>JAAIIK010000109.1:615578-653807 GCA_014706435.1 Silurus glanis | reverse complement strand
TTCCTTTCTTTTCCTTTTGTGTTTTCTTTTATTACTGTTCCTTTTTTCTTTTCTTTTTCTTTTCTTTTCTGTGTTCATTTGTTTTCTTTTGTGGTTCTTTTCTTTTTTTCTTTTCTTTTTTTTGCATTTCTTTTCTTTTCTTATTTCCTTTTTCTTCTTTTTTCTTTCTTTTCTTTTCTTTTCCTTTTGTGTTTTCTTTTATTACTGTTCCTTTTTTTCATTTCTTTTCCTGTTCATTTATTCTTTTTTTCTTTTCATTTCTTTTCTTGTGTTTTAAGAACAAATTTTTTTTCTAAAACCTTTTTTTTCCCACTAAGAACTTCTTTTCCTTCTTATCCGGCCTACAGATCGACGGATAACGAGCAGTTTGATTTCTGAGCATCTTCCACATTCATGCTTCATATCTAGCTTTAGCTCTGTCCTTTATATTGAGGTTTTTGTTTGATATTTTGCCTGATTGCTGTCTTTTTTCATTTTTAAAAGCTTTTTTTTCCTGAAAAACATCCACCCATGACAGCCCAAGAATAAAGCGTTTCCTCTGTCCCACCATTTCTTCATTATATTCATTTGTTCGCTTAAGAGAAATCGCTCAACCTCAACCTGAACAATCTTCATACCATTGTAAGGCCAGACTGAGTGTGAATTTATTATTTATTTTAGCATCTTTATAATTCCGTACACGTACATATGTTAAAAGAGTTTGCACAACATTGTAAAGATGAATAATCCCATCATCTGGAATAATACCTTGATTTGAATACGAAGTGTTTGAACAGTTCGGACGGTTGTGAAGAGAAAAATAAAGACATTCATAGTAAGGTGCAGAGGTCGGCAATCGAAGAGGTCGGTGTAATTAGACAGTAGCAGAGACCGTAATGGTGCTTGAAACGCTCCGGATCATGAATGTGCCTCTAATTACACTCGTGTGTCATGTCCTCAATGTTTTCCCACATTCTGATGATTACAGTAATGAGTTTCTGTTTGCGGGTATATGCTGCGTATTAAAAAAAAAATACGACGTTGCTGCTCAATCATAGTTTGAAAATATAACAAAAGCAAAACATGCGCCATTGTTCGACACAATACAGGCGTGAAATTACAAGTTATGTAAACGGCCAACAGATGTACAGACAAAAGAGGCGACATGACACAAAAGCGGCCGGGAAAAGGAGGATTCTTTGCTTTAATGCAAATACAAATATGCAAATGTGAGCCTGAGCTCAAAATGATTATCTAACACTGTTCCTAGAGTTTGTATAAGACAACATTTGTGTTTGTTTGTATTGGAGTTTTTTTTTTAAAGACAGAAATTCCATTAAAATAAAATCACATTGGGATTGCAGATAATTTACATGGAGCCTTCAAGAGTAATATTTTTTCAATAGCCTAATAAAACAGGAAAACTTATATGCGGCTAGAAATAATCATGAAGACTGGAATCTGTTTTCAGCACACCTTTGTATTCTGGAAACAAATAATGATGTGATTATTTACTGTAAGGATGAAGCTTGATGATGGCCAGTGAGACATATTTTTAGTTTCTATTAAAATGTTTTCATGATCGTGTGTAGGCTGTAAATATACTTAAAGCTTGTCAAAAGTTTGCAAAAAAAAAAAAAAAAAATTATGTTTTTTGAGAGACAAATGCAGACTTCCTTTTTTTTAATTCAACAAACTAGAAAAAAGACAAAAAGGCACCCTAGAATGGACAGTAAATGACTGGAGGAAACTTCTGTGGAGTCCAAATTTGACATTTATCATACGACAAGACAAAGAGCCGAAGCGTACGTCGGAGCTCTGTAAGTGTTATTTAGAAAGCAAACAGTCCTCTAGATCAGCGGTCCCCAACCTTTTTTGCGCCACGGCCCGGTTTAATGTCAGACAATATTTTCACGGACCGGCCTTTAAGGTGTGGTGGATAAAAACTCTCTTTCGGCTTCTCCCATTAGGGGTCGCCACAGCGGATCATCCGTATTCGTGATCCGCATGTTCGATTTGGCACATGTTTTTACGCTGGATGCCCTTCCTAACGCAACCCTCCCCATTTATCCGGGCTTGGGACCGGCACTGAGAGTGCACTGGCTTGTGCAACCCTAATGGCTGGGGTTGGTTTCCTGACTGTGTTTTCTATCATGGAATGACCTGCCCAGGCACTGCACCTAAATCTTATTGAACTGCTCTGGGATGAACTCTGGGATGCATCACAAGATCAGAAAGAAACCTCCAACTAATGAAGAACAGCTTTGGCGAAGTCGCACAGCAAAGTATTTCAGCTGAATGTTTTATAGAAACAAGCTGTCCAGATGCCAAGAGTGTGTAAAGATCGTATTCATGCGGAGGAAATGACCTAGTTTGTTGAAAATAAGCAAAAGGAACATGCAAGTGTTTCTCAAAAACGATTAAACGCCCAAGTGTTTCCAAACTTAACAAAGTATTTTTTTCTGTTTCGGTATATAGTAAATATGTATTTTTTATATTTAATTATATTTAAATTAAATGTCCACTACTATTATTATTAATAATATTATTATTATTATTATTATTATTATTGTTACAGTATTATTCTAAAGTTGTGTAAATTGAATGAGTTTTGTGTGCAAAAAGAGACTTTTCAAAAGTATATATATTTCCCAGGAATTTATTCTCAAATGCTTTATTATACCCTGTGTAGCCAAAAGTTTGTGGACACCTGACTATAAGATTTGTATAAGCTTTTCAACATCTTATTCCACATTTAATCTCGATTTGTTGTTATAATAACATCCACTCTTCTGGAAAGATGTTCCACTAGATTTTGGAGTGTGTTTGTGGAGATTTGTGGAGATTCGTGGAGATTCATTCGGCCACAAGGGTGTTAGTAAAGTCAGGTACTGATGTAGGTGAGGTGAGAAGGCCTGGGATGCAGTCAGGGTTCACATTTAGTCCAAAGGTGTTTAATAGGTTGAGGTCAGAGCTCTATAGCAGGACACTCAAGATCTACATATATATATAATGTGTAATCTGTTTATCTGGTAATACTGCGAAGCCTAGACAGCGTTTCTCGAAAGCTTTCTTTATAAAGAACAATAAACCTGTCGTATTTCTAATGCCTTTTTTTTGTGTTTGTGTTTTTTTTTCTCATACTTTGCATTGCAGGCTGCATGGAGATGAATATGATTTACAGATCATCTAAACTCCTGGCTACAGAAACCGTATTCATAATTAATGCCCTGCTCTTCAGAGACTTTCTAAGTTTCTGCGGTTTAGCTGCATTGGCTAAAAGGTCAGCTCCAACAAATTAGTCTTGTCGTCCAGCCAACCCACACGCACTTTTATTTTTAAATACTATAAAAAGAGGATCGTTCCAGACCAGTGATGGTGTCGGTTCAAATCAATGCCACATCTTCTGGGTCAGAGGAGTCTAAAATAATGCATCCTTGAATAATGACTAATTCATTATTATTGAATAGGTAAATGATAGATTTAGTCCTTGGATTGTGTGGAAAAAGGTGCCAAAAGATAAATAAATAAATATATTATAAATATATTATAATAAATATATAATAAATGAACAAAATACCAAGTTCCAAAGAAATAAATGTTTCATTCCGTTCTTTCTCTTTCTATTTTTCTTTATTGCATTTATCAATTAATTAATTGATTAATTAATTAATTAACTATTTTTTCTAAAGTCTAAAATAAATGATCCTTGAATGATAAGTACATAATTAATGTTTCATTAATGAATGATTATTGGGTGGGTGGATGGATGGATGGATGGATGGATGGATGGATGGATGGATGGATGGATGGATGGATGGATAGATAGATAGATAGATAGATAGATAGATAGATAGATAGATAGATAGATAGATAGATAGATAGATAATTTTGCTTTCATAGTAAAAAGAAAATGTTAATATTAATGAAATCACATCATATCGGAGCATCACAAGGCCTACCCTATAATCTAAGCATACCAATAATGTTATAAACACTGCTATTTCATAAATAATGCTAATCATGTACACTATATAAAAGTATTGGGACACTTGAATTTTCCAGTCATATGTGGTTCCTCCCCAAAGTGTTACCACAAATCAAGTGGTACCCTATTATAAAGGATGTCTTTGGATGCTGAATTTTCTCTTAACTTGAGTAAGAAGACCCAAACTATTACCGGCTTCATGAAGATATGCTTTACATGGTTTGCAGTGAAAGATCTTGAATGACCTGCTCTGACCTCAACCCTATTGAACACCTTTGGGAAGGATTGAAACACTGACTGCCCCCCCAGGCCTCCTCACCTCATTTAAATCACTACCTGACTTTACTAACATACTTGTGGCTGAATGAGCACAAATTTCCACAAGCACATTCAAGGAATCTAGTGGAACATCTTCCCAGAAGAGGGGAGGTTAATTATAACAGCAAATGGGGAGTAAATGTGGAATGGGATGTTCTAAAAAAGCACATACCAATCTTATAGTTGGGTGTCTACAAACTTTGTCCGTATAGCATTCATTAATGCAATTGAAACAGTTTGTATATGAATAGATCTAGTAAAACATTGGCAAGTTTCCAACTATATCCACACACACACACAAACACATATATAGGTATATACACACATACACACCCACACATGCACATTTACTATTGTTTTTTTTTTTTTACTTTCCACCCTCAATTATTGACTGTTTGCATCCATATCATTGCTTCCTTGTGACCTGGTGGAGTCAAGCTTTGAATAGCTTTCTATGATAATGACAGTGTGTATAATTAGTTTAATCGTGTAATTACAGGCTCTAGGGGCCTTGCTGGCCCTTGCGGGGACTTTGCATAAAGGATCTCAGTGAAGTGCGCTGAAATCCTGACAGTGTTGCTTCCTGAAGCCATTCATCTTTTGTGAAGTAGAGGCAGAATGTATTTTTTTTTCTCCATACTCATTAGAGATCTATTAACGCTATACCGAGGGAATGGGACGATGCACGTGGTGACAAATACTGTTCTTTCCATTCCAGCACGAATGTGAGAGAGTCAAGCATCATTGCATTTCAAGTAGCTCGAGTTTTACTCCCTGGCACTTTATTTACTTATTTAGATATTTATTAATTTATTTATTATATTCACGGTCACTCTGAGAGTGACAATGAAAGTTTTCTGGCTGGGTGCAAGGCGTAACGGTCTAAATGGAATAGGCCTGGCTGAGGTAATAGTGTGAATGAGTGCCAGTGCTCGGGTGCAACCGGACTGCTCTCTGGGAAGAAAGTGACAATGGCACGCTATGAAAAATCGCTCTCTGATTTACCGGTTATGAATGTTTAAAGGTGCGGTGTGACGCATGTTGCTGTTTCAGTTGTTTCAATCTAAATGCATATTCAACTATACGATACATTAGAGATACATCTAAAGCAGCTACCGATGTGATTCGATATGATTCACCCCATTACGATGAAGTGCGGAAATGTAAGATTTCGTTTTGATTCATCGCAGTGTGATTCGATGCGATGGAAAAAACATGATGCAATATGGTACAGATAGTTCAGACTTAAGGCTTCTAATGCATGGCCATTTCACACATGCATTTGTAGTGCAAAAAGAAAAAAAAAGATTAAATAAAACCAGATGTTCTTTTCCTGTTCTGTCCCCAGGAAGATGCAGCTCTGCCTCCGCCATGTTAATCCGTATTCTATGTGACTTTCAGGACACGCCTCGGTCTCCGTAGTGTTGTGATACGTCATATTCACGTAGCAGCAGTGGTGCTGAGAGAACGTGCTCGAGAAACAGTTTAGAAACAACAAATCAATGTACATATAAATAAATTGGTCACAACTTATTGGTCACTTTTTAAATAATAAAAGTGTAGCGCATCTACTGCTAATAATATATAAATAATTATTTTTTACTGATGCAAGTATGATAAAAAACGATGCATCAAAATACAAATGCTAACTTGTATCTGATGCACCGCAACGCCCAGAAACCGCCACGATCCACACATCCGGCATTTAAAACCGTCTGTCTGGAAATATAGCAAAAGTTCTGTTTGGTGTCCTTATGGTGTACATAATTTAAAACACCATAATTATTTAAAAAAAGAATATTTACAAGAATATTTTGTCTTCATGCTCTATGTTGAGTTTGTTTTCACCAATAATAAATATACATTTGCATAAAGCATGAATATTTGTCTATGCCTATGTTGATTAGAGTAAATTTTAAATAGTATTCATTAAAGGTACATTTAGAACAGATAAAAATGTGCGATTAAGTTGCGATTAATCACGAGTTAGCTCATGACAATCAAGCGATTAATCACGGTTAAATATTTTAATTAATTGACAGCCCTATATATATATATATATATATATATATATATATATAAAACCTGTCCAGACCTTTCAACAGTTGAAAGCATGTGCTGCATCAGTAAAATTAAGAATATGACAAAGAATACCCAGGACTGTTTTGTAGCTAGAATCCATTGTCAGACATGAATGGGGCAACATTACTCTACCAAAACTCCAGCAACTGGTCTCTTTGGTTCTAAGACATTTCCAGACCACTGTTAACAGAAGGGGGGGGGGTACAAAGAGGTAAACATGATCCTGTCCCAAGACATGTTGCAGCATTTAAATTCAAAATTACATAATTATTTTCAAATAGTACATTTCCTCAGTTAAATCATTATTTATGTTTTTTTGTAAATAAAATATGGGTTTATGAGATCAGTAAATGAATGCATTCTGATTTTATTTACATTTCACACAGTGTACCAGCTTTTTTTTTTTTTTTTTAAATATGGCTTTATTTGCCTTATTTTCCATTTCCTTCTGTGGTTACTTGCAAAATCCAAAAGTAGTGAAAGCAGAAGTAAGATCAGAACTGGACAGCCTTTTTTTTTTTTTTTTTTTTTGTGTGACACTGCAAAATGAAGGTCATTTGTTGGCAGTATGATGACTTTTTTTTTCCTGCCCGCAAAATTACTTTAGTTTCTGCTGGCTTCAGTTGAAGAAGAAATGAAAACTTTTCAATCACAGCTTGTGACACATACTGTAGCATTTATTTCCACTGCCAAATGGTTAAAGGATGGGGTTCGACGTAGTGCTGTTTGTTGATTGGATGAATACATTGTATATTGAATCAATGTGTAATTAGAAGGAGCTTTTTTTAGTTCTATCTCAAAACTCACCATGTTAGGTGATGAACTAAGTCCTGAATGATTTTCAATTCAGTTTATTGCATTTATACACAGCGTAGTATTTCGATTAAAGATTTTATTGTTGTCTGATAAGCATTCTCTTTTTTTCAATGCACTAGCACCCTTTACACATTATAATACATTATATCCGGCACCAAATCTCTAAAATAGTTAATAAAATACCTGAGAAAGCATTTTGAAAACTTTTGAGATGATAGGTACTTTTTTTATATGGTGGTTTAATTTATATATTCCCATACTTTATAATAGGAAAAGCCAAAATGCTGATACAAATGATATAATGTGCTGTAATAAGCACTGTTCTATATGTGGATCATTATTTATTCATTACAACAAATGATCCCTTTGGGCAAAAAGGGGGGAAAAAAAATCACACTATAAATATACTTGTTTGAATATCAATTTGTCTATCATTTCTAAGAAATGAAAATTCCTGAGCGCTACATGAATGTCGGTGCGCTTAATGCAGAATCCCCACCGGGGCCATTCCCCCCCCCTCGAGTTCCCTGGAGAAACAGACGTTAATTTAACATATTAATCTATTTAAATCCACATATCCTGATAAATTAATTCAATTAGAGCAATATGTATTCATGCTGACAATTGTTCTCAAGGTGTCAGTGGATTATATAATCATAATTACGATGATAATTAAAGACTTGATTGAGTATGCAAAACTAGCAGCGAAAGGTGCGGAATAAAATATTAAAAAGAGAATCTTGTAGATGACTTGGTTTTTGTGACGTGTTGCAAATGGCTCTTGGATTGTGTACAAAGAATTTCCGGGAATTTCAAATTGAACATGTGGCATTTTTGCCTTCTGGGTCAAACCCCCCCCCTAAACCCCCCCTTTATCCATAATCTTATGAGAGGTGAGTGAATGTAATCACGGTTTTATAGGATGCAACATGATATTATTTGCAGTTTTTAAATGCCACAGGCTAATAACATGTATTTTATGTTGGGGTTATAATAGAGAAAGATTGAAACGGGATAGAGGTCTATGTTGGTGTTATATAGACTGAGTGAACATGAGAATCTTATTATGTCCTGATAGAAGAACATGATGCTGATATACCTAGGATCCCCATTGCTTTTAGAACAGCCTTAATTCTTTCTTGTTGGAAACATTTCTTTGGGATTCTGGTCCATGCTGACATGATTGCATCACGTAATCGCTGTAAATTCTGCCACATCCCTGAAGAGTCTTGATTAGAGTCATATCTGGCAACTGCGAAGTCTACTGAAGTACATTGTCGAGTTCATGGAACCATTCGAGGCAATCTGCTTTGTCACATGGTGAAGGGGACCAGTATGTGCCAAGAAACTATTCCCAATATCAATATGCCACCACCACCAGTGTAAAATGTTGTCTAAGGCTGCTGTCGTCCATGGATTCAAGCTGTCGAGGCCGAAATTACAACACTACTATTATCAGCACAAATCAAAATTAATCAGATTAGATGGCATCTGATTCCTGTTCTTAGCTAACAGCAGTGAACCGTATGTTATTCTTCTTTAAGGTTCAAGGTGTTGTGAGATGATTTTCTGCCTATCACATGTGTTAAAAGTGATTACCAGTTCAAAACAGACCTTAACATAATCTCTGGCTTCATTAGGTTCAAGAATTAGCTCCCTTGGCTTTAATCACAGAATCTTGCATTTATTTTACTTCCATACTCAAAGTCAGCAGCAGTAGTGGGCAGGGTTGGGCTTAGCCCACCCAAATGTGCATCTTGCCCACCTGATCAAAGCCGAAGGGAAAATAACACAGAAAATACGAGCATGATATCTAACTTCTGATTGGGTGGCAGCCTACAGCCAATGAACAATGATGAGTCTGTAACAGTCTTACCCAAAGCCCCACCCCTCCCAATTTGAAACCGCAATTTAAATTAAGATGCTCCATCCCATCCAATATTAGCTAATTACCCAAAGCGTGCCCAAACCCAAAGTTTCAGGTTGCTGTTGGTTATAAAGTGAGGGAAAAATATATTTGTATTTTTTTATATAAAGTGGCAAAAAAAAGAAGTGGTTATATCATGTCCTGGTACTGTCTTTGGTTAAATAATTACTCTGCAAATTCCCTCAGCAACATCATATATAATGTAGACAGGGCACAAAGAAAACAATGATGAACCATATCCTTAAAAAGAATGTTCTTAAATGCTGTAGCATTACAATTTATCTTTTCTGCAACTAACACTTTACATTGCCCCTGTGCACAAAGTGAGCTCTATGAAGATATGGTTTGCTAATGCTGGAGTGGAAGCGATCCAGCATGGCTGCACAGAGCCATGAACTCAATCCTAAATTGCTGACTGTGCCACTAGACTTCTTGCCCAACATCGGTGCTAGGACATCAGTGTCACCTCAGTCAAACTCTAAAATGTAGCGAACAACAAAAAAGTGTAGGTCATTATAATGGTAAAAAGGCGATTAAATCCGGAACAGAATATTCCTAAAGCATCTGTGGGCAAATATTTAGTTATATAGTGTATATTAGGGATGTATCTGGGATGCATCTCCATGACTGAGGCCAATGAGGTTCGAATCTCGATGCAACAGTAATGATACGATACATATGAAGCGGCTACCGATGCGATCCGATACAATTCGCTCTTATTATGATGCAGTGCGATCTGATTTTGATTTGATTCAACACAATGCGAATTATCATTAAGTGCTGAAAATGCAAATTATCATTAAGTGCTGAGGTGGTGCTAAGAGAAAGCGAATGAGAAACAGGAGAAATCAATCTGCTTAAAAAAAAAAAAAAATTGGTCCCAAATTATTGTTCAGATCCAGATCTTATTTTAAGTTGGAGTACATCATTGTACCATCATCAATCAATTTCACTCCCTACCTTTAAATAAATCATGCAAATAGGTTAAAAACAATGCAAATGCCTACTTGTATACACTTTTTTAAATCAATGCATCACGTTGTTAACTTTTGACACCAGTTCACTTTGACGGCCTTAACTTCCTGTTAGAACAGAAACTCACTTAATGCCAAACTGCTAGCCTCCTGTGTCCAAGCAATGCAGGCAATCCAAACTAGATACAGCTTCAGTTTTTAGGGAGGTGACAACTGAACCAGAGAAACTACATATGTGTTGAGAAGTGAACTCACAGTTAAGGAGATATTGGACAAGAGTAATCGTGACAGGACGAGTGTATGGGTGTGTTCGAGCGAGATATGGGGGTTCGGTCACCACTTCAGCGCCTGCAGTTCTATTAGTGGAAACAATAAATAGAAACTGTCAGCCACTAAGCTTTGCTTCTCTGTCTTAATGAAATACACTAAAGGCAATAGAGAGGCAGTGATAGAGTTGCCAACCTTGTTGGGGTCTTTTTTTTTTTTTTGTTTTGTTACTGAGCAACAGACGCTTGAAACTGGCATTTCGGTATACAACCAATTTTAATACAAATTAAAAAAATCCAGCCAACTACCCATTTTTTTCCCCCAGCAACGACATTTGTTTGTCGCCAAACTGAAGTGCATTTGGTCCTTTGGGCTGCATGTAAGATCCCTTCTAAAAACCTGAACATTAACTTGGACATCTTAACCCCAATACATGTCCACTGTGTTCCCTCAAGGGATGAGCCTTGACATTTCTTATAATAAAATGGCAATAACTCACCCACTTATGTAGCAGCAGCAGTTTCCCAACATAAGAAGCAGATTTCCACATCATATACCTACAGTATAGGAGGTGGTATCCAAAAGTTTCAAGAATAATGGTGCTAACTGGTGCTATTCTGACCACGATTTCATCATGGACAGCAAGTTAGAACAAAGAGCACACATGAAATTCTGTGTGAAAATGGCAAATCTGCTACAGAGATTTGACTTGACATACGTTTGACATACGGCGATGCTTCAACAAATTCGAGGTGTTTTGAGTCGCACGGAAGTTGACGAGAGATCAGGAAAGACCCTCAACGAGCTCGACACTTGAATACGTCGAAACCATTCGGTAACTTGTGCATGATGATCGTCGGAGAACAATCCACACCATCTCACTCCCTAAATTTGACTCCTGCGGACTTCGCCCTCTTCCCGGAGATGTAGATCCAGTCAAAAGGTTGCTGCTTTGTGGCGATCCAGTGCGAATCGCATAAGGAGCTTCGAAAGAAGACACATCAGGAACGCTGGGAGCTCTGACTTGCTGTGCAAAGGGACAATTTTGAAGGTGATAGTACTTTCTCAAAACTTTTTGGTACCACTTCATACATAAACATACCGTTTCAAAGTGGATGATCGTGTGTCTGCTACCTTAGAAGTTGTACAGCGGCACCATGGCATCTTCTACTGTTATAGCAGAGGCCTGTGCTTTGATTTAGCCCTGAAATACATACCTCTTACAGAAACCGAACTATAGCATTGGTATTTTAATAGCACTGAGCCATTGTGGGCTCTATATATGTACACTATATTGGCAAAGGTTTGTGGACCCCTGGTCATGAGTATGATATGTGCTTTTTGAGCATCGCATTCCACATTTAATCGTAGATTGTTCTTATATTTGCCTTCACTCTTTTGGGAAGAAGATTCCACTCGATTTTGGAGTGTGCTTGTAGACATTTGTGTTCATCAGCCAAAAGGGTGTTAGGCAGGTACTGATGTACGTGAGGAGATCTTGGGTGCAGTCAGCGTTCACATTCTTCCCAAAGGTGTTCAGTATGGATTAAATTAGAGCTCTATAGCAGGCCACTCAGGATCTTCCTCTCCAAAGCATGTAAACCATATCATCGTGAAGCTCGCTTTGTGCACAGGGGCATTCCAATGCTGGAACAGGTTTGAGTTTCCAAAAATATTATTATAACACATCCAAAGACATCCTATACAATTGCGTGTCTCCAGCTTTGTGGTTAACAGATTGGAGAAGAACCACTTATGACAGGAAAGCTCAAGTGTCTCAGTACATTTGTCCATATAATGTATCTCTTTATATTAATCCAAATAGGGAGGTGGTAGCTCAGTGGTTAAGGCATTGGGCCTTGGATCGCAAGGTCATCAGATAGGTCATTAAATCTCCCTTAACGCCTGAACTGCTGTGGATAAGGGTGTGTGTCAAATGCCATAAATGTAAAGTGTATCCAAATGTATTTGACTCCAAAAACGTGGCAAATTTTTACAAGTCAGTTCTATGAGCTACCATAAACATGCCTGATAGAGGAAGACTATGCATAAAATAAACAAATAAATAAATAAACAATAACATAATTTATAATAATTGATATATTAAAAATGATTAAAATAATACTAATAATAAAAGGTTGAATTATAATAAGGTTCCTACACACATTTGGTGCTTGGCCCCCTAATAATAATAATAATAATAAATCTGTCGTGTCAAAGCAGAAAAAATGATCAACAAAACGATAAACACAAAAACACCAGTGATTTTCAGGAGGACAATTCTCCTGTTAATCGCGGCAGATGTCCTTGATCCACCGCGTGTGTCTGCACACGTGCGTGTGTGTTTGTGTGCATTGACAGCTGTAAGGAGAGGAGGTGGTGTTCACGTCCACCCACAGACTGTGCGGAACGAAAGTCACAGAAGTGAGAAATCTCGCAATCACCTCACACTCGCAGCAAGCGTTCAGGGGTTAATGGCGAGATTTATGCGGCTGTTTACTTTGCCTGATGGCGTGTGTGCAGCTCTCCGGGTCTCGATGGATAATGAGTTCCAGCAAGTAGCCACTAGAAAAATTGTTCCGTCAGTTTATTTTTGGTTTATTATTTAGGAGGAGCGGCGAGAAGGTGGAGGTGTGATTCGGCTTGCATCGCTGCGCAAGAACAAAACAAAAAAAAAAACATTGAAATTAATTGTCTGAAAAATGTTGACCTGTAAAAATTGGTGTCATCTTTAAAGAAGTGCTTTCATCATCTTGTCAGTCACAGTAATTGATTGATGGCAGAGTGCTGCTAATGAAACTGCAGTATAACCCCTGCGTAAAAAAAAAAAAAAAAAAGCTACTTGTACCCACCTGTTTTGTCACCAGTGACAAATGTGCACCTTTGAATTGTTTTGTACAGCAGATATATATATATATATTTTTTTCTTTTTTTTTTTTTTTGCAAATCTGAGCAACTTATTTTAGTCAAAAAAGAAACAAAAGGGCTGGAGATATTTTAGACTCCAGTCATGCATATATAAAATACCGCAGAGTAAGTTTTCACATTCTACTTGAAAGCAATATATTCAATGCATCATATAAGAGCAATATCTTATCTTTTCTTTTCATCATTCTCAGATACCATTGGACTTTGTATTATCAATCAGTTGTCTTCTAAAATTGTACTGTTGTACAATTTACATTCACCTTTCCTTCGCACTCAGGGAACGCTTTGTTGAATGTTTTATTTTCGGAGTTAGCTTTTATCCTCCACTATTTTGCGAAGTCTTTCCACTAGATTTTAAAGCGTGGTTGTAGGGATTTGTGTTCGTTCAGCAATAAGTCGGATTAGGTTTCGATGTAGGATGAGGAGTTCAGTAGGGTTTATTCAGGATTCTCAGGATCTTCCACTAGGAAGTTTGCAAACCTGGTCATCATGGATCTTGGTTTGTGCGCAGGAACGCAGTTTAACAAAGAATGAGGTGGTACCAAAAATTTTTAGACTAGCATTTCCACACTATCACGTGTAAAATAGTCTCCTTGCACAGTAATACAGCGCTCCCAGTGTTCCTGCCACTTCTGGAATGTGTCCTGGAAGTCTTCTTTTTCGAAGCGTGTCAAGCTCCTCCTGTGATCTCTGCAATGGTGTCGAAACGGCGACTTTTGAGCTGGATTTGTTGTTCAGGAAGGGGGCGAAGTCTGCAAGCGCGAAATCTAGTAGGCTGGGTGCGGAAGTGAGATCATATTGTTTCGCGCGAGAAATTTGTGCGTGAGGAGAGCTCAGTGACAGAATAGCAGACGTGGTGACACACGTGGTCAGAATAGCACTAGTTGCACTGCTATTCTGATTAATCTGATGTACACAGGACAACGTCTTTAGGCAAACTGAATTATGAAGGTCGGTGCTCCCTGTGACTGTGCATGCAGCCTTGTGCTGCCATCTGGTGGTGTGTTACAAAACTAGTCTTGAAACTTTTTGTTACTACCTATGTTCAAAAGTTTAGCCATTCTATTGTAACATCATTTCAGAACGTTTATAAGGAGCTATACGATTCAAGATTTTTATTTGTATCAAATATAAGATAATATGGGGAGAAAAAATATTAAGAGACGATATGAGAAAAAATAAATAGCGCTAAGTTGGTGTTTAAAAAATTGTGCAAATATATTTAGATGTGCAAAGCTATATAAAAGGATTTTTTTTTGGCAGATATAACCTCGAGTATGAAATTTTTGTTTCCAGAATTATCAATAAAAAACAAAAACATTTTAAAAAATGCAGCGGAAATTTGCCCGTAATCTACAATTACATCCTGCGTACACTTACTAATGAAAGACTGGGTTGGACACGTTCTTCTCCGATGATTATCAGTGTTTCATTGCGCTACTAGTCCACGGAAATGAATAGCGGTGCAACCCCCCACGTGCAAATTCAGGCGATAAATTATATTCCATAAGTCATACACAGTAGCCCCATAAGAATAAAGCAGGCATGCGAATGATATCCTTTTCCTCTCATATCCGTTGGCACTCCAGCTCAAGACGTTTTGCACTCCACTCTATGCAACCTATTTATTGCAAATAATCTTTAGGAGGATCATTTCTAATCCTGTCTGCACATTGCCACATCTCTCGCTCTCTTTTTTTTTCCCTGCAGAAATCAGCAAAAAAAAAAAAATAATGAACCAGGGGTCAGCATTCTGGCGGATGAACTCATATCCGAGTGCAGGAAAGCTGCAATAATCCTCTTTAATTTGGTTTCAGATCAGGCTTGGGGAACTGCGAGTTCTTTCCCTCTATGAGGAATGTGGGCAGGGACAGCTGTCTTCGCTTCCTCTGCTGTCCAATACAGGTTCTGCTGCTGCTGCTGATGATGATGCTGCTCCTGGTGGTGTTTTGATGAATTATGGTTTCTCTTTAGCAGCCAGGGCAACAAAATCACACGCAGCATGAATGAGAGCTGTACTTTCCTGCTTTGTAAAATGTTCTTTTCTTTTTGTTTTCATGTTGCTATGACTAAGATAGAATAGGAGAAATAGAGAGAGAGAGAAAGAGGAATACATCAGTATGCATGTGGGCCTGCTTTCAAATCAAAACAAAAGCCTTGTAATTGAGTTTGGGTGTCTTTCTTTCTCCTTCAAGTGATAGCAAAGGTTGAGCAATGAAAAATAAAACAAATATTTATTATAATGTTTTATAATGTAATAATATATTAATGTAATTAATTAATATATAATAAAAATAAAACTATATATATTTTTTTGGCCTCGTACTCTTTTGCACTCGGGTAGAAAGAGTGTATTAACACTTTTCTTCCTCCGTAATTGTAAACGCGCGACAGAGCTCATCTCGAGACCCTGATGGGGTTTAAAAGGCATCAAAACAAAGCAAGCTAGCAGCAGGTTGGCAGGATAGGCAGGGTGGCTGGCGTCTCTTTAATCCGTCCGTGCCGCCTTCCTGATAAATCGGAGCGCCCGCTTCATTTTTATCCCGCCCTCACCAGTTGCCTGGCTCGCGATTAATGAGTGACTTTGATGCGATATCCAAAGCTGTGGGATTAGAACCCCAGCTGCCTGGCAAAACACAGTATCCAGGCCATCGCCAAGACCGTGAGATGCCACCCTCCCGGTGCACGTAGACACACGGTTACCATAATACGGTCGCATGGCTTGGAAGATAGCACAAGAGATGCTGACCTGTACTAAGCATGTGGCTCTTTTAAAAACTGTCCGAGATTCCAAAATCCCCTCCGACTCCTGTGAGCTCTGTAGGGCTTTAAACCTGTGAACAATAGGAAACAGATTGCCAGCTGAATGCCTCCCAAACCAAAGCCAGTAGACTTCGCTTTCCTTCACCTACGGCTAAATTGTGTTGTCACAAGACTTTTCCAGTAAAAAAAAAAAAAAAAAATTCAGGGATTATTATTAATGAAGACATATAATCTAGAACCCGTTCAGAACAATGTTTCTGGTTCTGATAACTGCATCATAAAACCCAGTAATACATTTAGATGCCCTGATGATTTGTTCTTCCTTATCAGAATGTCCTGCTATAGTGCACATTTATAGCTCCTTGTGAAACAACACCACACATTGATGGTGCTGATTTATCCCCCGCTGTGACCTTCTCAGCATAAAACTAGCATGTTAGCATGTAAACGGACATGCTGATATCAAAACATAATCAATCATAGGCCCAAAGCATACATTTTTGCCAACAAACATGATTTAATTCATTGAAAAAAAAAAATACCATTACATCTGACAGTTACAGAAGTTCTAGAAAGGCATGAATCATAATTTTTCTCATTTTTCTCATGATCACAGCTTCATTTTCTTGTGACCTCGACATTACCAAAGTTGTTTTCTCGTTATCATCTTTTTCTCCACGCCTCTGCTACTACAAATGGTTATTATCCATGATGTTGAATCTAGAACATTCCTTGTGATCTGTACTTAATTTTTCTGTGTATCCGGCATAAGAGCATGTTTCAGAGGCAGCATCATCACAGCATTATGGATAATAACCATAACCATGTGTGGCAGCCAGCGCACATAGAAGATGATTCTGCCTCTAGAACATGCTATTATGCCATTTACACAGAAAAATTAAGTACTGGTCACTAGAAATGTTTTAGATTCAGCAATTAAGTCGTGATCAAGACAAAACAAGAAAGAAAAAAAAATATATTACATATACATATTTTTTTTATGGGCTGCCATAGATAGTAGGCTATACGGACAAACGTATTGGGATGCCTGACTTTTCCGGCTTTATTTGGTTCCTCCAACATATTCTTTACTTGGGCTGGAAGATCTTGAGTGGCCTGCTAAAGAGCTTTGACCTCAACCCTATTGCAATGCATCCTTTGGGATAAATTGAAATGCTGACTCCACCCCAGGCCTCCTCACCTCACCTACATCAGTACCTGACTTTACTAACACCTTAGTTTTTAAACAAGCACAAATCTCCACAAGCACACTCCAAAAGTATAGTCAAACATCTTCCCAGAAAAGTAGAAGTCATTATAAGAGCAAATAATGGGATCGAATGTGGAATTAGATGTTTAAAAAGCACATAGGAATCTTAGGGTGAGGTGTCCAAAAAAAACTTTGTCCATATACTGTAGTTTATCTTGCATTTTCTTTAAATGGCTGTTCTTTTACCTCAGTTCTCCTTCTAAAATTCTACAGAAACATCAATAAAATGGAACGACAGATAGTTCATTAAGAACCGTTACTGTTACTGTAGACTAATAATGAGAACTTTTCAGTTTTTGACAATGTGGACACTTTCAATGTTATTCTATTGATATTCCCAAATAACAAATGAAGAAGTTCATATCACTGATCATCTTGTCGATATAACGATACAAAATACACAAGAAGAACCGACTTATCAACCGAATGAATGGAAATAATATAAAAAGAAACATATAGACCCTAATTCTTTGTTGCTTGAACCCCTTATTTCTTTTTTTTTTTTCCCGGAAAAACACACAGCTTTTTTTTTCTTTTTTACAGCGTGAGTACGTTTTGATTTGGAACTGCGTCGACGCCAAGCACTTATTTAAGACAAAAGATCGAGGAAAGCATTTCTCGTGGCGATGGCAGCCTTCCAGTTTTCCATTGGAGCTTAGCAAAGCTGTTTTTAAGCATAAACAGGGAAACCCCAGAATGTTAAGTGCAGACATGAAAGATGCTCTGGTGTGTGTGTGTGTGTGTGTAGGGGGGTTATTGTTATTCTGGGATAGCAGGATACGCTATTTGATTGAATGGCTGTTGATTGCCGAACGCGCACTCCCGCGTACACACTCGAACATATTGAGCGCCATCAGTCAAGCATAACAGCTTGTCTGTTCTCTTAATTGAGCCCAGTTCGATTATGCTGTTTCATTTGCTAATATCATTAATGCTAACTAGCATGAGTGAACCGGTTCTCACGCCTGTAGAGCTCTCATCTGCCACTCGGGCCTCTACGGAGTGATAAGTGGGCTGTTTTATTTTATATTATTTTCAGCACAAAGGAAGGCGCAGTGGATGGACAGAGAAAGAGACAGCAGACGATGGTTCATGGCGTAAAGCCTTGCTGTGCAAGCGCCACGTTTGACTTTGATAGACTGACCCTTCCTTTCTCGCGACAAACGAAATGGCTGGTTTTGTGATTATTTTTTTTTTCTTTCTTTCTCTTCATCGTTCTGGCTGTGTCCCATTCAACACCTTCACTTATGACCTGCAGCAACACTGTGCTCTCCTGCTGGAGTGCACAAACTATGATTGATTTCCGAGGTTCAGTAAACGGCCGCTCGCGTTTGTTACATTGACCTTGCACCTGAAGCGGATGTGTGGACTCGACTCTGCTTAGCTTATTAAAAGCCATCCATAATAGCTGCGATCTATTCACTAGCTTCTCTACCATTTATTCTGCAGCTGGTTCCTTTATTTGTTTTTGTTTTGAAGTGGATTTTTTGTGCTTCCTGATTGTCCTGACCCAAAAAGGCAAAAAAAAAGGGACCACAAGAAAGAGACAGGTGCTGTGTTACACACTAATACACTATACAGTGCATGCGGAAAGTTTTCACAGCCTTTCACTTTTTCCAAATTTTGTTGTTACAGCCTTATTCCAAAATAGATTCAATTCATTATTTTCCTCACAATTTGACAAACAATACCCCGATATGACAACGTAGAAGAAGTTTGCTCGAAATCTTTGCAAATTTATTAAAAATAAATAAAAGAAAAACAATCACATGTACGTTAGTATTTACAGCCTTTGGTGTGACACTCAAACTTGAGCTCAGGTGCATCCTGTTTGCACTGAGACCCTTTTTTGGGACACCTGACTTTTCCAGCTATATGCGGTTCTACCACAAAGTAGTGATGAGTCGTTCATGAAAGATTCGTTCATTTTGAATGAGTCTTTAAATGTGACTCATTAGAACGAGCAGTCTCAAAGAGTTATTCGTTCATTTTCTACTGGACATGCATGAGCAAAGCATTGCATATAACCTTCTAGTCTCAGTTGTTCTTTTTATTGTTAAATGACTTCCATAGACGCTATGCTGTGCATTATAAAGAAAGCAATTCGAATAGTTCATCTCATGAGTCCTCTGGTCCAAGTCTTTCGTCCTTTTTGTCACGTGATATGCTATGAAGGTGATTCTTCTTCTTCTTCTTCCGGTTTCTCCCATTAGGGGGCGCTACAGCGAATCATCTGTCTCATAAGATGTGTTTGGATAGGCTCACATAAAATCTTCTCAAGGAGACTCAAACATGTTTCAGCATGATGCCCCTGTGCACAAAGGGCAAACCCATGAACATGTGCTTTACATGAAGTGACGTGGAAGATCTTGACTGACCTGCTCTAGCACTCTGACCTCAACCCTATTAAACACCTTTGGGATGAATTGGAATGCTGACTGCACCCCAGACCTCCTCACCCTTGTGTTTGAATGAGCACAAATCTCCACAAAATGTAATGGAACATCTTCCCAGAAGAGTGAAGGATATTCTAACATCAAATAAGGACTAAATACAGAATGGGATGTTCGAAAAGCACATCTGGATCTTATAGTCAGGTGTTCACAAAACTTTTATAATATATAAATATTTATATATTATAGAAACTGATCCAATTTTTTAAACATACATACATGCAACTGTGCGCTTTAAATATAAATGATTGATGCAGCATTATTAGGATATTTTCCACTATTTTGTAATGCACAAATTCAAAGAATAAAAAATAAGGAAGTTAAGGAAGCATAGATTTCATGAATATTTTACACCTCCCCCTCGTACATCGATTTTACGCTTCGGACTACTTTTACATCAGCAAAATTCCCAGTGATAGCACCCACAGTGCTAAATGAGCACGTATCGTGTTCATTCAAGACTCTGCTGTTTCTACGAGAGCCCGAGTATTTCTGCTCTATCGTGTTTGAACTTGAAAAACGAGCACAGAACAGAGTGTCTGTATTTCTCTGGTCCCTCAGTGCACATCCTTTCATGTCCCCCACCCCCCCCAACCGAAAAAGAAATCATGTCCCAATCCTCTTCTTTTCTCTCCTGTGCCATAAAGAGACAGATTGACTCTGGGATTGAAGTTTCAGCTTTGATACCTGAGAGTGAGAGTAAGAGATGGTAGTGAGAGAGACTGACAGATAGGGTGAGATTGAACTGAAGAGAATATTAAAAGAAAAAAGAAAAAAAGACCTACAGATAAACAGAAAAGTTACAGCTCGTGTATAGGAGTGCGATATAAGCTTCCTGTACACAACTCCATGCTGCAGATTGTTCCATGCCAAACAATACCCCATAATGACAAGCAGATTTTTCCATGCCAGGGCATCTGATCAGAAATCATGTCGGAACAGAGGTCTCTAATCCCTGCTTCCTGACATCCGAGGGCATAGAGTGTCCTAATATCAAATAGGTCAACAACTAGACATTGGGTTGCATTTGCATTGAGTAGGCTAGGGCAAATCTAGCTAAGGCTAGACTAAATGTGTCTGTAAAATATTTAATCAATTAATCAGTCAATAAAAACTGACTTTAATGGACATGTAGGTGAAGGGAACAGAGGTGATGAGGAGGCGATGGGTAGGTATGGCCTTAAGGAGAGGAATGTGGAAGGGCAGATGGTGGTAGATTTTGCTAAAAGGATGGAAATGGCAGTGGTGAATACGTATTTTAAGAAGAAGGAGGATCATAGGGTGACCTATAAGAGTGGAGGAAGGTGCACACAGGTGGACTATGTTCTATGTAGGAGATGCAACCTGAAGGAGATTGGAGACTGTAAGGTGTCGGCAGGGGACAGTGTAGCTAGACAGCATCGGATGGTGGTCTGTAGGATGGTTTTGGAGGCGAAGAAGAAGAGGAGGAGAGTAAGGACTGAAAGAAGAATAAGATGGTGGAAACTGAAGGAGGAAGAGTGTAGTGTGAGGTTCAGGGAAGAGGTCAGACAGGGGCTCGGTGGTGGTGAAGAGGTGCTGAATGATTGGGAAACTACTGCAGGAGTGATAAGGGAGGTAGCTAGAAAAGTACTTGGTGTGACATCTGGGAATAGAAAGGAAGACAAAGAGACGTGGTGGTGGAATGAGGAAGTGCAGGAGAGCATAAGAGGAAAGAGGTTGGCAAAACAGAAGTGGGATACACAGAGTGATGAGAAAAGTAGGCAGGAGTACAAGGAGATGCGGTAGCAGGTAGGACACTAAGGAAGGAGAAAAGGATTTGTACCGATTGGCTAGGCAGAGGCACCGAGCTCGGAAGGATGTGTTGCAAGTTAGAGCAATAAAGGATGGAGATGGAAATGTGTTGACTAGTGAGGAGAGTGTGTTGAGAAGGTGGCGGGAGTATTTTGAGCAGCTGATGAATGAGGAAAATGAGAAAGAGAGAAGGTTGGATGATGTGGAGATTGTGAAGCAGGAAGTGGATAGGATTAGTAAGGAGGAAGTGAGAGCAGCGATTAAGAGGATGAAGAGTGGAAAGTCGGTTGGACCAGATGACATACCGGTAGAAGCATGGAGATGTTTAGGAGAGATGGCAGTGGAGTTTTTAACCAGATTGTTTAACAAGATTCTGGAAGGTGAGAGGATGCCTGAGGAATGGAGAAGGAGTCTGCTGGTACCGATCTTTAAGCATAAGGGAGATGTGCAGACCTGCAGTAACTACAGGGGAATTAAGTTGATCAGTCACACCAAGAAGTTATGGGAAAGAGTAGTGGATGCCAGGCTGAGAGAAGAGGTGACCATCTGTGAGCAGCAGTATGGTTTCATGCCGAGGAAGAGCACCACAGATGCATTATTTGCTTTGAGAATGTTGATGGAGAAGTATAGAGAAGGACAGAAGGAATTGCATTGTGTATTTGTGGATTTAGAGAAAGCGTACGGCAGGGTGCCAAGAGAAGAGTTGTGGTATTGTATGAGGAAGTCAGGTGTGTCAGAGAAGTATATGAGGGTGGTGCAGGACATGTATGAGGACAGTGTGACAGCAGTGAAGTGTGCAGTAAGAACGACAGACTGGTTCAAGGTGAAGGTTGGACTGCATCAAGGATCGGCCCTGAGCCCTTTCCTGTTTGCAGTGGTGATGGACAGGTTGACGGACGAGGTCAGACAGGAGTCTCCATGGACTATGATGTTTGCGGATGATATTGTGATTTGTGGTGAGAGTAGTGAGCAGGTTGAGAAGAGCCTGGAGAGGTGGAGGTACATGCTGGAGAGAAGGGGAATGAAAGTCAGTAGGAGTAAGACAGAGTACATGTGTGTGAATGAGAGGGAGGGCAGTGGAGTGGTGCGGTTGCAGGGAGAAGAGGTGGAGAAGGTGGAGGAGTTCAGGTACCTGGGGTCAACAGTGCAAAGTAATGGTGAGTGTGTTAGGGAAGTAAAGAAAAGAGTGCAGGCAGGGTGGAGTGGGTGGAGAAGAGTGACAGGAGTGATTTGTGATAGAAGGGTATCTGCAAGAATGAAAGGGAAAGTTTATAGGACTGTGGTGAGACCTGCGATGTTGTATGGTTTAGAGACAGTGGCAGTGAGTAAAAGACAGGAGGCGGAGCTGGAGGTAGCAGAGCTGAAGATGTTGAGGTTTTCGTTGGGAGTGACGATGATGGACAGGATTAGAAATGAGTTTATTAGAGGGACAGCGCATGTTGGACGTTTTGGTGACAAGGTGAGAGAGGTGAGATTGAGATGGTTTGGACATGTGCAAAGGAGGGACATGAGTTATATTGGTAGGAGAATGCTGAGGATGGAGCCACCAGGCAAGAGGAAAAGTGGAAGACCAAGGAGGAGGTTTATGGATGTGGTGAGGGAAGACATGCGGGTAGTTGGTGTGAAAGAGGCAGATGTAGAGG
This sequence comes from Silurus glanis, assembly GCA_014706435.1. Classification (NCBI taxonomy): domain Eukaryota; kingdom Metazoa; phylum Chordata; class Actinopteri; order Siluriformes; family Siluridae; genus Silurus; species Silurus glanis. Next base: position 630,626 of record JAAIIK010000109.1, on the reverse strand, counting down.
ACAGGGTGGTATGGAGATGGATGATCCGCTGTGGCGACCCCTAATGGGAGCAGCCGAAAGAAGAAGAAAGAAAGAAGAATCAGTCAATAAAAAAAAAATAATATTAAAACAGCAAAGAAAGAAGAAAGGGACAGGAGCACTGGCCACTGGTGCTTCAATACAATACCGTTTCTAGGCATAGGCAAAATAAGCAGTCGCCTAGAGCACAACCAGGTTGGGGGATTCAGGCAATTTTTCAATTATTATTAAATGTGTTGTAATGTTTTTATGGAAGGTTGCAAATGGTTTGTATGTTGTGGAATGTTGCGGAACCATAGATTTAGCAGATTTTGCAGTGTGGTTATAGAGTTATAGAGGGTTACATGTGCTCATTTAGCCACAAAGGGTGTAGGTAAAGTCAATTAATTTGCTCCAGATGTTTATTAAGGTTGAGGTCAGAGGTCTATAGCAGGCCATTCAAGACATTCCAGTCTAAAACATGTAAACCAGGGGTGTCCATGTGCAAAAAAAAAAAGATTTTTTTCTCGGGCAACATGGCTGTAATAATAATAATAATAATAATGAACTACTATTAGATAAGCTAATTGATTATTTTCATCAATTTGTATTGTATACTTATATTTTAAATATGCTCTTCTCTAAAAATGTAAAGATAAATATATATTTGCCCAATGATATATAAAGTTTTAACCTTAGAACCATTACAATGTATTGCTTTTTAATAAATCTGTTATTCACTATTAGCTTTATTAATGTGAACAGTGATGATGTGCTCTGGATTACAGAATCGGTGTCAAGTCAGAAGTAAGTCATGTATTCGATCACAGAGATGGCTTTTAGTCAGACTGGCGCATAGTGGACTCTTGTACAGTGACATCAGCTAAAATGTTTGCTTGAGAAAGACTGATGTTTTTATCTTTTCTGGGCAAATTATAGTGCCAAATTTTAACAGCCACTCCTTTAGAAACCGCTTAAAAGGCTTTTTCGTGCCATGATATTAGTCAAGCTACCTCATATCTTCCTCTTCCTGAAACACTTAAATTAGCACTTTCCAAGTTTGCTTTGTAAAAATCAAGTTATAGTCTGATTTATATTAAGTTTGTAATCTGGCGTACCAGTGTAGATTTATTCATTGCTAGAGACTCAAAGCACTTTTGTACGTCGCTCTGGACAAGGGCGTCTGCTAAATGCCACAAATGTAAATAGCTAGCTAATGTGAAATTTTGCTTAAGAAAATTGTTGTTGCTGACTAGCAGCTGCCAATTGTTTCACCTTTTGATTACGCTCGGCATTAGTGTACGATTTGAAAGACTGATGTTTTGTTTATATGATATATTATATTCCTTCATCACCACAACATTTCTGTTGAATTATACAGACATTTTCCAGGTGTCACAATAATTTTTTTGTCCATATAGCAATATAGTGACTATATATTATATATATATATATATATATATACGTTTATAAACTATTTACATAATTACACTGCAATAATCCAAAAGTAATCACAAAAATATCTCTCTCTCTCTCTCTCTCTCTCTCTCTCTCTATATATATATATATATATATATATATATATATATATATATATATATATATATATATATATAAGACAAGCCAAAACTCCCAAGTAAAAGGTGTTCTCCAGAATATATCCTCTTCAATCTGTGTCAAAGTGTCAACGCAATCCAATTAGGAGCAAGTGACACGGCCCTGTGCATGTCATCTAAGAATGACTTCTGCATCAAAATCACTCTGGAAGCTCGCTCCTGGGGCTCTCACCTAAAGCACCTATTGGCCATGCGGTGCTCCAGAGAAGCTCTACATCCCATGCTAGTAAAGCAGTTATGTTTTAATTAAAATCATTAGTATCGATTTCCTGTTAAAATAGGAGGATTGTCACATTTATCATTCATATTTGTGAAAAGGGCACGTCTTTATCTATTTGGGCCCGCCCCCACGCCTCGATGATGGCGACTCGACTGCAATTTTCCTGACATTATCAAGCGATTTACCAATTTGTCGAGCCCCTCGATGCAGACGTTACTCTGGCTGTCAGAGATAACGTCACTCATGCTCGGCAATTAAAACTCCTTCAGCCTGGCTCTCAGCCTTCCTGCCAGCTCTTTTCACCGCCATCAGTTTGGCGTTGGAGGAGGTAGATTAAGCCGTGTGCTTTGGAAACTCAAGCTTGTCATTATTAAGCAGCAAATCATGCTGATTGTGTGCGCACGGGTTTTGCGGCTCAACGCATCCTGTTTACGAAGCGACCCCCAGGAGGCAGATTATCATTTGAAGCCTCATAAATCAACATCTATACACGGGCAGTCTCTATTTGTATTTATTTATTTATTTTTAAGTACATAAATGTACAGGTTCATCAGTGTATGTGATCTCCATCGTATTGTAATGTCTCCATTATTTGATTTTTTTTTTTTGTGGAATGTGGCAACAGGATACTTTCACTTTCAGGCTGTGGAGTTTTAATAAACCACAGCGTTTGCATGCGGTCGATATATGACGCACTGGGACCAAATGTATTTGGGCACCTGACCTTTATGATCATGTGTGCTTTTTTTTCTTCTGAACTGTTCCCAAGTTGGAAAAACATTCTATATCAAATTTTATAAAATGTCTGTTTTGCTTTAGAATTACAATAACAATACAATAGACTCAAAGACTGTTTGAAAATAATAATAATAATTATTATTATTATTATAATAATAATAATGCCCAGCAGTGGACAATGTAATCTATCTATGTAATCTGTACTTTACTGTAGTATTTCTATTTGGGGAGAATTACATTTTGTGAAAACAGACGTTTCTTTTTATTTATGAGCGAGTAAAAACGTAACTGTCAAACACGCAGAAAGCCACCAATCAGGGTCGAGCATGCGTTCTGTTTTGAACATGTTTGGATTGGTGCTTGGTGTATCTATTTATCACCATCCTACAGTTCGGCATCAGTTTAACAGCAATCAGAACATTTAGAGAGGAATAAATGGTGGAAGAAACTCCAGACTCGAACTCGCCACAACACACGTGGACTTATTTACACGATTCTTTTTAAGTAGTTGAAAGAAGGTTTTGGGCTCATGATAAATTCAATAGATATCAATATATTGTTTATTAATATCATAATATCAACATAAACTGAGTTGATTAAGCAAAGAGTCTTGTGACAATAACATTAATAGGAACATTACAGCCATAATAAATCATAGTACTTTGGATACTTAAGTACATTAGAAGGCAAATATTTTTGTACTTTTACTCAAGTGAAAGTTCAAAGGGACACTTTTATTTTTTACTGGAGTCATATTTTACCTAGTTTGTGTACTTCGCCTACCACGGATGATACCCGTGCACAAAGCGAGGTCCAGGAGCACATGCTTTGCCAAAGCTGGACTGGAAAACCTTGAGTTTCCTACATAAATCCCTGACCTCAACATTACTGAAGATCTTTAAGATATAGGAACACCGACTGAACCCCAGACACTATCAGTACCTGATAGTCAATGGTGGTCTTATGGCTCAGAAATCCCTGCAGCTACGCTCCAAACACTGGTGGAAACACTTCAAAAAAGAGTGAAGCTTTTTCTAATAGTCAAATATGCAAGGGTGCATTCAACAATAACATATGAGGGTCAGGAATATGAATATAATATCTGAATATGTATATTTGCATTGCACTGGTGGAATTCATTGTACCGTAATGCATTAGGTGTGGTCTGGCAAATTTATAGTAACATTCTTGGGGAAAAATATCGATAATCAGAGTAATACCACAAAAAGCCAATGTTTGTCTTTGTTAGGGGTCCAAGCACTGAAGGTATTGACAATAGATATATTAGAAAAGATATTAGAAATTGTATTACATTTACTCACTCACTCATTTCCTGTAAATGCTTAATCATGGTATCTGGGAATTGGAGCATTTCTTGGTCATGTGACAGGAATACACCCTGGAAACTAATATTTTGTATTGCACTGAACAAAAGGTATACGTTTTTTGCTTGCTATTACTTACTACCAAGGTTCACTACATGGACACATGACCATAAGGTTTGTATGTGATTTCTAATGTTTTTTTTTGTCATGAGAATAAGTACTGCATGTTACATTAGGATGCATTTTTTTTTCATATGCTCCGTATATCGGTTCCATAAAATCTTTATTCGTAAGCCACGCTCTCCATCTAAGCTCTCGCTCTGTCCTGAGGATGCAGGCATTGTCTACCTAGGTCTGAAATGATGCTTGTCATGATTGATTTGATTGCCTACTTCTGATCTTGTCCTAATTGACTGTCAACAAGACTGTTCAGACTGAAGTGCAGTAATAAAAGCAGTGGGTGAGGGCAGGGCAGGGGGAGATCCTTCCAAAATCCCTATTTCTCCCTGCCGAGCAAAATAGACAATGTTCTTTTTTTTTTTTGTTATATTTTTTTGTCCTGATTGTGCTGCATCATTTTTTCATGACCAAAATAATGTGGTTCGAAACCAATTAAATGTTTTTAGTTAATGTAGACAAAACAGATGGAACAATTCATTTGGTTGCACATCGTTATTGTTTTCAGAAATACACGTCTTCAATTCGGGTACAAAGAGTTCCGCACATCTATTTAATCGACGGATTTAAAAGTAGGGATTCGCACCCGGCATAAAATTGGATGTGAGCTTCCAATTCTACTCACAAATTTCTCTAAATCTTTTGTTTTTCCCAGGGTCGTTTTGCACAGTTATTCATGTGCTTTGGTTTTCTTCCTGTCCCTGTTCTACCATTGTTTTGCTACTCCTCTGTTTTCACCTATATTGTGTTTAAACCTTACTTACTATTTGCAGCCGTTCTTATCAAAATTTGCATGATGAATGCTTTAGATAGTTCGATTATTGATTAATTTGTGTTGCGTTTCTGTTTAATGACTCACACCATGAGCTGTGATTATGATACATAACAAACAAAAAAATGTCAGTATATACACTCGCGTTTTGTTTTAAACCACCCTTCACACATTTTAGGAAAATTTAAGTTTAAACCTGGCATTAATATTACAAGAATACAAAATCCCAACTATATAGCTATATCGATTTATATAGTTATATATTATACGAGGTGGTATCAAAAAGATATGGGACTAGTTTTGTAACACGGCAGCAGATGGCAGCACAGGGCTGCACGCAAAGTCACAGGGAGCACCAACCTTCATGCTATTCTCAACACGTGCAAACCCTGTCACCGAACTCTCCTCACGTATGAGTTTCTTACCTGATCTCACTTCGCACCCACCCTACTCGCCAGATTTGGTTCCTGCGGACTTCGCCTTCTTCCCTAAGATAAAGATTTGTAAAAGTTAAGATAAATAAAGGTAGATAAATATACTTTACTTTAGAAAAAATACTCTCGAAGCTTTTTGATACCACCTCGTTCTATTACTTGGATTTTTTTTTTAATACACTAGAAGACAAAAAAAGACTTACAAAAATTGCTGAGATTCAACCCCACAACCTCTTGTTTACCCGTAAAGAATCCTAACAGCTGAGCTAACAGCTGAAACCCTGAAATGCTAATCTGTGAAAACCAAAGCTTTAAGTTATTAAGTTCGAGTCACAGCTGTGTAATGTGTAACCCAACTGTTCATTGGCATATTTGCACAGATGGGTGCAAAGGTTTGTACCCCATTATTCTTTATTTTTAATAGTAAAAAGGAAAATATATATTTTACAATTCATTTCAGATTTATCCAGCAAAGTCCTGGACCAGCGATCTAACGCGTACGCTCTGATATCTGTGTGGACTTTGCGGAAGAAAATCTTGAACCACCTTCCGTTTTTTATTCATTAAAAAAAAAAAAAAATCATCCTCATGCACTCTGCGACACGATTATTGCTGCAGTCTCATAATCACCATCCACCCTTGGCGTAAGTGTTTTTATTGATTAAGCAATCGCTTAATTCGGTTAGAGACGCCTCGCAATTGAGCATGACTGCAATTCCGTTTAGTTCTTGTCAAGAGTTGTAGCCTTCCCATAACACGCTCTGTTTTCTGCAGAACCTGTACAAAAAAAACGGCTTGAGTTTTTGAAACTGAAAATGATTTTTTTTTTTTTTTTTTTCACAAAAAATGTTCAGCTGAAGTTACTCCTAAAGCAATTAACATCTCATTTGTCTGTCATCTCGCTGAGGCTGGAGGACGCGTGGCTCTAGAGTAGGAGTTTACTTTTTATCTTCCCTCTCCTGTTTACCAGAAATTGTGCACGAACAAGAGGCAATCAGGACATATTTACAGTATCAGCTGCTCATCCATTTTAATTGCAGACAGTCAGGAAAATTATCTCCCATTCTTGAGTTATGGCATCCAGCTGAAGGGCATTCAGGATTTAAAAAAAAAAAAAAGTCTCAATTTACTTTTTTTTCCTGCTTTAGCAGGTAAACATACATATTGTTTGCTTTATTTTAAAGCGTTCCCCTCACAAAGCATACAAATGAAGTTCTAGACCTGGATGCTCTCCTACACTGTAAATACGTAGAAGACAATTTGACACTGATGATACTTTCAAAGCTGCTTTCTTCCAGAACATTCTGTAATTGCTGAACTTAGGCATTTTGACAAGAAGAATGAGAAGACGTTTTTTTTTTTTTTTTTTTAACTTGTCACATGTACATTACAGCTCAGTGAAATTCTTTCTTTGCATCTCTGAGCGATCTTAGCTGGGGTTAGAGTGCAGGTTCAGCCATGATACAGCACCCCCAGAGGGCCTTGTTTAAGGGCCCAAGAGTGACAGCTTGGCGATAGCAGGGTTTGAACCCTCAAGCTTCCAATCAGAAATACAAAGCCTTAACCACTGAACTAAGAATGCTGATAATGTTGATACCTACCTAAAATTTGCCATTTGATTTCAACACTGTTAGATTTTTATCATGCCCAAAAAAACGTAATTCTTGGAGAGGTTTTCCATACGATCAACGATGCCCGTGGTGCCTTTTCTGATCATTGAAGAATCGCACAGCACACAGAATGGCACAAAAGTTCTTCATTAGTTTAATGCAGATAACAGACAAGTATATATACACACTGGAAAAAGACTTTTTGTATACCTTACATACTCTCATTGTAAAGATCCCATAGACACTGACCAGACAACATAGGAATGTGTTTAGAGAACTAGTGTGAGGGCCATCTTAATACTAACAAACACTAATACAAGTTTGTACTAATTTACATACAATTATCTCATTTATACAACTGAGGGTTAAGGGCCTTGTTTCAGGGCCCAGCAGTGGCAGCTTGGTGCTAGGATTTGAACTCAAGACCTTCGGATCCAATGTCCAATGCCTTATCCACTAAGCTACCAACTACTGTATATATGGATAAAATGACAATTAAAGTCACTGGATGTAAAGATGGAAAGGAAAGGAAAGGAAAGGAAAGGAAAGTGCTTAAGCTTGTCACATTTACTTTACATCACAGTGAAATTCTTTCTTCACATATCCCATCAATTTTAGGAAGCTGGGGTCAGAGCACAGGTTCAGCCATATTACAGTGCCCCTGGAGCACAGAGGGTTAAGGGCATTTCTCAAAGGCTCCAAGAGAGCTTGAACCTTCAACCTAACCACTGAGCTACATTTCCACCTTCAGCTCCATTGCAAGTACAAAAAAATGGGAAAGTCTAAAAGAAACTTACAAAGACTTGGGGGTAAAATTCAACGCTCGCCACCTAAACCAGAACTCAAGATTGCTTAGACTGGTCCTTCTGCATATGTTTTAAGAATAAATCTTAGCAATGTTTGTAAGATCCTACATAAAATACTTAAAGGTTGTCTGGGGTCCTATTTATATCCAAGTACCAATAGAAGCCCTTAAGCAACCAATTGAAAACAAGAGCATCAACAGTGTGAAGGATAGACAGGATATGAGTTGTGTCAGTGTAACGGCCTCAAGGCCTCTTGAATCACATTAGAGTTGCTACTAAAGACACTAACAACAAATTTGCAAAGTTACCTTAAATAAAACCAGAGTTGACTAATCATGAAAGGGATCCAGAACAGTGTAAATGCATTTTTTGAATTCTGTGTAACTCTGATGGACCCCCTCAGCCTGTGTTTATGGTCAATTCTGCGCATCCGAAAGAAGGGAAAAAAAAAAAGGCTGACTTTGTCGAGCATGAGTGCATCTCGCTAAATCGTGTACTGTATAAGGAACACAAACACGGAGCTGATTTGTGCTGCCAGAGACAAGCTTAAGCGCTTTACCACTCGCAAGAGAAAACATGGTGGAACAAAGAAGGGCTATTGTTCCACAGGAACAGAGGGAAAAGCGAGTGTTTGTGCTGAGAAAGCGTCTGTGGAACAAAGCCTCGCTCGCGACACGAGAGTGCAACAGGTCCGCTGAGGAAAGCAAAATGTTGGTACGGAAGTGATTTAGAGCCATAACCACTCTAAAAAAAAAAAAAAAAAGGCTGGTTTAGGCATCTGTGAAGTGCCGCAGAACGCCGCTTTGAACAAACAGAACAAATACAAATACACTTTCTCGTGATTAAAGTGACGAGACCAAAGCTTTTACGATAAATGCATTCAGTTTAGGCCCCCCCGTACATGCCGGCAGATCAGGAGCTAAAACATGGCTCAAATAAATGGACTTGATATCGTATTATCCAAACATGTTAAGCCTTTTGTGATCAGTGATAACATCTTGTCATAATATCGTCTTTATACATTGGAAAAAAAAGGACTCCAAAGGCAACAGGATAACCGTTTTTTTTCCCTATTTTTGATTAAACCAAACCTCGTCCCTGATCCAGTGGATTAAAGATTATGTGCAATAATAACCTGAAAATTTAGAAAATATTGTATAACCACGTTAAATCTAATCTGGGGGAAAGCGTTCATTAATTTTCTGCAAATCACAAGTTTGTATTAAAGCATTAATTTTAATATCGCCTTCATTTCTATAGTATCAGGTCATCCAAAAAAAGATGTTTATCTTAATCATAATGAACACCTTGACACCAAACTAACAGCAGTCTAACAAACGCAGACAGACATGTACATAGGACTATATGAAGTGCGCATGAGCATAGAACATTTAGTGCAAATAATAGAACACAGTACAATGACATAACGATACCACATTAACAGTGCAGCATTGACCTGTACGCTGAGCGTAAATGTGTGACAGGAATTGTCTATATAATAATAAATACTGTGCATGGAATTATTTGGTGTTTCCGCAGCACCTATAAGTGCAAAAAATTGCAATGAAGATGTTCATTTAAGTATGTGTGTGTTTGTATCACTCCTCAGAACAGGCCATTTGGATAAAAGTCATCACTGGGGATGAAGATGAATGGACTTGATTGATTAGAAGTGTACACTGATCAGGCATAATATTATGACATTATAACATTATGACTTTTGACTGAATAACACTGATCATCTCTTAATCATGGCACCTGTTAGTATGTGGGATATATAGGCAGCAAGTGAACATTTGGTCCTCAAGTTTGATGTGTTAGAAGCAGGAAAAATGGGCAAGTGTCAGGATTGAGTGAGTATGATGAAGGCCAAATTGTGATGTCTAGACGACTGGGTCAGAGCATCTCCAAAACTGCAGCTCGTGTGGGCTGTTTCCGGTCTGCAGTGGTCAGTATCGATCAAAAGTGGTACAAGGAAGGAACAGTGGTGAATAGGGTCATGGGCGGTCGAGGCTCATAGATGCACATGTGAAGTGAAGGCTGACCCCTGTGGTCCGATCCAACAGACGAGCTCCTGTAGCTCAAATTGCTGAAGAAGTTAATGCTGTTAATGCTCAGTAGGTCAAGACTGTTTTGGGAGCAGCACAACATTAGTCCATATTAGGTCATAATGTTTTGCCTGCTCAGTGGCCATAAAGTTATGCCTGGTCGGTGTATTGTTCAATCTGGCAACCCCGATGTCTACACAAACTTATTCTGATTAGTTTGGTAATAGACTTTGTACCTCTTTCAAAGTGTGGATATTATTAATATTAATATTGTGCAATATTTTGTAGTGAAACTGCGGTTACGGTACTCGTAAACAGCGCAACTGCAGGTAGCGTAGAGAGGCAGTATCTACATAACTGTCAGCTGCAGGAAATATAACAATCAATATGAACTTTGGAGGTAAAGGTGGGCCCATATTGTGCAAAAATCCAGGCTCTGCTGATTACCGTGGTGGGGCCTGATCCCTGTAACGAGCGAAGCCTTGCGAGAAGCAGATGGAAAATCCAGGCTGTAAATGAGTCTGAGCAGTTTTCTGCTTTCATCGGCTTATGCTACAGAGAGAGGATCAATACTCTGCAGCACCAAGCGTAAGAAACAGAATGTAGTGTAAGCTTCTCGCTTCTAGCTGGATAACAGCAGCCATGGTGGTCTGACTGGACCGAACTTTTGTGACCCACTCTCCATTAACAAGAGCAGGATTATACTGTACCATTTTTTTTTTTTATCAAGTGTTCGATTAGATAAGCAGGAAATAATCAGCAAAATGCTGACGGGGGGGCAAGCTACCTCAGAAATGGGCATAAAGAAAACCTTATTAAAATATTTAAATTAAAACATTTAAAATTATCTATATTTTTTTAAATAATAAAATGTATTTTTAAATAATATTTAAAATAAATATTATTATTTTAAATATTAAAAATACATTTTTATATTTCAAATATTATTTATTTTTTATTTGTTCAGAAATGTTCTGTATTCATAGGAGACTGTGCAAACAATCACCAAATGCAAATTATTATTATTATTATTATTATTATTATTATTATTATTATTATTAGAGTTATCAAAGGGTTGTTTGAACACGTCACGATGTGGAAGACTTTCTAAAGACTGTAAAAAATATACTGTATTTCAGTCCACATGCCAGACTATACACAAAAGGGCACAATCTGTATCCCTTCTGTATTTCACCCTGTATATGTTGGAGTTGTCAGTGTTACAATCTCAGCACTCGGTTTTGAGATCCAGTGGCCTTCTGATAATGTTTTCCAATACAATCTTTCCCTTTTGCACATACAATTTTCCTGACACACAAAGTGTCTATACTATGTTAATGTCTTCTAGTTTAAACAAAAGAATGCACCAATCAGAAGCTGCCACAATGCTCAAGGGCCCAGCATTGGCATCTTAGTGGTGATGGGATTTGAACTAATGACCATCTGGTTAGAAATCCAACATCTTAACCACTGAGCTACCACTTTTGATACGCGATGCTTATGATAACACTACAGCCAAATCTATATTAATGGAGGAATGGCATATTAACTTTATAAAACCAATGACTTTTTAGAACACTGAAGTACACACAATAAACTAAGCACATTTTTATTTATGGAATTTGGCAGACACCCTTATCCAGAGCTTACATTTATCTCATTCATACAACTATGCAGCTATAAGGTTTCTTACGGGCCAGTAAGTGTGGCTTGGATTTGAACTCACAACCTTTGAATCTAGTGGCTTAACTGCTAAACTATATGTTTCTACACTTATATGTTTCTACACTATATGGACAAAAGCGTGGTGGACACCGGACCATAAGATAAGCTTTTTGAACCCTTCATTCCACATTTAAGACCCATTTGTTGGTATAATAAGATCCAGTCTTCTAGTTAGATGTTCCATAAAATTGTGTGCCTCCAACATTGTGGTAACAATTTGAGGAGAACCCACATATGACTGGAATAGTCAGACATCCCAATACTTTTTGTGCATACAGTGTAATTTATCCTTAAACTGCCTTCTGTCTTTTTGCTGTTTTGAAATGTCTTTGGTCTGGGATTATAACTTTTCTTATCTTTGCTCGGTAACAAAACACATTTTTTCTCCGCACCCTGTGTCACCTTTCTTGTTTTTCTTTCCTTTTTTTGGTTCCCAAACTGTGACCACATTGTGAAGGTTATACAGAAGCACTTAATGCATGTAGATGCTTGGATAAACCACATCATGAGGTTTTTCATCTCAGAAATATGCGATGACACGTCAAATTTCCAAATAGCTAAATATACCATATTTGGTTTTTGAACATTCCCCATTCCACATTTAGTCTCCATTTGCTGTTATATTGACCTCCACTCTTCTGAAAGATGTTCCACAAAACTTTGTGGAGATTCGTGCGCATTCAACCGCGAGGGTATTAGTAAAGCCAGAGTTTTACATCACATTACATATTGTATTTACAGGAAGGAGTGAGTAGCCACAGTGACACTGAGCTAACTTTAGTTTCTTTTTTATATCCTTTGCATTATTGTGTATGTTTAAAGTATAATAATAATAAAAGCAAAACAGTGACACTGCGGTCAAAAGGCGGAGACCAAACAAACTTGCTGTCCACCACAATGCGTTTGTGTAAAAAGAATTGCGTTCCGTATGGGTTAGGGTTAGAGTTAGTTAGTCTCGTGTGCACCGAACCAAAAGGCCTTTGTTTGGTACGTTGCACCGTTACATCTTTATTTTCTTGAACGCGTAGTAGATGAATAGCTGGGAAAGTTCTGGTTGAATTATTCCTAGACTGCTAATACTTGGACTTTCAATGCACACTGCAGCAATTCAGGGTGTAATTACATATAAGAAATGATGCAGGCAAAAAAAGAATATATAGGAAAAAGTGTGTAGTTTTCAAAACTAGCACGTACTATATAATCAAACTTTCATCATTTTGGTCTGTCAGAGGCCACAGCTCTGCGCCATGCATGTCATGAGAATGGCTGTTTAATCAGTCGTTCCTGAACAGATTTACTCGGGCCATTTGGTCTTCAGATATTGCATCTGTCATCCACCTGACACTCATGATAGCAGAAGCCCACAGCTCCATAATAGTGCCGGCTCTGATTGGCAGCGGAGAGCGCGGCCGCCTTGTTGATGTATGCTGTGAACAGCATGTTGACACCAGAGGGCCAGGTGCTTTCTCTGCAGTGGCATGCACTCGGAGGTGCACCATTCCACAATGCATCTGGACACCTGTTTAAGTGGCTGGCAGGATGGCGAGATGCCGAGATTCTCGGATTCCAGAGGAAATTGCATAGTTATGATCTATGTCAGACTTGTTTATTCACCTTGAATCAGGAGTTTCCCATTTTCTCAGGTATTATTTACAGGCTTATAATGTCTTGTCTTCACACATTAGACGTCTCGAATTAGCAATCATGTACTGGAGTAAAAATGTGAGTCTTGTACCCTGATAGCTGTTTTTCCACATGCATGCCATCATTTTGTGAATATCGGGCTGGGATTCAATTAAAATGGTATGCTATTGTAAAACATTTAAACAGGTTAGGAAACGTGCAGCATTGCAGCGAACCCAGAAATTCGGAAAAAAATCTGCATCAAAGTTTTACTTTTCAGCACTGGAAGCTGAAACAGTGCTTATTTCTGATTTGGTATGGTTTCTAAGTAGGGAGCATATCACCATCCAAAATTCACTATAAACAAAGAAATAAATCAGCAAATAAACACAATATTTAGACAAAAGTATTGGGACACCTGACTCTTCCAGCCACATGTAGTTCTTTTTGAAACTGTTACCACAAAGTTGGAAGCACACAAATATATAGAATGTTTATTGGGTGCTTGGAGCATGACATTTTCCCTCCACTTGAACTAGGAGACACAAACATCTATCTATCTATCTATCTATCTATCTATCTATCTATCTATCTATCTATCTATCTATCTATCTATCTATCTATCTATCTATCTTTCTATCTATCTATCTGTCTGTCTGTCTGTCTGTCTGTCTGTCTGTCTGTCTGTCTGTCTGTCTGTCTGTCTGTCACCCCTTCTTCTTATTTAAATGAATTGACTACTTCTTATGACTACTTCCTACTACTATGTTCTTATAGTTTTGAATTCATACTAGATGAAAAAGTTAAAATACAGGAAGTGGCCTGTTGCTTGTAGCCGTTCACTCGGATCAAGTCAGATCACGTCACTGCTGTTATAATATTCTCCTGCACTTTGAACGATAAGCCGAGAACATTCTTATTCCGAATCATATTTCAAGAACACTGTTGACATTTCGCAGTTGTAGGTGTGATTTAAGAGGTATAAAGGAGTTTTTTTTTCATACCAGGGCTGAAATGAGGCTTTTTATTTATCGTATATGATCAAATAAAGTTCATTATTCCTGTCAGATTTTCACTTTTGCCTGCTGAAATCCTCCACCCCAAATAATTTACTCTATCTGCCTAAAAATGCATCGAATTTAAATTATTGATCAGTTGAGCTATTTTTTTTTATTTCCTCACATTTCACATTTGGTTCTCTTCTCTTCTCTTCTCTTCTCTTCTCTTCTCTTCTCTTCTCTTCTCAATATTTTGTTATTTCCTCTCTCTCCCTCTATTTTTCTCCCTCTCCCTTATTTCTTTTCTGTCTTTACTCTCCATTGTCTTTTTCTTCAGGTTATTTATATTTGGCTCTTTAATAAAAACTAAACCAACAAATAAATATTAATAAATTTCATGCACTATTGCTAACTTGTTTGCCTTTTGTATTTATTCGTTTGTTTGTTTGTTTGTTTTATGCCACTATTGCTGCATGTGTTATTTATGTGGATTGCTGCCTATGTGGATTGGAGATGTGTTGTAGGTCAAACCTTCTTCTAATGTCCCTCTGGCAGTTTCAGACCCTTTGTATATAGTAGGAGAGAATAAGAACAGATTCCAATTATTGATATTATTTATTTATTTTCTCTCTTTCTCTCTCTCTCTTCCCCCTTTTTCATTTTTATTTATATTACAAATTTTCTTGTCTTTTCTGTTGTATTTATATTTTATCTGCTCTTTCATTCCCTTTTGTTCTTTGCTGGTTTTCTCTCCCTCCTTCTTCCTCTTTCAATTATTTTGTTGATTTTAGTGTGTTCCCACCATTGTAAGGTGAATTGCTTATGAACCTTCTCTTCTCTTCTCTTCTCTTCTCTTCTCTTCTCTTCTCTTCTCTTCTCTTCTCTTCTCTTCTTTTCTCAAATCTGCTCAAGTCTTCTCTTCTCTTCTCTTCTCTTCTCTTCTCTTCTCTTCTCTTCTC
>JAAIIK010000109.1:601348-615568 GCA_014706435.1 Silurus glanis | reverse complement strand
TCTTCTCTTCTCTTCTCTTCTCTTCTCTTCTCTTCTCTTCTCTTCTCTTCTCTTCTCTTCTCTTCTCTCTTCCCATCTGTTCTCTTCTCCATTTCATTCTTTCTCTTTTCTATATTTCCTTCCTTTTTTTAATTATTTTTACACTGGACAGTTTATCCCCATTAATCTTTCTCTAAATGAAGTACAATATTACTTAGGAAAGAATATAATAAACTGTATTTGTAATTACAATAAGAATGAAACACCCTGACAGCACACTTCAGCCTACTCAAAGTGAAATAGCATAGATTTACCCTTATAGTCAAGTTTGAGATGATTCTCCTGCCCTACTTTGTAGACGGCGAAACAGATGTCATTATGCTTTATTTCACACGTGTTTAAGCATTACTTCAGACGTCACAGGTATTGCAAAAAGAAAAAAAAAACCTTCATAGCATCGATTTAAAAATAGCATGCAAGCAGCTCTGCTCTTCCATGCGATGCGCTCTGTTGGAGATTTTTTTTTTTCCCACTCCATTTTTCACTTTGTTGCACCTCTCCTGGTGTGTGTCTGTAAATATTCAACATTCATTCGCACACTGGAAGAGTCAGAGCAGGTGTACTTACTTATTATACCTCCTGCACTGTCAGTACTGTAGATGCCTTAAAGTTATAAAACCCTGCTCGGCAGCCCGCACGCTCATTACTTTTCCACTCTACGAGAGCGCGGTATTACTGCAGCAGGGGCAGGAATGACTGACGCACCGACGCTCCATTAGGGTGATTAAATTACCACCCTGTCATAGAGCCTGCCGTGCATGATGTAACACACACCCGCGGAGCCGAAATCAAACTGTGGGTGCGGTTAGCGGGAATGTCAGTGGAAAACTGGAATGCAGGCCCTAAGACCTTAGCAGCAGAGCTAATAATTGGCTGATCCAACACCGAGCTCTTCTCAAGTAAGAATGTCTGCGTCGATATGGAGGTGTGATATCTGAGGCAGAGCAAGAGCCAGAGTGCTGTCGGTTCATTGGGGTATCAGCAAGGCATTGTAGAGCTTTCTGTTTTTGGAGTTTCTTCTCAAATCTGTCTCGGCCAACGCTATGGTAAAACACAAGATCACAAATTGGCAGGGTTGGTCAAACTTGCTGTGATTGAAAGGGGAGGAAGAGTATGGCGTACCTCTAATTCAGAGAGGATGGACAGTTTTGTTTTCTGGCATTCTGGGATTTAAATGCACTCAATGAACTCGACCGATCTCATGCAGTGACTGTCCTTTTGAAAGTGTCACCATCCACCAAGTTTTAGGACTATACACAAAACAAAATCTTTTATTTTATTTATTTTTGCAAAATCTTTTTGAAATTGTACTTCTTTAGTGTACACATGGAGAGTTATAGATCAGTTGTTAAGGCTCTGGGTTACTGAGTGGAATGACACATGTTCAAGCCCTGGTTTCGCCAAGCTGCCACTCTCGGGGCCCCTGAGCAAGACTCTTAACCCTCTGTGCTCCAGGGGCACTGTATCACAGCTAACTCTGCATTCTGACTTTTCTTACATCACTGTAATAAACATAAAAAGAATTTTACTGGGCTGTAAAGTATAAAGTATAAAGCACCTGTATCTAGTGGTAGCTTAGTGGTTAAGGATATGAAGGTTGTGAGTTCAAATCCCAACCACACCAAGCTGCCACTCCTGGGCTGCTGAGCAAAGCCCTTAACCCGATAGCTGCTCAGGTGTAAGCATGAAATAAATGTAATTTGCTCTGGATAAGAGCATCTGCCAAATGCTGTATCCATTATCCTCCACTGAATTCACAATTCTCCACTGGATCTTTGGAGTCACACTCATCTTCTGCTGAAAATCTGATCTCTTCTTCACTGTCCAGGACCATCTGGAGAGCTTTTTCACGTCTAGGGTGCCATTGTCCGATAAAAGTCAACGTATCTTATTTTTATCGTGTCGCAAGTTTTATCGCATTGATGGGGAGGGGGTTAAATACCGTAGAAATAGCACATGCTGTTAATGAGTGTGTGTAGATTTAATCACAAAGAAGCTTTCGCTCATTTGCTGACTTTAAACATTCCAGAGTGTCTATAGAAACTATAGACACTCTATTTCATTTTTGCAACGTGTTCCAGACAAACATTCACAGACACGGATCCAGCGGAGAGTTGCTTCTCTGTCAGAATGATGTCTTTCTCTCTCTTTTCTGTATGACTATAAATGATGAGGACTATATGAACTCGTTGTTATAGCTACAGTATATGGGAAAAAAAAAATCTCACATGCTGTTCTATAGACTCTTAAGGGTTAAATGTGTTTTCCGAATCTGAATCCTAGTCACATTGACTTTTTTTGTATTGTATAATATAAAACATATAAATGAGTAAAGCAAAAAAAAACACATAAAGGGGAGGGAAGGGGCAGAAAGGGGAGGGGCTTGGAATGTACTATTATTACACTTACATAAAAACATTTTTGCATTACATTGACAGTACCCTTATCCAGAGGGACTTATATTTATCTCATTAATACAACTGAACAGGTATTGGGTTAAGTGCCTTGCTCAGGGGCCCAGGACTAGCAGCCTGGTGGGGCTGGGATTTAAACTCACAATCTTCACATCCAAAGTCCAATGCCTTAATCACTAAGCTACCGCATCCCCAGTTTATCAGGAAATTCTGGTCAGAGTGCAGAGTGAGCCATGATATGGCACCCCTGTAATGAAATGGGTTAAGGGCCTTGCTTGAGGGGCCCAACAATGGCAGCACAGTGGTGCTGGGGTTCAAACACCCAACATTCCAGTCAAAAACCAAGAGCCTTAACCTTTGAGCTGCCGGTTCCTTTTTTTTGGTCATTATTCCAACATTCCACTTTCCATACAGGAATAAACCACTATAAAAAGGTTGCACTTACCTTTGCTCGACACTTCTGTCCAAAGTGATTTACAAGGGTAAGAGCTTATCTCGAGGACACACCCACTGGGTCCCGGGATTTAAACTCTTCTAATCCGCAGCCCGAAGATTGATTCAGCACTTCCCTCCCGAGGTTCAGAACTGACCCTGTTAAATTGGCTTTCCATACTCCATTCATGGGAGTCTCTTTGAGATATGAACTGACAACAGCAATCGATAACAAATTAGAACAAGCCAGGAAGCTAATATGAATATTAATTTCTCGCTATGTGTTTTTGTAACGGGCTGAATGACATCAGCGGGAGAGCGAAAAGCTTGCGGAATTGCTGATAAGTCCGTCTCCCCCCTCGCATTTTGTTAATTTTCCTGGTTGGGTCTGAGAGTATTAAGTAGGAGGGATTTGTATAAGAGCTCTGAGTCATGTTAATGGCCTGATTCTCTGGGTGAAGCTTATCCATTGCAGTCACATAGAGATCCCTGAAGTGTGATGATTCAATTAAGATCCCTTATAAAGCACATCAAGGTACAATTAGGCATTTGAATGGATCCCATTCAGGTTTTTTTCTAATAACCTTTATCTAGTCATATACACTATTTGAGTATATGTTTGTGGACACCAGTCCAAAAGATTGGCATGTGCTTTTTTGAACATCTCATTTGCATTTATAATAAGATCTACTCCTTCTGTGAAGATGTTCTAGGTTTTGGAGCGTGCTTGTGGAGATTTGTGCTCAAAAGAGTTCAGGATAGAGCTCTAGAGCAGGCCATTCAAGATCCACTTCCACTCCAACCCTTATAATAAAAACAAATCTTTAAAAAGCTGGCTTTGTGTACAGGGCATTATCTGCTGGAACAGGTTTGGATCTCCTAGATTACACAAAGAACCCCAAGACATCCTATATAAATTGTGTGCTTCCAACTTTGTGGTAACAGTTTGGAGAAAATCCACCTATACGACTGAAAAAGTCAGGTGTCCCTACTTTTATAGTACTTCCAGTGTAGCAATTAGCTTAACAAGACCTTATAGCAAATGTACGTGTTGCACATCTGGATGAATTTGTTCTTATTTTGTTGGTCTTTCTGTATTTCGCTCAAGTGTCAAAGTCGGAGCTTATCTGTCTGCTACTCAGATGTACAAAAGACGTTCCTTACACATTGATAAGGTTTTTCTAAAGCGTGCACTGACAAGGGTTTAACTGAAACATTAGCAGATTATGGGGCACTCAAAAGCTCTTACTGAGGCTCGTTGATCTTTTTATCATGAGTATGTATTTTTTTTCATACTTAGTGTGAGAAAAAACTGCTGTGTTTTTCCCATGAAACCACAAGGGTTTAAGTAATACACACACACTATATATATATATATATATATATATATATATATATATATATATATATATATATATATATATAGTAGGCCATAGACACTGTCACAAAACAGCTTTACAGAAATCCAGATGTTTCATTGTCAATAAGAATTGCTTCTTGTGTTATTGTTGTTTTTACTGCCAAACCGACTGTACTGTAACTAAGAATTCATACTGAATATTATGTCCTGAATTTGGACGTGTGTCCATTTAGGGTTAGTACAGATCCCTGGAAGAATAAATGGAGCGGGCAGGGTGCACTATGTCCCTATCGCAGTGCTGCAATGGTTTAACAACATGTGAAGAGATGCCCTTCTACATTTGGTGCTTTTAGATGTGTGAAAATGTACTGTAAAGATGAAAAGAAGTGAGAACCGTAATGGGTTCTCTACTGCGGAATACAGGATGGAGTGCTCCATAGGGTGCTGCTTTATGCAAGGAAACATGATGCAGTGCCATAATAGGTGTCCTTCCAGTGGAGAAAATAAGATGAGGTGCCCTAAAGGCTCACCTACATGCAAGGGAATGAGATGAAGTGCCCTCGAGGATAATGTGTCTTACTTGAAAGACACGGTAATGTTTCCTTCTCGCTGACATTTAGCTCAATGTCTAACCTTATCCTCGATTGATGGAAAAATCTGTCATTGTCAGCTTGGACTAAAGTCAGTACTTAATGTCCTTCATTCACTAAGTACTGGCACCAATGGTTTTATTGTTTGTCCAGGGATATAAGTCAGATTTTGTTGCCAATTTTACTAATTTCTACTCCAATTTCTTTAGGAACACACCTATTGTTTTTGCTGTAATGGGAAGCAGAGTCATAGAGGAAAGGGACTATTCTAAACCTTGATGCAGATTTGAACATATAGTAGGTCTAAGGCAAAGACAAGTATCTTATTTACTGTTTATCAAATATTTTCATCTTGAGCAAAAGTCATTAGCAAATAAAATGTGAATTATAATGGCAGGATTGTTTGTATAACTTGTTATATGCTAATTGCATAATTAGCACTTGTCAGACAAAATTACATGTAATTGTAAGTGTAATCAAGTGTTTTTTTATAACCCAAATGAGGCAGATAACAGAGCCAAGTTGGTTCTTTAGTCAATTACAAAAGAAAAATAATGGCTTGAGAGCTAATCAATGGCTGGACTGCATTACTAGAATAAATATAAACATTGCAGTAATGCCTCTATACCATATGCTATATTGTCAAGAGTCTTGTTTGAACATATTCCATTATTCGTGAAAAAGTAGATGTGTACAGATCTCAATAGATTTGGACTCGTCTGACCTGCTCAGTAGACCGGGATACTCTTTCTTTCAGGGTGGTGGATAACTCAGTGATCAATTGTTAGGCCAGAGAGAAAGGCTTATAAACCAAAATCATAAAACACTGCATATTTAAAACAGTCATCCATCATCATGAATTCCAGACAGAAACAGTATTTTAAATAAACTGGCATCAACCCAGTACAATCATTCTTAATTCTTATTAATAATAATATTAATACTAATAATACTTATAATATTACTATTAACAACAACAACAACAATAATTATGAAAACTAAAACATTAGGTGGGATTACAGAAGTTCATTCTAAACTTTAATTTAACTCAAAACATAAATTCACACGTTCTTGCAGCTGCATTTCTTCTGTAAAAAATGTAAGACTTTTTTTCATTTTAAAATTGCATTTATATGAACAGCAAAACACAAAATTAGAAAACAAATGTAAGGTCAATTTGACAGAACTGTACCTTGATAAATACTAAATTGATAAACACCTGAACTTTGTGAACTTTGCTGTTGTATCTAAAGTGATATACAGGGACACACTACAAATATAGCCAAATAGCAGTCCATACATTTGTTAACAAAGCCTATATCAACATCACACTTTACCACAGACAAAACTGAAACACATTTGCAGTCCTGTTTATATTGTATATTTATAGTCTTTAAAATGTCTGTTATTCAATAATTTGCGAATGTAACTGTCCATGGTTCTTCAATAATATTATTAGCAGAATAGTCAGAAACATTAGAAGCCGAATACATACATGTATATGTAGCTGTCTATGGTGCTGAAATATAATTAACGAAAAACGAATATGTAAATATTATATGGGAAACTAATATGTAAATATATGTGACTCTCCATGGTGCTGAAATTACACATACTATAGCATAACCAATATGTATTGTCCAGGGTGCTGAAATTATACATGCAATAACCAGTATGAATCTCTCCATGGTGCTGAAATTAGACACACAATGTTTCCAATTTTGTGATAGAAGGGTCTCTGCAAGGGTGAAAGGGAAAGTTTATAGGACTGTGGTGAGACCTGAGATGTTGTATGGTTTAGAGACAGTGGCATTAAGTAAAAGCCAGGAGGTGGAGCTGGTGGTAGCAGAGATGAAGATGTTAAGGTTTTTGTTTGGAGTGACAAGGATGGACAGAATTAGAAATGAGTTCATTAGAGGGATAGAGCATGTAGGACATTTTGGAGACAAGGTGATGGAGGCGAGCTTGAGATGGTTTAGACATGTGCAGAGGAGGGACATGGGGTATATCGGTAGGAGAATGCTGAGGATGGAGCTGCCAGGAAGGAGGAAATGAGGAAGGCCAAGGAAGAGGTTTATGGATGTGGTAAGTGAAGACATGCAGGTAGTTGGTTTCAAAGAGGCAGATGTAGAGTACAGGGGGGGTATGGAGACGGATGATCCGCTGTGGCAACCCCTAATAGGAGAAGCCGAAAGAAGAAGAAGAAGAAATTGTTTCCAATCTGTATCTTTCAGTGGTGCTGAAGTTTTAAAGTTTATTATTTTAATTAATTAATAGCGCTATAGTGCTACAATTATTGACATTATGGTTTACTCTCTCCCGGATTGTGGAGCTGTAGGATGAAGTGGTTTGTTATATTTTCCGCAACACGCCTCACAGTTTAAAGCCTTACAAAAGGAAATGGCTTATATTTGCTTTCAAAACTTTCTTTTAAAAGCTTTTATTAACCATCTTATGAAAACACTTCATTTGTTCCTTCCTGTTAATCCAGGTGTATTACGTGTAATTATATAATAATTGCAGATGTGAATGCTCAGGTTAATCGTGCGCTCCTTCAGAGGCATTTAAGCTACATTTGTTCTGACTTCAGATACAAATTAATTGCAGAGAATCTGCCTGTAGTTAGCAATTAAAATCATTCATCCCTTAGGATAAAATAATGCAATCGAAGAGGATAAAACAAAGATATATTAAAAATGATCTACCACAATGATTATATTATATAATATAATTGTATATAATATTATATAACATTATACATTATATTATAGTATAATATAACATATTCTATATAATTCATAACACAATCTGTTTAATTTAATTGTATTATTATTATTATTATTATTATTATTATTATTATTATTATTATTATATTTTTGTGGAGTGTTTGTTCAGTCAAACCAGTAAAAAATATATGTATGGTCTATTTTGCCTTACCATGACAGTAAATATTTTATCACTATAATTAAAATTGAGAGAATGGCTTTTAACATGTCTGTCCAAATGTGGTTTTGGAGTTATGGGTCGGTTTCTGCACCATGCTGTCTAAAATGAAACAATCTAATGAGTCACAGAGTAAAGCATGTGTACAAAATTTATTTCTCATGAAAATGTTAGTAAATTCTTATTTATTCCAATCTCACAAACACACACACACACACACACACACACACACACACACACACACACTAATATGCTAAAGATAATGTAATGATCATTGCATAAAAAAATAATAATAATCACGGCAAATTCAATATCAAGGTACACTATGTGGACAAAATGTTTGGGACACCTGACTTTTTTTTCCAGGAATATGTGGTTCTGCTTAAATTGTAACCACATGGTTGGAGGCACACAGTTGTAAATGATGTATTTGGATTTTACCTGTATTTTAATTGGGAGACCCAAACCTATTCCATCATGACAATTCCATTGTGCACAAAGCCAGCTTTTTGAACATACAGTATGCTTTACATGAGTTGGAGTGGAAGATCTTGAGTTGCCTGCTATAAAGCTCTGACCTCAACCCTACTGAATACATTTGGGATGAATTGGAATGCTGACTGCACCCCAGGCCTCCTCACCTCACCTACATCAGTACCTGATTGGAATGGAATGTTCAAAGAGCACATAATCTTAAGGTCTGGTGTCCACAAACCTTTGCTCATGTAGTGTGTACATTGCCGCAATATGCAAATAATAATTAATTAAATAAATTGATCCATTAAAAAAATAATTGCTAGTTGTTAAAAAATAAAAAGACACCAGAGACATAGACAGTCTATATATATAGAGAGAGAGATACAGAAAGACAGCTCATTGTGAAGCTTGCTTAACCATCTAACTCATGTAGGAAACTTGTCTCTCGTGTGAAATACCTACCTGCTCAGTAGAGTGAGGAAATAATTATCAACCTGATCTTTATCTCTAACTGGACAATTTTGATTTGTCCAGATCCATTGTTGTCTCCCTGTTTTGACAAACATGTCGTTCGGTATGCCGGAAACAGATGCTTGCTTTATGTAATGATAGTAATTTGCTCAGCAGGAAAGCAATGGAATTGTGCTTTCCTAAACAACAATCAGCCACATTTTAACAGACACAAATTAGCCATTTAGCCTGCAACAGAAATGCTCTGCATTTGTAACCACAGGTGTTGGCATATACCATTACTACGGGTTATACTACAGTGCGGTTCGCTTTTCGATTCTGATTGGTCTGGAGATGTTCATTTTATATAACACCAGGAAAATAATACATCACAGAAAACACTTTAATATATAGTAATGAAGTATTTCACACAAACCTTTGATTGCTTAATGTTTTGTATTAGTGTCACCTAAAAGTGAGGATAAGCCCCCGTGTAACAGAGCAGTCCTTACTGTCAAGCCGAGTGTGTATTTCAGTAAACACACTAACTAGGTTTAGATGGTAAATAACGTTTTTAAACCAAACAGTAAAAAAAAAACATTTGAGGTTGTTGCCTTTTCAATCATTTCAGGTTGAGTCGTCTGTAAATGGTGCTTCAAGTTTGTTCGTGAAGATTTTCACTCCACACGGTTTAAAAAAGCTCATTATTTCTTTTACATTGAATATAAAAATTCATCTATATGTCTGTTGTTTTCTTTCTCCAGGATGTTGACATTCTGAACGTTTTGTGCAGCATGCAGCAGGTGTACTGTATGTGCTGTGGGTAGAGCAGTGCATCAGTGCTACCACATAGACGCTTCGTTCTTATTGAAACTCTCCCCAAATTCTCACATCGTCTCGTTTTTATTAGTTGACAAAAATATCAATTGATTTCTGTCATAGTTTTTCTCATTAACAACTGATTTTTATTTCGTTTTTGTCTCATTTTCGTCAGTACAAAAATATCGTTGACAAAAATTATGACGGAATGCACCATAACAACTTTATTCAAAAGTTCTAGGTGGAAAGGACCAGGTGTGAATGATCAGTGACAAAGGATTGTAGTCGTTGTTGAGTAACTGAACTAAATACTTTGAGGATGGATTTAAACTGTAATTTATATCAACAGTCTGCTACAATGGCTTAAGACTGCAGTTTGCATGAACATTTCTGCATTTAAGCACCAATCAATGAACACCTCAACAATGAGAGAACTATAGTGAATGGACATTCAGTGCCACCCAAATGAGGACGGGTTCCCTTATGAGGTCGGTTCCTCTTAAGGTTCCATCCTAATGCCATTTCAGGGAGATTTTCCTTGCCCCAGTTGTCACTGGCTCATTTATGAGGAACGAACTTATAGGCACCTAACTTATGCAATCTTTTATATATGAAAGTTATAACACGATAGTGGTAAACCATTTGAATAAAACAATATGAGGACCATTGAAAAAACAGGGGTGGAGACATACACAAATTATAATTAACTGTCATATACAGTACATACCCATTCCATTCTGTCTAATTATATATATATATATATATATATATATATAAATATATATATAGATATATATATATATATATATATATATATATATAATACAATGTTTTTCAATAAAAAAACATGCAATCATTGGAAGATTTTGGTGTACTGTTAGGTAGGCTAAAATATTCTTCTACATCTAGTTTGGGATTTATATATTATAAAGGTGGGATCGATTCCTTATACCTGAGCGTTTCTTTTTCTAATAAAAGAGTGTTAAAGTGATACACCCATGTTGCTCATCAATGGAAAAATCTTTATTTGTAGGGAAGGTGTGAAACTTTTTTTTTCCTACAGAACAACCCAGAGGAAAGACAGATTTCCCAAGTTAATCATGAAGCGCTTGAAATACAAACATTAATCCATGTCTAACTCTGGCCCCGTGTCTTAGCATAAAGTCAAGCAGCATTCAGACCAAACAGGAATCTAAAAAGTCAATATATTTGAAAAGAAAAAGGGCTTCCTTATCATTTCTAATGTTCTGGTATAGAATCTGATTGAAAATAAGATTGAGGTCCTCAGAAAGCTAGTGGTTAAGCCTCAGTCATTATCAGGGCTTGAGTCTGATTCCCAGTTGGGGAACAAACATTATCCAGTATGGTTGGACAGTATAATAATCAGAGTCCCAAACTTGTAAAATAAGGGAAGGGGTTGGATCAAGAGGTTTTGTGCAAATGTTTTATTAAATAAACCCTTATCAGTACAAGTTGTGAAGGAAGAAAAAAGCCATTGATAGCCCAACTAATTAATAAACTAACGTATCGTGTGTGTGTGTGTGTGTGTGTGTGTGTGTGTGTGTGTGTGTGTGTGTGTGTGTGTGTGTGTGTGCTGTCTGCCATGTTGTGAAAATGAGCTGTTCAGAGTCAGAGAAAATGTGTAAAAAACTTTGCATTAAATAGAACCAGAACCTGACCGTAATCGGACCTCTAATCAGGAAGGGTATTTAATAAAAAATAAATTAAAAAAAAAAGTTTAAATGCAGGTATATATGAACCAACAATCTGCTAATGGAAGCAGCTGAGAAAAAACAAAAACAACGAAAAAGAATTCTCACACTGTAACATTTTCGTCTGGTTTTTATTCGTTGACGAAAATATCAATTGATTTACATCATAGTTTTTCTCATTTTTAGAGATTTGTGGAGATTCGTTCAGCCAAAGGGTGTTAGTAAAGTCAGGTACTGATGTAGGTGAGGGTGAGGAGGACAGGGTGCAGGTAGCGTTCACATTCATTTCAAATGTGTTCAATAGGGTTGAGGTCAGCGCTTTATAGCAGGACATTCAAGATCCAACCCATATAAAGCATATCTTCATGGAGCTGGCTCTGTGTGCAGGGGTTTTGTTATGTTAGAACAAGTTTGAATCTCCTAAGTGGACTGCTATTACACTCTAAAATCTAGTAAAGCATCTTCACAGATGAGTTAAGCTATTATATCAGCAAATGGGGAATATAAAAGCAAACCATTGTGTCTGTACTATTTGTTAATTCTTTCTCCCGCTGCAGAAAACATGGTCAGTTTAGCTTCCTTGCTTCTTGACATCCTGGCCAAACTGACACTTTTCTGTTAATGACCACAAAGCCTGAAAAAACATTTGAAGATGTTTCATGAAAAAAAAAATTATTTAAATTCATTGGAGTGGATGGATGCTGGAGTCTGTCTGACTTCTAAAGTCTAATTAAACAGATGGCAAACTGTCCAGTGCTGATTGTAATTAATGAAGCTAAATATCTTGTGTCCCATCCACCCCAACACAGCCCCCCCACCCCATCCCACCCTCGTGACTGAACACATTTTCTCATTGCTTTATATCCCGTGGCTTCAGATTGTTCCATAATGCAATACTTAATTGAATTTCTTTTTAGCTCTTGAATGTTTATAAAGCGAGAAATAAATCACCAGGAGACACGAGTACTACAATATCTACAATAAGCTCATTTAAACCAAACAAAAAAAATAATAATGCAAATACGTGACATGAACAGTTTTTAGGAATTACAGCCTAATCAAAAGAGCACAACAATAATTTTAGCATGCCCTCAGCTTTACTTTAAGATCAATTTACTTTAATGCGAGCCAAACGTTTCCCCTGGTATGCACCCATGCAAGCCTTGACAGCTTTTCAAGGAAGACAGATGCCTGTGAATCCAATTCACCATCCATCCAATAGTAATGTAATTCATTTATTTATTTTCCCTCACAGGATTCATCTCATTATAAGATTCTCAATAACAAAACAATTGGAAGATTTATGGGATGTGAAACATTAACAGGTCAATTGGCTAAATGAATGAAGGAAACGGTTGTGCTGCTGGTTATACTAAACTTCACCTATTTTTTTGTTGTTTTTGCCCAGTTTTAGTGTTTTCTTTTCATTTTTTTTTTCAGCTCTTTGGTCTTGCCCATTGTGGTGGAGAGGTTTGATTGGAAGAGGTTGATTCTGTGATGGGTGTCTTTTATACAGATAGTGAGTTGATATTAAGAGTTCTTCCTTAAAGGGACAGGACAAATTTGGGTCTGTGGGAGTCTATTTTCTAGACAGTTAATTTCTTTGTCACTGACAGCACCCCAGGCCTCCTCACCTCACCTATATCAGTACCCTTGTACAGCACAAATTCTCCACAAGTACACTCCAAAATCTAGTGGAACATCTTCCCAGAAGAGTGGAGGTTATTATAGCAGCAAATAGGGACTTAATGTGGTATGGAATGTTGAAAAAGCACATATGAATCTTTAAAACAGGCGTTCACAAACCTTTGTCCATACAGTGCATCTGAACACTGTTTTAACCAACACCTCTTTCTACTCTACAGGGTATTTAACAGTCACAATCGAGCCCTTACCACCTGTCGTTGTGGGAGAGACGGTGACGCTGAAGTGCAACTTCAAGACCGACGGCAGATTGCGCGAGATAGTTTGGTACAGGGTGAGTACCACCGAGTACAGCATTTTGTCTTCGTTTTCACACAGCTCGCTACGCTCCGGTCTAAGCGTTGTAATTGCGTTAATTACACAATGCACAGAAAAGGATCACAGAGGGAAAAAAAAGGCAAGCTGTTTTGCTTTCAACTTGGATGCAACGTTTTAATTAGAGCCTCGAAGCAAGGCGAAGTGAAAGTGGTGAACAGCGATCCAGCTGTAGGGTCTTGGCTGGAAATGCTGACGTGATGTCGAGGCGGTCAGTGGCACGCTGTTTTAATGGATCACAGCTGGATACTTCACACTTATTAGGCTCGGAATATTGCACAGTGTGTGCGTGGCATTCGGCTCGATTATGTCTTTCACAACAGAGGGTTTCTTTTGTGTTTGTGAGCGAGCACTGCTGCGTCTGTGCCATTGCTTCAGCACAGCCATGTGTGTTTATATTGTTGAACATTGAGCCACTATTTCTGGCCGGATAGGCTGCAGACATGAGGAGGAAAATGCGAGCTGGAACATGTTCAAAAGTGGGTTTTTTATGCTAAAGAAAATTTGTGATAATTAAAATTAATAGTCAAGCCGTTTTTGGAGATGCCAGCGAGTATCCATTTTATTAACAACATGCAGTTTTAATAGCTTAGAACTGCAGTAACACTACAAACTGCATTGGAGACAGATTTTTGCTGCTGTTTTTGTTGTTGTTGTTGTTGTTGTTTGGAAGAGTTGCTGTTTGTATCTCTGTTTACTCCGAAAAGCAATCATGCTACACACAAACATATTCATTTATTACAACTGTCTATAATGTTCTCTTACAGAGTTTATTTTTGTTTGTTTGTTTGTTTTTTAGTTGTTGTTTTTTTGTTTGTTTCTGGAGTGGTATAAAGATTCAAATAGAAAGAGAAAAGAAAAGTGTACCAAATAATTAAAGAATGTAATAATAGAAAGAATACATTAGAAAAAAAAAAAAAAAAAAATGTACAATTTAAAATTATCTTAAAAATTAATAAAAAATA
>JAAIIK010000109.1:537668-561133 GCA_014706435.1 Silurus glanis | reverse complement strand
GGCATGGTGTTCTTGGGCATAGATGTAAAATTCAGGAAAGGAAAACAAAAAAAACAGGAAAATAAAATTTCTCCTGCTTCTCACACACCTGTTGTTCTGTTATTATCTTTTTCCACGCTGCTTGAATATTCCACATCACTTCTTCAAAAGCAGGTCTCTGTAGGATGAATGCGCCTCTTGAAAGCTTCTTTCAGTCCTGTGCCACAGTTGTGTACCTCACGCGCAGCAAACAAAGAAAGGATTCTCGCAATTTACTTTCTCCAAACCCGTCTTCGTTTCAACAGTATGTCACGATACAGAGTTATAGCCGCTCGACTGGAAAAACATGCGACGTGTGATACTGTAGAGGAAAGTTATTATTTATTAGCTTATTATATATTTATTTACACAGCTTTTCAGCACGGTGAGTTGTCTGAGCTTTTCACTGTTTTCTTTGGTTATTTGTTTATTTATTTATTTTTGACAAGATGTGGTTGTTTTTTCTATTGAGCTGATATGACCTTTAGTAGTCCACTGTTTCCTTTTTTTCTTTTTTTAGATAAACGTTTTTCTAATTAAAATATTTATTTTAATATCCAGGTTCAATAAAAATATTTTTCATTTTCAGTTGTCATCTAATTGTATTTTTTTTTTTTTACATGGTAGCACAAATTTCCTTCTTAAGTCTGCATTTTCCATGTAATTTTTTTTCTTTAGTCACATGGGACAGTTTCATGACCTCAATTGAGCACCTCATGGCTTCATTAAGTTGTGAACAACGATTACTAAAATATAATATTGTTCTATATATACTTTTTAACTCTAGTACATGACTCTATAAGCTGCACTTAACGTGTTAATGCTTCAATCGTGCATTAAATGTACTACGCTTTCTTATATAACAAATAATAAAATAAACAATTCCTCTAAATGGATTCGGCACTGTAAATCCTGGCTCGCATCAATTACCAGTCTGTTTACTTCGAAACGCATTTCATACGGCGTTCGGAGCGGGAGGAAAAGCGAAGAGATGCGCCGCAATGCTAGATTGCGTCATCTCCTGGGTAATCGGTGTGACCTTTCCAACAGTAATGTTACAAAAAAAAAGTTGGGAAGAATAAAAACGTTGGTACGGGGGACAAAAAGGACACAATGCACATCTTCAAGAAAGAAAAGTCCAGAGAGAGAAAGAGAGCTAGAGAGGTTGTGTTGTGATGATGAAACAGCAGGGAACTGTGACATTTAGTGGAAGGAAACGCCAGTTTAGCCGAAGACTCCATAATGATTGACATGCTCATACAATCACACTGAAAGTACTTCAGGGTGCCTCCATGTCCACTAAGAAGAAAGTGATATGTGTTCATATAGACATTAGTGTTTCCAGCGCTTCTGTTTAGCCATTTTCTAATACGAGCTAATCTGACAGGATTAAGTTGCTTTCTTGAGTTTTGCTGATGATTAATGGTGTATTAATGATGTTATAATAATACGATAGCCAACATGAGTGAACACAAAAGGATTTCAGAGAGAAGTTTGATATGTAAAAATCTTTTTTGCTAATTAACACTAGTGAGTTATCAGGCCATCCTGGCAGGAATTCTAAATGACTGTTTGTTTGTTTGCTGCTCATCAATATTTATTATCAGCTAACTTCAGCTAACCTGACAGGATTTCTATAAGAAGCTTTGTATTATCCATAAAAGTCTGATGCCTTTCAGATTGTTACCTGAAGAATAGAAATGACAGAAATCGCAATAAAAAATTTTTTATACTAAGGTCTGTTACAACAATTTGTGAGCAACATGCATGTACATGTTTGCAATTTTTAAGAAACTCTGGAAATTAAGATTAGGTCATTAGTCTTCTGCTGATACACTGGTTGTAATGTCTGATTACCGTAGTTTTCGGACTATAAGCCGCTACTTTTTTCCTACGCTTTGAACCCCGCGGCTTAAACAACGAAGCAGCTAATTTATGAATTTTTCCTGGGTTTTTCCCGGTTTCACAAACTTCAAGCCAAAAAACTGAGCGACATAACATTAGACCAATGAAATTTTCGAACGAAAAAACGCACCTCGCCTGTGTTCTGAGCTGCACGGCTTCGGGAGAAAATTGTTTTTTTTTTAACGCACGACGATGCCAAAAGATAAAATCCCGAAAGAAATAGTTGTGAAAGGAAGGAGGAAGACAGTGAACAATGACTTACTTGGTCGGCTACGGTTTAGATACAAGCCGTTGTAGCGCGTTGAGTCTGGGTGAAGGGAGAGCTCGCTAACTCCAGTTGCAACAGAAATCATATAAGCACAGACAGGTTTCCAAAACTCGTGCTTTTTTATTTTTCTTGGCAACAGCGTTAAGGGTTAGTCAAAAAAACGTAGAAATCAGCATCAGAAAATAATAAGGACATAATCCTCGTCTTGCACACATGCAGTAATACCGGAAAAAAGCAAGGGCTTGCTATTCACAAAATACCGCTATGCTCCTAAAGGAAGCGCAACATATTTCACCCGTTACACCGTGTGTAACGTGTCTTTCGTTAAAGCCTGTGTAAAGTACATTAGTGTAGACATATTATGTTATTTATGGCTTATTTATGGCTTATTTATGTTCAAAATAAAAATATTTGTACAATTCAGTGGGTGCGGCTTATATATGGGTGCGCTTTATAGTCCGGAAATTACGGTACATTGGTTACAGTGTCTGGTTACAGTGGTTACAGTGTCTAGTTACACTGGTTACAATATCTGATTACACCGTTTACAATGTCTGGTTATGGAGTCAAATTACACTGGCTACAGTGTCTGGTTACACTGGTTACAATGTTTGGATACAGTGTCTAAATACACTTGCTTCAGTGTCTGGTTACACTGGTCACAGTTTCTGGTAACAGTGGTTACAGTGTCTGGTTACAGTGTCTAGTTAGTCTAGTTACAATGTGTAATTACAGTGTCTAGTTACACTGGTTACAAAGTCTGGTTACACTGGTTGCGAATGCACTGCACTTTCACTTACGTCATGTCTGCTGGTGTGTAAGCTATGTTTACAATGTTCACACAAAAAACACTACTGCACTACAACATCACACACTATCTATCTATCTATCTATCTATCTATCTATCTATCTATCTATCTATCTATCTATCTATCTATCTATCTATCGCGCTGAAATTGGAAAACTGTACCATTGTTTTAACACATTCCTTTGGTCTATGCAATAACTATACATTGAGTTTTGGTTTTATTCTTTCATTCATTTTATGCTCCAAATAAAAAAAATCACAGACATGGACACAGCAGAGAGTGCATCCTGTATGTTTTCTGTCATTCACAAAATCACAGCTTTTTGTTTGTATTGTGGGTGGACCAAAATACCAGAAAGGATGTAGGATTTTAACTTGTTGCTACAAGAAGAAATATCTAAGTGGTCCTGTTGGGTCTTCCAGAGACTTGTAGGAGTTTAATGTTATCTGCAGAAAACAATGGTTTGGTAGAAGACTCCATAACAATTGACCTGCTCGTACTATTATATTAAAGGTACTTGAGGGTGCAACAGTGTCAGTTGACTGTCTACTGGAGAAAAAAGATTTTGGATTTTGATTTCTAGATGTAGATTTATGACTCGCTTTTCTTTCCTATCTCCATCTCTGTCTCGCTCTCATTCTCTCCAATTTGCTCTGTTCGTCCGGTTGGCCCTGCTCAGCACTGAGTGGCTGAAATGCGTCCAGGGTTGAGATTGCAGTTTGTGTTGAGTAAATAATGCATGTGTTTCTCTCTCTGCAGGGCAGCAAAGTGTTTTAGTCAAGCTGAGTTACTTCATGTCCGAGAGGGACACTTGGGGTTGTGGCTTCGGGTTTTCATTACCGGTGCAATCTAAAGAGTAATGTCTTCCATTTTGTAGCTCGATCTGAAAACACGAGTCAGTGTCCAGGTCTGAGCCAAATCACACTTTCGGACTTTAATCAAGGTCGAGTATTCGTGTTTTAAGTTTGTTAGAATGCACAAAAAAAGAAAGTGTATGTGTTCGTGTAGCCAGTGACTTGATGAACGTCGCATTTTTAAGGTTAATTGATGATAGTGAGTAGAGCTGTAGAGCTAACCAGCTAGGAATTCTGAGAAAGGCTAAATATTCGTGATATAGAACAATAAATCTAAGCTCTGTGGGCTACGATATTCTATAACTTTGACAAAACTAGCCAACTAACTAGTTGTAGTAAAATGTTCATAACCAACACGGCTAATAAATGCTAAAAAGCGCTATAGAGCTAACCTGCCAGGAATTTTAAGAGGAGCTAAATATCCATGATTTTTGACAAGCCAGCTAGCTAGCATGTACTTATCTGTGGGCTCTATAGATCTAAGTGGACATGAATTCGCAGAAAAGCTACATTTTGATCAACAAAGTTAGCCAGCATGTGCACTATAAAGTTAACCTAAATCTAGCAGGTGAAGCATACAATACCATGTCAAAAACCTTAAGGAAAGCTTTGATATGTTTTGAGATATGCAAATTAATGCTAGAGAGCGCTATAAAGCTGACAGGATTTCTGACATAAGCTAAATGTCATAATATTTAATGACAAAACGAGCTAGCTAACTAACATGCACTAGCAACACTGCTAATTAATGCTAGCAAGCTCAATAAAGCTACACTGACAGGATGGTGTTTAGGTTGTTTGTTGTGTGGTACTTAAACGCTAACACTATGAAACTTTCAGGCTAGCAAGCATACTATAACATGAACCTTAAGAAAAGTTTTATGTGTGTGTCCCATTATTGCATATTACCTGTGATTCCCTGTGTTCCGTATTTCCTGATATTCCCTTTATTTCGTATTTGCTGTTACTCCCTTTATTACGTGTTTCATGCTATTACTTATTTCCTGCTATTCCATTTATTCCACATTTCCTGCTATTTTTTGTTTTACATATTTCATGCTGTTCCATATTTCCTGCTATTCCTTTTATTACATATTTCCTGCTGTTCCCTTTATTCCATATTTCCTGCTAAAATGTTTTGGATTTTTTTAATACACGCTAACATCTCTGGAAAAATGTTTGAAATGGTCATTACCAACACTAGTTAGTTAACATGATAAAAAAGGTGAAAAGAGTTGCATGAATAAATGTTGATAATCTAAAACGCTAGGTAGCTAGCTAACGTGATCTAACATGG
The DNA here is from genome assembly GCA_014706435.1 of Silurus glanis. Classification (NCBI taxonomy): domain Eukaryota; kingdom Metazoa; phylum Chordata; class Actinopteri; order Siluriformes; family Siluridae; genus Silurus; species Silurus glanis. Next base: position 555,982 of record JAAIIK010000109.1, on the reverse strand, counting down.
CTTTAAGTTTTCTTTAAGTTCCTCTTGAAGCTCGTTGTGTGTGCTGAGAGACTCCTCTGTGGAACAACAGCATCTGGCCTGGTTAAATTTAGGCCTCACGAGCCTGAACGCAACACTTGATGAATAATAGCCTATCCCTGTAGAAACACTTCTTCTTTTTTCCCTCCCCACATCCGTTCTTTTTTTAATTTTAGCCTAATGCTGAAATGTATGTATCAGATTCTCCCAATGAGAAACCAACAGCTTATTTCTCCTGTAGGGTTTCTCCTGACAGCTAGCCTCACGCTAGTCGCATTGATGTGCTGTGCACAGGGCAGCTGAATAAAGAGCCGTAATTCGAGGTAGTGGTGACGGAGAAAGAAAAGAAAGAGGAGGAGATGAAAGAAAAAAAGGCTACTTCACTTCCTTCTATTTGCTCTGGGGGCACTACTTCATAGCTCTATGTGACGCTGCCATCTCTTGGTTCATTAAGCATAGCCGCTTGATCACGGGGCCTTGAAATCCCCTTGGCCCTTGTGCCCGAACAGCGTGCTGCCTCTCAGACAAAGCTCATCTTTCTCTTTATTCCCTAAGCACTAACAAGAAGGCTGTGGCTCTCTCGCCTTTTTTTCCCCCCTCCCCGTTTAAGCGTCGTGCTAGCTGTCGCTCTCAAGGCCATGTTTTTTGTCATTGTCGCCACGGTGGAGGTAAACATTTACAGCCCACCGTGCTAGTCTCACATCAATAGCCTTGTCTTTTCTTTTGCCTTTTTTTTCTATCTTGCTTTACCGCATTTTACTTCAGACAGAGTCCGGCTGGTTATAGGGTTGGATTTCCACTAGCAGGATTAGCAAATCTCAATCTTCCACAATGACATCTTTGATTCTGAATATGGCCCATAATTAGCACTTTAAATTAGCACCCCTGACCTGTAATATCATACTGTGATTAATTAATCCAACATTTCGAACTGTAGATTTAGGACAGTTGCAACACTTGTTAGCTTTCGCTTGTTAGATTAGCTTTAACTACTAAATAACTTTGCTTTTTTGCAATAGATATCCTTTACAGTGGTTGCTTTCAAATGGGTAGCTTTCAAGTTGGTTTTCGTTTAGCACGATTAGCTCTTTTCTGTCTGTCAGGTTCATATTTTTCAATTGTTGATTTGTTTTCTTCTTACTAGGCTGTAGTATTCCCATACAAGCTGTTACTTGCAAGCTCAACTAGATAGCTATTTTATTTTTATTTTTGATAGTTGTGTGTTTGCTCTTTAGGTTAGCTTTAATTCTGTATATTTGTCAGCTAAAATTTGCTTTCTTTGCTGTACTTTATTTTGCCTGCTAAGCTTCCTATGTTATCTGTCATTCACAAGATACCTAATTTTGCTGGTTTGTTTTCATTCCTTACTGTACATGTTAGTTGCGCTTGATTAGCAAGATTAACTGTCTTTCCAATAAACTGTGAGTTTCTCAGTTAGCTCTGACTTGCTAAATATTTTTCACTTGCTAGTTGTGTTCTTAACTTACCATGGTTTTATTTTTCATTTATTTTTATTTATTAATTGTTCATTATGTTTGCTTGCTATGCTACCTTTGGCTTGCCAGGCATTCATTTTAGCGTTGACAGACAAAATCTCTTACTTGCCTTATTAAATTGTTTCCTTTTCCTACAGTAATTCATGTTTGCACCTTTGGCTAGCTTGAAAAATGTTGTACTTTATCCTGTCAAAATGTTTAATCTCTAGTTATCTTTTACTTGCTGGGTTGCTGTTTACTGGTTTTTCATTTGCTAGTGTGTTTGCATACTATGTGAATTGATTAATTAAATTCAGTTTTGTTTGTGTAGCATTTTAACAATGGGTATTGTCACAAATCAGCTTTACATAGATAAGTTTAGTATCAATAAGTTTATCCCTGATGAGCGAGCCAGTAGTGACAGTGGAAAGGAAACCAGTCCTCATCTGGATAGTACCGAATGTCCCTTCATTACAGTTCCATCATTGTTGACTTTTACTGTTCAGTGATGGGCGCTTAAATGTAGAACTTTTTATACAAACAGCGTTCCTGAGCTTTTTATATAACGTTTTATATAAATTACAGTCCAAATCCATCCTCATAGTTCTATGTTGCTCAGAAACTTCATGGATCTTTAGGCTGTTGATGTGGAAAAACCCTTAGCTGTACAGCCTGGTTTTTAGTTGAAAAGATCTTAATTCAGTAATAGTGCACCAGGATCAATCAGGGTCAGGGAGGCTAGTTTTCTTTTTGTTCATCCACCATTGCTATTTTCTGTTTGTTCACTGGCTTTGTTTTTACTTAGTTTTACCTTGTTTTTAGTTCACAGGTTTGCTTTTTTTTTTTTTTTTACCATATTGCAGTCAGATAGTTGGCTTTCTTTTATTTGCTGGTGAGTATTTGCTTTGAGAGTTAGGTTTTGTTTACAAGTTTGTCACTGCAGGCAAAATTAAGTTTCAGTTTGGTAGGTAAGCTTTCAAGCTCAAGCCACATTTCCACAGGCTTATTGTTCAGTTCTTTTCCCTGCAGTCAATACATTGTGTTTGTACAATAGATTAGTTCTTACTTTGATTATGTACTGCCAATGATTCCTATGTTTTAGTCAGCAAGCCTTTAATTTATTTAGGTGTAATTAATTAGGCTAGAGGTCTTCTTTGCCTTGGCTAGTTGTATCTTAGTTGTAATTGTTAATCTGCTTTTGCATGTAAATTTTTTCGAATTGTTTTTTTGTCTCTTATTTACTGTTCACATGCAAGGTTACCTCATGGTAATTTGATGTTCATTTGCTGTTTTTATTACACACAATATATATAAGCAAAAGTACTGGGACAACTGACTTTTCCAGCCATGTATGATTCCTCCTACAATGCCCCTGTGCAACTTCTGTGAAAAAGAAGTGTGTATCCTAGGTTTGCGCAAATTTATGTATAAGGAGACACCCTTATAAGGAGATGATCATCTACTGGGCAGCTTCAGATCATACAATTGGTGCAGTTTAATAAACAGACTATTCTGGTTGATTTTAAATCGTCTATTTATATAAACAAACATTTTGTTGGTCATTTCTTATTTTGAAATTTCTTCTTTTTGCATTTTATGATTTGAAAGAAAGAAAAAATAAGCCAAATTCATATTAAAAGTGTTGTAAGTTAGTGGCTGTCTGTTAGAGGTCACATGCTGCATTGGCCGAGCTGCATTGTTGGAAGGTTTATAGCACGCTCATTCAGGGTTTAGTCATCTTTCCATCATTTTCCAGCTTTCTGTCAGCTTTTATGATTCCGCTTGTGGGCGTGGTTAAATCAAATTACCATAAATGTGCTTGTTAGGTTACGATTGATTAGCATTTATCAACGTACACACAAGTATGACAAGAAATATGCATGCCAGACAATATTACACTCTATATGACAGTTAAGAAAAATGATTGGCACCCCAGCATTATTTGACTAGCATTGACTTTTTTTTTTTACAGTATCAGAAGCTCAGGGGAGGCAACCAGTACAGACACAGCACAAATAAATGCATACATTTTTAATTACTGTTTTTCTTGTGTCCGTGGCATGTAGTCATGTGATATGAAACAGACTCCGGTATTTAACCAGGATACAGATAGTTCTGCATTTATTTTAATCATTGCAAATGCCTGGTAGCAAAGAGCTACAATTCTATATTCCATTGTGCCGCGGTGTCTCGACCCAGTTCGTCTTCTTACACATCGATTTCCTTGTGCGTCCCCATAGATTGTGTGTGACAGAAAGAGAGAGAAAATGAAATAGAGAGAGAGAGGAGGGGGGGGGGGTAGTTACATTTGTGTACACAACAACATGCCCTCATATTTGCATTATGAGATTCACTTTATGCACACTAAGGTCTCGTAGGACTTATAAGCCAGAATGTAGTATTGCACACTTGGTGGTGGGAACGGTCGATATTCAGCAATCCTAGAGTATAATACGTGGCAGTTTGCTGACAAATTAAGCCCCCGTTGACCACAAAACATTGTGCGTATGTTAAAAAAAGAAAAGAGGAGATAAACGCCTAGTTGTAACTTGAGCAGGAGGAAGCTGTGTATATAAAGAAATATATAGACTCCATTATTTTCTGGCCATATGTGGTTCTTCCCCAAACTGTTAGCACTTAAGTTCGAGGCAAACAATTTTATAGGATCTCTTTGAATATGGTACCATTAACTTCTCTCTTCACTTATACTAGAAGACCCAAACCTGTTCCAGCATGACAATTCAATTGTACACAAAGCCAGCTCAATAAAGCTTTACATGTCTTGGAGTGGAAGATCTCTTGCTATTGAGCTATGAACCCCTCAATCCTATTGAACTCATTTGAAACTCATTTGATATTAATAGAAATGCAGACTGCAACCCAGACCTCCTCACATCATCTACATCATTGCCTGACTTTGCTAACACTCTTGTGGCTAAATGGGCACAAATCTCCACAAACATACTCCAAATACAAAATCTAGTGGAGAATCTTTCCAAAAGATTATTTTATTATTATATAATATATAATTATTATATATATTATAACAGCAAATGGAAACTAGATGTGGAATATGATGTTCAAAAATCACATACAAATCCTAAGGTATCCACAATATCTACAACCTTTGGCCGTAATACTTCCTTTACAAATTTCTTTAGACATTCTAATGGCTCTGTTTTTTGTATTTTTATAATTGGATCAAAGCCCATATTACTTAATATTTAAAGCAATCAGGAATTAGTGCAACATGCCTTTTTTGTTCTAAATGAGTTCTTTTCATTCTCTCCTACTGTTAATGATAATGTTTGACCACCTTCATTGCAAAATGGTACTTTCAAATCTCTTTGTAGTGTTACCACCCAGTTGAGGGTTATTAAAGAGGCATATATGTAAGAAATGGATCTAAGAAAGGCTATGGAAAGAATATAGTATCCTAATCGATATTAAAATACAGCACAAACACAGGGGATGGCGTTAAACGAATAATATTAATGAGTAAAACACTAATTGATTTCTATTAAAATTATTATATGCACAAAACCTTCTTGTTAACTACTTAAAAAAATCTCGCAAATGAGGCCACGGGTGTTGTGGCGAGTTCGAGTCAGGAGTTTCTTTCATCATTTATTCCTCTCAAAATATTCTGCTTGCTGTTGAACTGACGCGGAATTGTATGTTAATGCTAAATTGTGTGCTCGAGCATGTGCTCTACCCTGATTGGTGGATTGCTGTGTTAAGTTTTTATTCACTCATAAATAAAAAGAAATGACTGATTTGATTTAAAATGTAGTGAAGTTAAATTCTGCCCAAATGGAAATACTTCAGTGAAGTACAGATACGCGAAAAAACTACTTAAGTACAGTAACGAGTTACATTCAATTTGTTAATTTACAACACTCGCCACAGCCGAACACAAATGGCAGCCACACCCTTATTCCGGGAAAACACAATAATACGAAGATGTATGGGTTATATATATATATATATATATATATATATATATATATATATATATATATATATATATATATATTACAATAACTGTTAGTATTTTACAAACTAGCCATTTAGATTTAGCACAATGGACAGAGAAAATGTGTCAAAATTCAGGATAAAACTATTACAAAACTCGAAAATGATCATTTTAAATTAAACATCGGCTAGCGAGCTATAGATCGCCGCTTTCGACCCGACTTTTGACCTGACGTTATACGATCGCTTCATTGAGATGTCATCTAGGGGAGGTGGCCGTGACTTCACCAATCTGAAATGCAGGAAGACATGGACGACATACAACACAACATGCGAAATATTGCTGGCTGTAACACATACACACAAGTGTATATTGCTGGCCCACCCCAACACATACACACAAGTGTGAACCTAACACAAGGGTTAACAAAAACAGTATTGAATGTACCTTTCTTACTGTACGGTATGGGTGATGACGAAACAATCCGGACCCAGCCGCCTGAATCTTAAATAGATTTTGTTTAAAAATGCTGTAAATAAATCGGCGTAATAAAGTTCATATTTTTAGTGCAACTTTGCAAGGTCCTGACTGCACTGCCTAGAACTGTTTGCTTTGCTATGTTATAGGCTTCAGGCCAAATATTCTAGATAAAAGTGATGCTGTATTATTTATCGCACCCAATTCACTACAGGGGTGAGGTTTCAAACTGTCTTGATGTGAAACAGTATGGTTTGTGGAGTGTAGAATACTGTGTGTGTGTGTACATCTGCTGTTGAATATTCCTCTCATCATTGCGCTAATTTTGTGGAAATGCTCCTGGCAGACCTTCTGGTGTGGCTGAGATAAAATTGATAGAGAGCTTCAGCTGTCCCTTTGCCTTAACCGCCCTGCCAGGAGTTAGATAGGCAGCCTTTTCAGACTGCCTATCAAGGGGGATTGACACATCTGGCCACCCTCTTGTTTTTCCTCTTTTTTAATGCTGAGGGGGGAAAAAGAAATGTTTTAGCAGAATGAATGCCATTAATCTCCCATACAGTATCTTACAAAAGTGAGTACAGCCCAAGTGATAACAGCTGTACGTCGTGTAACCGTGCAAAGCCACACGTCCTATTCATCATGTTCATGTTTTTGTCTGCTTGGCAGGATCATACACATTTGTGTATCTTGTATTAGAGCAGTTAAATTTGGTGCTTTGAGTACAATTCTCTCATACTGACCACTGGATGTTCAACATGGATCATCACGGTAAAGACTGTCTGAGGATTCGAGAATTAGAATCGTTGCGCTCCACAAAAATGCCGAGGCTTTAAGAAGATCAGTAACACTCTGAAACTGAGTTACAGTACAGTGGCCAGGATCATACAGAGGAACAGGCCTCGTCCTTTGGACACAGTTTTGACATGTTCACTTGGTGTACTCACTTTTGTTGCCAGTTATTTAGAAATAATGGCTGTATGTTGAGTTATTTTCAGAGGACAGTAAATCTGTACTGCTATACAAGCTCTAAAATATATCCAAGTTTCATTTCTGTTGTATTGTCCCTTGAAAAGAGATACTAAAACGGTTGCTGATATTTGAGGGGCGTACTCACTTTTCACGTTTTTCAATTTTTCAATCACTAAATTTTTGCTCTGATATGCATTGTCAGCTTTGATGCCCTCTTGGGAAGTGTGTGACTTTCCAAAATCAAGTTGCATTGGGTTTAAATACTCATGTAAAATATATGTGATATAAAAAATAAATATAGACATTTCTAGAATTCTGTTTGCACTTTGGCATTGTGGAGTACTGAGTATAGATTAATGAGAAAAAGTAAGAATTTGAGTGATTGTTGTAATATATATCCTAATCTTAGATATGTGCATTTTGAACATCCTATTGCACATTTAGGGTTATAATAAGACCGTTCACTCTTCTGGGAAGAAGTTCCACTAGATTTGAGTGTATTTGTGGAGATTTGTGCTCATTCAGTGACATGGGTGTTAGTAAAGTCAGGTACTGATGTAGGTGAGGTGAGCATTCCAATTTATCCCAAAGGTGTTTAATAGGGTTGAGGTCAGAGCTCTATAGCAGGAGATCTTTCACTCCAATGCACATAAAGCATATTTTCATTGAGCTCACATTGTGCACAGGGGCCATTGTCATACATTTCATGCTACAGCATCCAGAGACATCCTATACAATCGTGTGCCTCTAATTTTGTGATAGCTGTTTAGGTAAGAACCACGTATGGCTGGAAAAGCCAAGTTTCCCCACAACCTTTTCTCTATACAATAAATTATACCCATTAACAAGACAATTCTATGACTGTTGTATATGTTCAATTAACAATCAGCACTGAAATTTAGCTCTGCCCACATTTTCATTCAGAGAACCAAAAAATTCATAGGCACTTGGGCATAAAGATAATAGTACAATGTGGGATCGTGGATTTGTTAGTTCACCGTGATGTACTGCACGATCGAGTGGAACAGCACTATTAGTATCCCCTACACACACACACACACACACACACACACACACACACACACACACACATGCATATTCAGGGATGTAGCTCAAGAAGGGGATGTAGCTCAAGAAAGAGACTTGTGGAAGACATTCTCTCCAGCACTCCTTAAACTGTGACTAAGACCACATCATGCATCTGTGCCAGCAGTGTGGCAGAGAAACTCTGCAGCTACATTTATTTGCGCTTACTCTCTCTTTTTCTCTCACTCTTTCTCTCCCTCTCTCTCTCTCTCTGCGGAATGGAGAAAAGAACATTAAGTCAGGCACCACGGGGGGAAATTTATTAAGTGAGGCCTCACACACCCACACCAAGGAATGCAAATAGCCTGATCTGAAGTCCGGGAAGCCAAGCGCATCGCATGCTTCCAATAATATCGACTCTTCGCGCTGACAGCGCGAGCCTGACACATGCTAATTAATTGCGCCACGCTAAATGCCCAACTTCCTTCAGCTAATAATAGTTTACACCATTCAATTTAATAAACTTGCGCGCTCCAGGACCATGTAAAGATTCGGTACAATCAGCTTCAGCCTCCTTCATTAACATTTCTCTAGGAGGGTAAAAAAAAAAAAGAAAAAAAGATGAATTAGGTAGAGTGAGCCAGAGTAAGCGCAGTCGAGAGAACTTGACCCCCCTATAGAGGTTTTGTTTGTGTGCCTTTTTAACACTGAGTGGCTCAGGGCTGCTGTTTATTGCAGAAAACAGTTATTTAAACATTCAAGCGTCCGCCTACACACTCATTTTTAACCAGACGCCGTGCACTCGGTATTCAAATGCCGTTATTCGCTTGTTTGTTTGTTTGTATGCTTCCTTTTTGTTAGTAGTAACAGTACAGCCCTAAAATCTGTATTTTATTGACCTGAAAATTCTAATCGTGAGGATGAACAGCATGCCAAATCCACGCTGATGCAAGTTTATAGGAGGATTCATTTCAATCCGTTCAAAGCGAGCATAGAAGTGTTCAGTGTACCTCAAGAAAGAAAAGAAAAAAAATCGTAGGTTTCTTATATATTATACAGAATCCGAACCAAACGGGGGGTGAAGGAGCGTTTAGTTTTTTTCTGCGGCTCAAGACTGAAATCAGCTCCGTATTATTATTGATTTTTTTTTTTTATTCATAATAAAACATCTAATTTTAATTCATTTATTATTTTTTCATAAAGCAACACTCAAGTTGTAAGGATTAGAATTTTGTTTCTTGCTTTATTGCACAATTATAATGCAATAATCTTCCTCACGGGACCAATAAAATATATACAGTGGAACCTCGATTCTCGTGACCTTGACACTCGCGACCTCGAAAGTTGGCCACTTTTCATTTGGAACCGGACTAAGAGTAACTACCTACATTACTGTGTTGAACTATTTCAGAGGACACTGTTGTAGTGAGCACGTTGTTCATCCTGTTAAACTTCCTGTTCACTTCCTGCTCTTGTCGCTTGACTGCTTCTGTGTTTAGTGTAGCTCTTCATTTTTCTTTGTTAGATTGTAACATCTCATTTGTTTGATATGTTCATAATGTCTTCTTTTAATCTTTTTGAAATATAGTTGCTTTCTTGCTGATTTTCTCTCTCCCTTTCTCTCTCTCTCTTTCTCTCTCTCTCTTTTTAGCTTATGTTACAAAAATAGTCTACGATTCTTAAAGTTTTATTCCTAAAAACTCGTTAGGTTACGTTACCTCCTGCTCCACCTCCACCCCCTGATGAATGCACCTGGATCTTTTCCCCAAATCGAAGTCAAATAAGGAATTTCGCCCAACAAAATCCTTTAATTTAGTGCATCAGCGCTCGTATTATGTTCTCCCACGCTCGTAAGTCGCTTCAATAAATGCATTAGCCAAATCAATAAATGGAGATAAGCCTAACCATGTAACCGAAATGTAAACAATTATAAAGTCCTTGGTGAGGAAGTCATGAGTAAAAAAACTGCTTTTTTCATTCCCCTCTTTTAACCGCATTAAAAGAGCACGAAGATTGACCCGAATTCGACTTGACACTGCTCTGTGTGTGAAAGGCAAAGTCTTAAGGAAGCAGTCCACCATAAACATTTCGCTCACTTCTTTTAAATACGTATGACATTTCTGGTTTATCTTTAAGCCCTGCTGCTCCGAAGATCTTTGAAGCCTTTCTTCGGTTGCCGTTAGAGTTTACCGTCCAACCAGTGACATGCACGACAAACTTATTGATGACACTATATACACTCTATTCTTTCCTAAACTTCCTAATGTACTGTACTTCTTTTCTGCAAACTTGGAGGCACACAAATGTACAGAATGTCTTCATTGCTGTTGCAAGACATTTAACCTACACTTGAATTTGAAAACCCAGACCTGTTCCAGCATGACAATCACCCTGTGCACAAACCCAGTGGCAGCTTCATGAAGATATGGTTTACATGTATTGGACTTTAAGAACTTCAGTGGCCTGCTATAAAGCACTGACCTCAACCCTATTGAAACCTTAAGGGTTGGTTGTGTGACATAAGTGTCCTATGACGTCAAAAAAAGGTAAAGATACACATCACTGCATTCTTCTTTTTCAGTGGCTAAATCTGATGATGTATGTTTTCAACTCCACCCTTTTTATGATGTCAGATGATACTACAACCAATAAATAAGCGGAGACCTACAGTTGCTTGTAATGCTACTTATTTCTTATGATGAACTGAAATCAGGACCATATATATATATATATATATATATATATATATATATATATATATATATACATACACATATAGTGACTTGAGTCATTCCAGAAGCACACAAAGCCTCAAAACCACACTTAAAGGTATAAAAACTTGCTTTTTCTTAAAAGCATTACCTAAGGCCAGATTTTCTGGGTGTGTGGGTGTGTGGGTGTGTGGGTGAATGTAACACTGACAGAAAGTTTATGTTCTCCTACCATAAACTACATCTCTCTTAAATGTTTCATTCTGATTGGTCAGAAGGTCGTTCCTTCGTTGTCCATAACAGCAGCTCTGAGAGATGTCATGTAATAATACACTTTTTCTTTTACATTGTAGTTGCTATAGTTACCAAGTATTTACTTGGAAATGATTACACTGTGGTAGAGGTAAAGCTGTAACTTGAAAGGATCAAATTCGAGAAACTGTTTATAAGAGCTGCTGTCACATAATCAATGAATTGTGAAAATGTTACTATAAATAGATACAAACTATGACAGTTGTTTAATAAGGGAAACTGTTGTAATAGAAGACGAACACTACATTATAGGATGTGCTGTTATCAGGAATCTGTTCATGTGAAGTAGTGCGACACTGCAATGATCATGAATAGCGTATTTTCTTTTCCGTTTGGGAAACCTTAACTTTACTACATTTCAATGTCAAATATTTTAGTATTTACTCCATTACATTTTGTGAAATCAGTTGTTCGATTTCATTTCTGAGCAGATAAAAACGGAACTGGTCAAACACGCAGCAAGCCACCAATCAGGGTCGAGCATGCGCTCTGTGTTAAACTCGTTCTGATTGGCGCTTGGTGTATCTACTTATCACCTACATACAGTTCAGCATCAGTTCAACAGCAAGCAGAACATTTAGAGAGGAATAAATGATGGACGAACCTCCAGACTCGAACTCGCCACAACACCTGTGACCTTATTTGCACGATTTTTTTGTAAGTACCGTAATTTCCGGACTATTAAGCGCACCCAAATATAAGCCACACCCACTGAATTTTACAAAGATTTTTATTTTGAACATAAATAAGCCGCACCTGTCTATAAGCCGCAGGTGCCTACATTGAAACTAATGAACTTTACACAGGCTTTAATGAAAGACAGTGTCTGTTACACGGCTTGTATCTAAACAGTAGCCTACCAAGAAAGTCATTGTTCACTGTCTTCCTCCTTCCTTTCACAACTATTTCTCTCGAGAGTTTATCTTTTGGCGTCGTCGTGCGTTTAAAAATCACCATCGGTGAAGCTTTTCTCCCGATGCCGTGCAGCTCAGAACACAGGTGAAGTGTGTTTTTTCATGCCCGGTTGTTTTCAACGTGACGAATGATTCGCATTTCCTGTAGACAGTCCGAGTGAGCGGCAGGTCAAAAGTCAGAGGAACATCATCCATATTTATGATGTGGTGCGGCCCGATTCAGTGGGAGCGGATCCGATTTAATATAAAGAATTTCATTGGTTCACCTGAACCCGTTCGGCAATTTTATTGGTCGATTGTTATGGGGCTCAGTTTTCTGGCTTGAAGTTTGTGAAACCGGGAAAAAACCCAGGAAAAATCCATAAATTAGCCGCTTCGTTGTTTAAGCCGCGGGGTTCAAAGTGTGGGGAAAAAGTAGCGGCTTATAGTCCGGAAAATACGGTAGTTAAAATGAAAGTTTTGGGCTCATGATAATTTAATAGATAATTAATCAGTGTTCGAGTCATTAATATCATTCTATTAATAGATGTGTTGAGAGTAACATTCGAGTCTTTTTACATTAATTCAATTGATTTACATTAATTTCAATTGAAGAGTCTTGTCACAAAAATGATAATAGGAACATGATAGCTGTAATAAATCATAGTACTTTGGATGCTTAAGTACATTTGAGAGCAAATACTTTTGTACTTTTACTCAAGTGAAAGTTTATAGGGACACTTTTAATTTTACTGGAGTCATATTTTTACTGAGTATAGCTCTACTTTAACTCAAGTACATGGTTTGTGTACTATATTCACCACTGATGAATTGTTTCCTTTTTCAGGTTTTTTTACCATGAACAAGTTCAATGTCTTTATTAAATGTCTTGAGACTTGGTGCAGCTTTTATACCCCTGATAATGATCTAGTTTTTAATCTACATCATTATCCAAAGCATTCGTTGTACCAATCCTGCACATTTCTCCTTCTCAGACATCTGTGTCATTTAGGCAAAGATGCTTTAGTGCAAGGCAAAACAACACAACACAACAAAACACAGTGCCACAAAAGCAGCATTATGAGCGTGGGTTCTGCCTGACGCCGAAACGTCCATCATTCAGATCCAGATGGCACACGCCGCAGTCCGTCAGGGCTGGAAAAATATTCATGTGGAAGCTTCCGAGCATATGCAGTGACACTGGCTCCTTTTCTGGCCTTTTTAATGGCTTCTGGGCCATCTGTCCTCGCACGCCCTAATCCGTCTTATTCCCTGGAGGTCGAGGAAGTGACATTTTCATGTGCTACACATAACACGTTTACATGGAAGGTCATCATCATTAATAACGGATCAATTTGGTTACCTATGCTTTAGATCCTTTGCTCTGACCTACGTATGATGTACGATGAACCTTTCTACCTTTATTAATCGCTAGGCGTAAAAGTATGAGTAAAAACCTTTTTGTTGTTGTTTGTTTTGCGTGTCCTTTTGGCGCACGCCCTCATCGATCATCCGGATCAATGTCGAGATCAAATGAAAGGTTTCACCTTGGTCCCGATTTCGCCCGGCCTTATTTTTAGATACACAGCCTGTGCTTTATATAATAGACCATTTTGTCTTAAGGCTTATGTAACACTCCAGGCTTTTTTTTTTTTTTTTATTCCCCTCCCCATTTGTATGCACGAGTGCACGTCAGAGCGTGTGATCCAGGCATCACGGCGGTGCGTGACATTCCTCCTGAGCTTCGCCTAATTCGACAGGAAACGACAATAAGTAGGAGTTCACACATGCAATTAGCACGGGGAAGGGAGGGGTGGTGAGGGGGTCTGCAGGGAGATGAACACTTTAAGTAGGATTTATTCACTACTGTCAGAGACAAATAGACTGAATCTGCTCTCTCCTTGTCTGAGAAGTCGAGCATCTGTAAAGCACGAGGTCGAGCCATTTCGCTTTGGCTTGCGTAACCCAAAACTGTTAATGCTCGGCTTAGGATTTGGGGAGCAGGGTCAAGATGACCAGGGTCAAGTTTTCCGAAAGCGTAGCTGAACAAAGATCATCGTTAATGGTAGAGCAAGCATGACATTGAACTCTAACTCTCTCTTTCTCTCTCTCACACTCTTTTTCTCTCAAGTTCTGGACCCAATTTTACAGTGTATACTCTAATATGGGACATGCACTAATAATGTATACCCTTTTTCTCTTTAATTCTTGATATATTCTTGATATATATATTGCTATTTATTTATAATTTATTTTATTCTTATATTTGACAAAATTCAAAATATATAAATGTTGCCAGGTTTGCTGTTGGAACAGTTACCACACACAGAACATATAATACTCCACTCAGACAACTGGGTTTATGCCTCTTCCTAGTATTATACTTGGCCTATTTTCCTGTATGAAAATGGATCATTAATGTTGAAACAGGTCTGATAGTATATTGATTTTGGCCAATAAGCGTCACACTAAGCTCACAACCTGGCATTATGTCTTCAAATCCCACAAGCACACACTACACATGTTGACAATTAATCCTCTTGGACTGGGTAAATTGGATGAAATAGAAAGCCTGATTCAACATTTAATGAAATCCAAAGGATATAGTGACTGACCATTGTTGTGAAGAAGCCTAGATCACTGACAATGTGATTATTTATTTATTTTTGAAAGGACATGCTGATAAATTGCAGTTCACTCCGATCATTTTGAAGGGATTTTTTTGTTCGTGCAGCCCATCTGCAAAATCGAACCTTAAAATTGCATTTCAATTGCATCCTGGGCCTAAAATCGCAGCTTGTCACACAATCGTTCCTTTTTCCATCCTGATTCGGGGCCCATTAGGAAGAAAACCGAGCTCACTTGGGAGTTTGAAACAAGTCCTAATCTGTCAGCCACTCCCTCAGCCAATCACAGCTCCGGCCTCGCTGTTGGAGCGACACACAAGTGATAGCCATCATGTGGTGTTTTTTTTTTTTTCGGGTTCTGCGCTCTACACCCTCATTACCGCATTGTTTTCCATTCGTTTGGTTTGGTTTGGTTTGTTTAGTTTTCATCTGGAGGACAGATGCGACATCACTTTCGGACAGCGAGCGTGAGGAAGTGAAGCCCTATGGATATAAATGTGAGAATTCAGTGTCTCGCTGTGCGTACATGCCTCATTACTGCATTATTATATAAGTCCGCCTACAAAAAATAAAAAAGTTTGTGGCTTGACATTTATGCTCTTATATAGGAAGGAGGATTGCATGACAACAGCACTCACTTGCAGGTAGAGAGTAAAACAGGACTGAGGTGTGTGTGTGTGTGTGTGTGTGTGTGTGTGTGTGTGTGTGTGTGTGTGTGTGTGTGTGTGTGTGTGTGTGTGTGGGCAAAAAGCCTAGAGTTAGGCTTCTAAATTTAGCTTTTATATCAGTCCCTTTGTGGAAGTCCTAAGGGGTAACGATATATACATGTATGTATATATGTAGTATGTTGTTTAGGGGTGTAAGAAAATATCGATACACGTGATTATCGCAATATTTAGTGTGTATTGGTTCTCAAAAATGCAACAACAAAAAAAAAATCATACAAGATTCAAGCCAGTTGTTTAATTTAGATTTTATACCCTGACCGCTAACAGACTATCACAGTGACAGGTACTAACATAAAGGCACACCACTAATGTTAGCATTAATATCCACCTGTTTCCTGAGGGGGCGCTGCTGTAAAAACAATTATGGTTATAACTTCCGTCGGAAGTATTAGCAGCGTTGACCAACTTGCTGCGACAACAATATGTTCTGTTTATGTGCGGTTTGTTTTTAGGCGGGAAAACGTTCAAATGGCATTAAAAAGCTCAGGAACAACATGTGTCTGTTCGTGTTTGCACTTATGACTAGACTAGGATTACTTTGTGGCTTAAAAAATAGTGCTATATACTGACTGCATTCTCTACCTTTATACAAAAAAATTATAGTCTTTATACAAAAAAATTATAGTCTTTTAGTAGATTCTACTGTAGCTTTTAGATGTAAAACACTAGTTAGCGCTCAGTCATGCTTCTACTATTAGCCTAATACTGATGGTAATATTAATAACATAACAGTGACTCCTGTATGTGCAAATATGCGTTGATTCGAAAAAAATCCAGATTTTCTTTCGTCCTACGACTTCCGGATTCGCATTTTCAGTGCCTAAGAAGCTCATTTTGAACTGTTTTGGCCCGACCTTTCGTCTCCAGCTTTTCTTGAAAAGTCCGTCCTGTGAATGTCCTTATAAGTGTTTCCGCAACCAAATCAATTTTGTCTCCTCCATCAGCCATTGTGGAATGAAAAAAAATGTAGCTATTAAATCCACATGAATACACTGACCAGGCATTAGTCAGCAACAGTATGACCACCTCTGTCCCCCTTTTGCTGCCAAAACAGTCGTGACCAATTGAACATTAACAGCATGAACTTCTTCAGCAATTTGAGCTACAGTATTATGTCTGTTGGATCGGAACCACACGGACCAGCCTTCGCTCCCCGCGTGCATCAATGTGCTTCGGACACCCACGACCCTGTCGCTGGTTCACCACTTTTCCTTTCTTGGAGCACTTTTAATAGATACTGACCACTGCAGACCAGGAACATCCCACGAGAGCTGCTGTTTTGGAGATGCTCTGACCCAGTCGTCTAGACGTCACAATTTGGCCCTTTTCAAACTCGCTCATATCCTTACACACCCATTTTTCCTGCTTCTAGCCCTGATCAGTGTATATTTGACCTTTTCTAGTTTGCTACATATGCGTTTTGTGAATTTTGACTAGTGTGCTCTCTGACAATTCAATCAAAGGACGTAAAAATGCCCTTATTATCGTATGCCTTCTAGGTGGCCCCAGAACTTGCAGTTTGATTGGTTAATGCAACAGCTTCATTGGTGTGAATTTGAAGTTACAGCCACCTGCATTGCTGATTTTCAGTGACTGATTACGTGACTGAGTTACAAACTGTACCAACTATATGTGGTTGTGGTTGAAACAAGAATAAAAGCCAAATTAATATAGGATCTAAAAGATAGCCATGGCAGGATATAAAGATGGTCATGTTTTGCCAAAACAGGAGATCAGGTTGTGTGTGATTCACAAGAGTATTCAAAACACCCTGTGATGAGGCTCTGGCTGAACTTACAGTATCCTAAAAAAAAATTGTAATGTTTTAAAATGCTAAATAGATGTCTAGAGGATATGTGGATAATTTCATAAGTGACAGTTTGCTCTTAAAATTCATGCTTTAACGGCAGATTTACAGTTATTTTAAATACACTCACTTGTAGCTGCATTTATACTTAACACGTCCACGCTTTGAGGTGTGCATATATCATTGAACAAACCCCCCCTTGTTCTCTCAGGAAATATGATTTTGTCTATTGTTAGAGCCCAATGTTATGCAAATCACCATGCAGATGAGCCATTGTGTAATATGAGGACAAGGACAAAGCACTGATCATCTTTTCTTTTTTCTTTCTCTCTCTCTTTTTTGTATTCTTTTTTGAGACGTCCAATAATTTGCGCAAATCACTCAAAGACTAGCAATAAATCTTATTAAACCCGTAATCCTGCATTGTTCATTTTGTAGAGGGAAGCAGGAGGCGGCCGTGCTCCCTCTGTGATGTGGAGAGGCATCGGTTTGATTACATTTCTGCCGGCTGGCTCGGTGCCTCGGTTTCTTAGGCGCTGCGTTTATGCAGTCTGAGCCATCACTTGAAAGATGAAACCAGGTCAATGGCAAACAAAGGTTGTTTACCGAAGCGCTGGCATACTCTTCGTGCAGCCACTGTGTACAGAGTGTTATTGGGAGACGTTGCATCCTCACATGGTTAGCTTAACAGCCTGATGTATTTTTCATGAAGTTTCAGGCTATTGCTCAGCACTGGTAATTATGTGCTTGCCGCATATATATATATTCATGTTCATGAGGCTATATAGAGAAAAATCGAAGAGTCTCAAAAGAGTCTATTTGACTATGTGCATTTTTTTTCAGTAAATATAAGGCCATGAAACAAAAACAGGGCTTTGTTCACGGGTAATATGTTTGGCACTAAACTTGAACTCAGGTCATGTCCAGATTAAAGCTGTGTCCTCTGGTGTTGATGTGTGTGGGGGGAGTATATCGCGAGACATGTAAGAATAATTCAGGACAGCTGTAGAAATAAATCCAGCAGGACAAACCCATGGGAATTTGCATCTCCAGCCTGTGCAGGGTTGTTTAAGGACTTATTCTGTCTCCCTCCTTCACCTGAGTTCCCTACCTGCCTGGGTGTGCTTTTAATAGCTTTTCCATACCAATGTTGTGTCGTTTCTAAATGAAGTGACACACAGGACAAAATGATTTTCAAGGTGACAAACTGCTGACAGGGATTTTCTTTGACTTCTCTTCACAAATGAATTGCCAGGCTTTAAGTGAAACCCCCCCCCCAATTATATATATATATA
>JAAIIK010000109.1:526787-537568 GCA_014706435.1 Silurus glanis | reverse complement strand
CTTGCGACCATCATTTTATTCATCGGTGTTTCTGTATATATATAAATATATATATATATATTTAAGAGTAATACA
Source organism: Silurus glanis (assembly GCA_014706435.1). NCBI lineage: Eukaryota > Metazoa > Chordata > Actinopteri > Siluriformes > Siluridae > Silurus > Silurus glanis. The sequence continues at coordinate 537,493 of JAAIIK010000109.1, read as the reverse complement.
ACCCGATTGTGATGCTTATACCGGTTTCATTTTATGAAGGTACAGGAAAATGTTTGAGAACTGACTCCACTCCAGAATGCCTGTTTTGACTGATTTACTGACCGAAAGACTGATTGATAAATTGATTGGTTTACTAATTGCTTGTTTGATTGACTGATTGATTGATTAATTTACAGACTAACTGATTGACCTACACTCGCTCACTAGCCGGCTGATTCACTGACGATCTCACGCGTTCACCTTTTGGCTGACTAAGTTATCGAATGGTTCAATGACTGACTCACTGATTGACTAATTGATTAACAAACTGGGTGCTTGGGTAACAGACTGATTCACTGACTGTGTACATCATCCACTCACTACCTGGTTCACCGACTGCCTGACTAATATACTGAATGGCTAAATGTTACACTGGCTGACTGCTTTACTGACTGATTGGTTCACCGGCTGAATGCTTGATTTATTTACTGACTGGTTCACCAATTAACCGAATGATTAACTGATTGAATTGCTGATTGACTGACTACTATACTGACTGGTTTACCGACTAACTGACTGAATGCTTGATGTATAGACTGAGATTCACTGATTGACTAGCTGATTGATTAACTGACTGACTGGCTGTCTTTCCGATTCACTAATTGAATAACTATATAGCTGATTGGCTGACTATTATACTGACTCACCAACTAACTGTACTGACTATAACTGACTGCCTGAATGGCTAAATGATGCACAGGCTAAATTATTGTATTGCTTTATTGACTGACTGATTCACTAACTATCATTCACTGACTACCTGGTTCACTGACTGACTAAGTGACACAGACTGAATAATGGTCTTGACTGAATGGCTGATTGACTGACTATTAACTGACTGTCTGGTTTACCAACTAACGGATTAATTTACTGACTAAATGAGTGATTTGTTGACTGTTTGGTTCACTGATTAACCATTTGACTGACTGATGTATTCACTGATTGGCTTATTCACTAATTTACTACATTGCTGATTGACTGACTACTGATTGATTGGTTTACTGAATAACTGACTGATTGACTGACCAAATGATTGATTCATTGACTGATTGAGAATCACTGATTAACTGACTGACTTGAGTAACTATTTGATTGACTGGCTGATTTATTGATTAACTGATTTACTGACTGAATGGTGGATTTATTGACTGACTGGTTCACAAGTTACCTGACTGATTGAGTGGTTGAGTGGTTAATTTACTGATTGACTAACTAAAAGTCTGATTGACTAAGTACTTATTTGACTGACTGATTTATAACCTGGCTGATTTACTGAATAATTGATTGATTTATTGATTGACCGATTCATTATTTAACTGGCTGACTGGATGATTGACTACTTCAGTGATTGATTCACTGACTGACTCTCTAGTTCATTGACTAACTGACAGACTGACTGACTGATTCATTGACTGATTGCCTGCCTTATTCAATGACTAAAAAACTCACTGGTTGATACATTGCCTGAGTGACTTACTGACTGACCAATTCACTGATGCATATGGCTCAAGCTGAGTCAGCGACCGATTGCCTGACTGACTCAGTGACCTACCCTGTGTTGAGAATGTGGTCAATTGAAAAAACCTACCCTGCAAATATATTGTATTTATCACTTATTTAGCTTTTATTGTGTTTTTGTTTGTGTCTGTTGCATTCCTTTCTTGCATTCTCAAAAGTCAGGGCTAAAACACAAAGCATTGTTATTGGAAAAGCAAATAAAACGAAGTGCAATAAAAGAAACGAAACACCTTGTCTTTTCCTCAGACATTTTGCTGCACCAGAGACTTTTACTCTCTCCAGTATGTTTTTTTTTCTTCTTTCTGCTGCTGTAGTTGAAGAGACACAGTCCACAGGGACACATGCCATTTCTTGTAAAGTCCATTTAAATGAATGGCTCATAAAATGTGCACAGACACATGAGTAGGTGCCTATTTTCCCCCTTCTTTTTCACATTGTTACAGCACTCCCTGATAAAGAAAGACGCAATTGACCTTGTTAACCCCCACCCTCCCATTTTCTCACTTGTTTACCTTCTTCTCTATTATTTTTTTAGGTAATAACCTTGTCAATGAGGTGTCTTTAGTTTTCTGATGCCCCTTTCTCTTTACCTGCCACACTGAGGCTTTTTATTTTATTTTATTTTATCCAGCATCATGTCATTCGGTTTTGTTTATCTAAAGGAATGTACTAACCTTTGCCCATGCTCCCGTTCTGCCATTCACCGTGCAATTGCTGATTGATGAGCACCTTCTGTTTATCTAATATTTTCATATGCACATGAATACACACGGACATGGCCTCATCTCGGAGTGTATACAAACGGCTGTCATTTCCCCAATCATCATTTTTGTGCCTTCCTCTTAAGCAGGATGTTTGTAAAAAAAAACTTGTGATTTGCAAATCTGATGTATGATGTATGACCATGTAGTTTTATTTATTCCTTTCAAAATATTCTACTTGCTTTTGAACTAATGCTGAACTGTATGCTGGTGCAAAACAGAGCATGCGCTCGACTCTGATTGGTGGCTTGCTGTGTTTTTGACCAGTTTTTATACACTCGTAAGTAAAAAGGAACAACTGATTTCGCAAAATGTAGTAGAGTAAAAAGTAAGATATTTGACTTTGAAATGTAGTGAAGTTAAAGTAAAAGTTTTTCCAAATGAAAATCCTTCAGAAAAGTACAGATACACAAAAAAGCTACTTGAGTAAGTAAAGAATTACATTTACTGTACTTTGTTAATGTCCACCACTGCGTAACACCGTGTGACTACTAAAGCTCTTTGCAATCCACATAGTCTGATATCATGTAATTTTGAGCAACGGTAAGCAAGATAGTGACTGATATGTTGATATACAGTAAGAGGTTGAGAAATGAAAGTGCAGAGAAACTTTCAAGTCAACAGAGCACTTCAATTCAGTGAGCACTGAGACTCGTGACACTTCCTCTTTGCTAGCATCTGCACTTTCCTTTCAAAGTGCAATCTAGTCCACTCACGATCTTCCATTCCAACCCATGTAAGGCATATCTTCATGGAGCTGGCTTAGTGCACAGTTGCATAGTCATGCTAATACAGATTTGGTTCTCCTAGCTCAAATAAGAGGGAAATCGAATGCTAACACAGCCGAAGACGACCTATACAGTTGTGTGCCTCCAACTTTGTGGTAACAGATTGGAGAAGAACCACATATGGCTGAAAATGTCATGTTGTATATGAGAATTCTGTTGCTAGTACTTGACTAGATGATGAGTACTCGCTTTAGCAGGTAAGCTAAGTCAGTAGAATACTTCATCAGTACTAGAAAAAACAAAACAATTTTTTTTTTTTAGGGATCCCTCAGTGTTCCATGTGAGGCCCATTCAAGTTCAAGAATTTTTTTTTCCTATTTGTGATCTACAAACTTTGCTTTGACATCAGTTTCTACCTGCTGCATTCTCTGCTGTCTGCTTACTTCTCTTTTTCCCCCCTTTTATTTTTCCTTTTGTACCTTTGTTTCTTTATTCTGTTTGTGTTGAAGTCTTTAGCTGTCTTATAGATGGTGGTGTATTTATATAAAAAAAAAAAACTGTTTCTATTCTTAGTTTTTTTTCCCCATACAGCTTAGTTCTTTTTACACCTTTAATACAGAAAAATAGGATTCAGTGTCTAGCTGCTGAAAAAAGGCATCCCCGAACATTTACTCGCTTTTAGTTCTTGACCTTTGTGGCTTTGCCTGCTTGCAAACTCACACAGAGAATGTGTGAAAATCCTGGCAAGCCTGCATCTCCCAAAGTTCCGCGCTTACGGAGCTGAGCAGATGGCTGTAATAAACTCTGGGTCTCGACGGCGATGCTGGAGAGTTCCTTGGGCAAAGTGGTGTGAGCCGTAGAACAAACCCAGCCATCGAATAAACACTAGGGCCTTCACGCTTCAACATGAAGCACTTCTTTTCAAAGACGGGTTTCAAGTGCTATCTTTGTGAAGAGGTGCAACAAGTGTGTCATCTGCATAGAGGACCGTAGTGGCTCGCATGATCTGTGTCAGCATTTCTATGGATGATGTTAGTGATGTAATTCTGTCCTAGATAGTTGTGCTACAAGCTTACAGTCTTTATATTGACAAAAGTGTTGGCTTTTAAAACCATATGTGGTTCTTCCTCTAACTGTTACCACAAAGGAGGCACGCAATTAATGTGGTGGCATTAAATTTTCCCTTCACTTGAACTTGGAGACCCAAACGTGTTTCATCATGACACCCCTGTGCACAAAGCCAGCTCCTGCACAAAGCCAAGATTGCCTGTTATAGAGCTCTGAACTCAACCCTATTGAACACCTTTGGAATCAATTCGAGCATTGACTGCACCCCAGGCCTCCTCACTCTACATATTGTGGCTGAATGACCACAGATCTCAACAAGCACCCACCAAAATCTAGTGGAACATCTTCCCCGAAGAGTGTAGGATATTATAACAGCAGATGGGGACTAAATATGGAATGGAATGTTAAAAAAAATCACATAACAATCTTATGCCCATGTGTTCACAAACTTTTGTCCCTATTGTGTACTATTACTTCCATGTAAAATGGTTTAATCCTATTTTTAGGGCTAGGCATCTTAAATAAAACAAGCTTGTCTGGTTTATTTACGTTCAGTCTAATGAGACTTAGCAACAACAGCCTAAATGCTTACTTGTCCCAGAAGACCAAGTAACCAGCTCTTGGTCTAAACAAGTTTGTGTATTTTCTAACCTTTATGGACAGATGGAAGCCCTCAAGAGGCAGGAAAAAAGTGCACTTAATTTCACACTTGAAAGAATGAAAAAACGCTGTAGCACTAGAGCTAGCAAAGCAGAAATGAATTAAACAAAGCAGGTCTCTAGCTACTTAACATCTGTGCTCGTAGAGTAAATATAAACTGGTGTCCTCGAATAGTTTAGCCACGTGCAATTTGTTTTATTCCGAATTCCTTTGTGTGCAGCGCTCAAGCAATTGCTATTTCGACGCACCACCAGTTTGCTCATGCTGGCTGCAGGCATGGAGTGTGTGCGTCCCTGAAGGCTGAGGGGTTACACAGGTCGTTTGACGAGGTGAGGATGCATTGTGTGTGGAAATCAGTACTGGTAATGTAGAACTCGTGTTTGCTTGTGGCCTGCGAAGTGAACAAAAGGATGAGAGATAATGCATTGCCTGAAAAGCATAGTTTTTTACATTTTTTTGCATTACATATGAGAAGATGCCTCGATGCTGAGTTTTGCTCACCTGGTGAGGATGGATCTACACAGACAGCCTAGAGATACATAAGATGACTGTGGGTGGTAGCACTATGTAGTCTGCATTTGATTTGAACAGTTTTGCTATGATGGTAGAGGACTGCAGATGCTCTGATGCCTTTAGGCCTGCAATTGGTGCAAATAGTTTTGTTCCCAGGCCTTGGGAGGGAGGTGGTGGCTCAGTGGTTAAGGCTCTGAGTTAATGATTAGAAGGTCGGTAGTTTAAATCCCGGTATTAGCAAGCTGCCACCTTTGAGCAAGAGTGAAATTCTTTTTTTGCGTATCGAATATCGCATATAGGAAGCTGGCATCAGAGCGCAATGTTGCAGCACCCCTAGAGCACAAAGCATTAAGGGTCTTGCTTAAGGGCCCTAGGAGTGGCAGCTTGGCAATACCGGGTTTTGAACCCTCCGAACTTCCGATCAGCACCCCAAGTATAAAACACCTTTCTTTCTTTATCTTTCTTTCATTTGGTCAGTAAACAATTGATAATTTCAACAAATTAGGCTTAATGACAAAATGTTAATAAATCCTTAAAAACTCTTCTTTTCTTCATCCAAGATCCATCGATTGATCTAAACATTCATCCATTCCTCCTTCCAATCCATTGTTCTTATATAACATTCTTCCACACCACCCCACTGCTACGTTCCCTTCACTTGCTTCTTGTAGTTGCTTGCATCAGATTTAAAACAATGATCTTTGCTTACAAAGCCAAAAAATGGACCCGTCTTCAAACAATGTCTAAAGATGTATCTTTTCAAGAGGTTCTTACAGCATATAGCCACTTCTCCTTTATTTATAAAAAAAAAAAAAACATTTTCTTTACCAACAGAGATTCATACTGATCCTCTAAAGGCTATTTTTGTTAGACTTCTTGAGACATATTGAGTAAAAAAAACTAACTAAATAATGTCTTTTGGATGCTCCTGTTGGGGGTCGCCACAGCGGCTCATCCGTCTCCATATTGTTCTGTCCTCACATCCTTACGTGGGCCTCTTTCAATCCAACCACCTGCATGTCTTCCCTCACCACATCCATAAACCTCCTCTTCAGGCTTCTTCTTTTCTTCTTGCCTGGTGCCTCCATCCTCAGCATTCTCCTACCGATATACCACATGTCCCTCCTCTGCACATGTCCAAACCATCTCAATTGCGCCTCCCTCACCTTGTCTCCAAAAACATCATAACTTTATGTCCTCTGATTATCTCTTCATCATGACACCTGTTAGTGGGTGGTGTTATGTGTTAAAAGCAAGAAAAATGGGCACGTGTAAGGATTTGCCTGAGTTTGACAAGGGCCAAATTGTGATAGCTAGACATCTGGGTCAGGGCATTTCCAAAACTGCAGCTCTTGTGGGGTGTCTGCAGGTGGTCAGTATTAATTAAAAGTGGTCTAAGGAAGGAACCGTGGTGAACCGACGACAGGGTCATGGGTGGCCAACGCTCATTGATGCACAAAGGGAGGGAAGGCTGGACCGGGTGGTTAAAACTAGAACACCATAGAAAGTAATACATAAGGCAAATTAATCTGTAAACAGGAAGTGGTTAATGGTTAATGATCGAGGACCTAACATTCAGTGGGCCGGGACCTCTGCTGGTACACAGATACATTGTCAGGAGTGGATGGATGTGATGCTGTTAGTAATACAAATGAAAATCTAACTAGCAGGCCCATAAAAAAATGCCAAGGCCATTAAGAAAAAAAGGAAGAAAGCAATCACAGCTATAAAGACATATTTACAGAAGCAGTGAATAGGATAAGAGGAGAGAAAAGAAAAATCTTTTCTAAATCTATTCTCGTTCAACTAGTTCTTAGGTTTCAAATTGAGTGCTGACACTCCTATTAAAATTCTGTCAGTCTCGCCCATTTCCTATGTCTGTCTCTTAATATGTCCACCAGAAACTCGCAGTCATTCAGATGCTAAACAGAGTTTCTTTTCTTTCGTTCCTTTTCCCGGCAGAAATAAGCAGATAAGAATAGCACCGCACGAGCTTGTCGGGGGAGCGTAAAAAGAGACTAAATGAACGAGCGCTGCCTTGAATTAGCCCTCACCTTCTCGGTACATCGTCACAATTCATTACCTCCCACAGAGCCACGGACTGTTTAGCCACCAACAATATCCAGCCCAAGCATCAGTCATGATTAGTGCACGGTGTTATAGCGAGCTACGTGGAAAATGCTATACAAGTAGTTGCTCGGCGATCATCTTGTTGTTGTTTTGGTTGTACTGACGTCGATTTCAAGAATTCAAGAATTTGATTTGAAGAAGCGATTCTTATGTAGCTCATGTTCTGACTCCAGTGATACACTATTCAAACATGTTTTGTTTTATTCTTAAAAACAGCAGCATTTCACATGAAAATTTGATTCAACCAAGCAGATGTACTGTATCTCTTACAAGTGCAAAAGCAGTCATGGTGCATGCTGATAGGTTGGAAAAAGTACAAGCATCTAATGATGGGTAGAGGTAAAGAGTCCCCCAAAACATTCACTACAAGATGGTTGTGATACATAACAACAGGACCCAATAGTGTTTATATGCAAGTGGAAGGAACATCACTTCACCTACTACCAAATATACACAGGAGCTCTTGGTGCATACTTTTTTTTCTTGTTATTGAATTCTTAAGTTGATATCAATGTCTGGTCAAAATTTCAAGCGAATTGATTCATTGCAACTGTGTTTAATAATAAAAAATGTTGAATAACTTGGTAGAATAATGTGGAAAAATGGGTGGAATGAGAATCCTTTGTGAAGATGTATAAGTTGATTTTTATATATTTTATTTTTCTGTCCTTTCTAAACGCCCCCCCATGTATATCGCATCGCTTCATGCATTCCTCTCGAAATTCAACTTTTTCCTATCAAGGAGGAAACAATAATGATTCATTATCATGTTGCTGTTGCTATTAAGAATCATGAAGAAGGATCATGCAATGTTGTAAATACAGAAAGAAAAAAATTAAGTATGATAAAATATGAAAAAGGAATAGAAGAATGGAAGATAATGTAGGGAGAAAGAGCAAAGAAGGAAAGATGGATGAAAGGAAGACATTATATGTACATTATATAAAATGTTAATAAGGAAAATTAAGGAAGTGAGAAATGAGGGGGCTGAAAAAATGAAGCCAGAGAAGAAAAAATGCAGGGCAAATGGGAAGGACATTTAAGGAACGAAGGAAGGAAGGAAGGAAGGAAAGGAAACAAACATAGGAATGAACAAAGGAAAACTCAGGAAAGAATAAAAAACGAAGAGAAAAAAGGAAAAAGAGTATGGAAGGAAGCAAGAAAGGAATGAAGGGAGAAAAGAGAGCCAAGAAAGGGCGAAGAAGGAAGGAAAGCAAAGAGGGGCAAGGAAAGACGTGAGGAAGAAAGGGCATGGAAAAAAAGAAGGGCAATGATGAAAATAACAAATGAAAAGAAAGGAAAAGAAAGTACAGAAACAAAGAAAGACAAACAGACAATACAATTCCAAAATGTAACTTTTGATTTAACGATTTGATGTTGTTTCTTTCTCCAGGTTACAGATGGAGGCACAATTAAACAGAAGATTTTCACATACGATGCCATGTTTAATACCAACTACTCCCACATGGAGGACTACCGCAGGCGAGAAGACCTGGTGTATCAGTCCACAGTTCGGTAAGCTGCTGTAAAAGTCAACACTCAAAATCGACTGCATTTCCCTGGAAATAGATAGCGTGAGTTCACTTACGAGATGCACCATAATGACCCAAAACAAGTAAAAAAAAAAAAGTGTACTCTCTATAGTATTGTCTCAGCATTTCCTGAAATATATCTGAATAGACATTTCGAGTTTATGATAGGAACTTGTACTCCGAGTGCCGCCTAAACTTTACCTGAGGCGATACAACCCGAGAAATGCTGTTGTGGGTTTTTTTTTTTTTTTTCTTCTTCGGCAGAAGTGGGAAACTTGGCAATAAAGATAAGAAATGGAGAGTTTCAGGCTGCACAGCATTTGTAGTGTGTGTTTGTGGAGATGGGATCGAGTAGCCACGTGCAGTGTTACTACTCGGTCTATACGGGAAAACACAATTTGTTCTGCACATGTGCGAAAATTTCTATTTTGTTCTGTGCATGCGCGTAATCGCTGCCACTTCCCGTCATTGCCAACATGTTTTCGACAATCGAGCGATATGGATTCTTTTGCGTTTTATGTACAGCTTCAAGAAGTTCTCTTAAAAGGAGAACTTCCTGACAATTCCGCATATCGAGGAAGTGAATGAATGAATAAATGAATGAAATAAAATATGCTGAAATAACAGTTATGTATATCAGAAGAAAATAAAATATTAAATGTAAAATACACACACACACACACACACACACACACACACACTGTTTTACTCAATACGCATCTATATTACCCAAATGGGGTCTGAGAAAATGAAATTTATTTATAATAATAATTAATTTAATGTTTTTTTTATTGTTATTTTATTTTATTAATTTAATTTGTGGCAATTAATTAATTACTCAATTTAATTAATATAATTTATTTATATTAATTATGTGTAATTGTTAATTATAAAAAAAAAATAAAAAAAAAAAACTAGTCACGGATTGGGTAGTGTCAACATTATTATTAATATTTACAATTTTATATGTAGTTTCTTTTCTATACCCCTGGCATTGTTGTGTATGTTTTAAAGTTTTTTTATTTTCAAATAAAAAGTATAATAAATACCCGAAACTGGCGTAAATGTTTTCAACATACGTAAGACAGGAAGTAGACGTGTTTGCGCACATGCGCGCTACAAATTGTGTTACCGGTACCGATCGAGTAACCGTGTGCCCTATATAGAAAATAAGGAGTTTTTTTTATTCTTTTTTTTTTTATTCAAATGAAAATTAGATTTAAATATAGAATATTATTATTGCCCCCTAGTGGTGTGGAAGAGTCATCTCCGTTCGTACAGGACAGATTGTCGTAAAAGGAATGCCATACAATTTTAATGTGCTTAAGCCTTTATTAGCTTTTTTTTACAGAGAGATTGCATATAATGTAGATGGCATTAATTACAAGCTCCACCCCAGCCATTTCCTGACTCATCTCACACTAGCTTACTTGCACACTTCTCCTGTCCCCATAACCCTTATTTTTCTGTATGAACAGGCATTGCTTTCACATTTAATACTGAGCCTTCTCTGAAAAGTGTGACACACACACACACACACACACACATACTTCCACACACACTTTCACACAGATGAATGAACACTCCTACCCAGCAGGAAGTAAATTGACAGCCACACCATAAGAAGCAGCAGGAGACCACCTGTACTGACCCCACTATCACACATAATGCTCAGCTTGGAGAAGTCAAGCGGAGATTTCTCAAGATGCTACACACACACACACACACACACACACACACACACACACACACACACA
>JAAIIK010000109.1:458730-499795 GCA_014706435.1 Silurus glanis | reverse complement strand
CACACACACACACACACACACACACACACACACACACACACACACACCCAGTGGGGAAACACTTTAGGTGTGTAAGATTTGATGAATAGCCATGAAGTGTGTGTCAGTGTCTTGGGCTGTGGCACAGGCTTTGTCCTGACATCATCACTGGCACCAGGCACTTGGGAAGGTCGTCACGAGGTCGTGTATTCACAACATTCATCATAATGTAGCATAATGTGTCCCTGAAGGTTACCATGGCCCTTCAGACTGTTTTCCTTCATCTAATCTAATGGTTAATCTTCGAATGGTTGTATTTGCCCACCGAGGAGGAATTTTATACAGGATGTATGATGTCCACTCACTGAGTTTTAGTTTCATTGAACAACAAGAAGCTCATAAAAAAAGCTGAAGTATCCGTAAAATAAATTCTTCTCGCTTTGGTTGTAAAGGGAATAGTGTGTAAGACAAAAACTCAACTATTTTACTACAACTGGAGAGCAAATTCTATTTTTGATGATGGGACATACTGCATGTTTTTCAGAGAGTGGTTCAATAGACAAAAGAAAAGGTTGCCACTTGACATTAAATCATCTCCTTTCCTTGGAGACTCTTCTTTTTTACACTGTGGTTAATTACCCTAGGCAAGTATCAACACATAATTATGTTCTTTTTTACGCTTCGCTATTGCGCCAAAGAAAAAAGCAATGCGTAATTTTTTTTTTTTTACATACTGTTGGGTAATGTATGTTAAAGTAAGCCAGATGTGCACAGATGCTGCCCAATTAGATTGTATTTTATATATCATGATGACTCACGAATTGAGTGTTGGTGCTAAATCTGCACAGGTTTGGCTTAAATGAACTTTACTAGGGAAGTTCATTTAACAGAGGTGTTATGTACGGAATATAATTAATGGGTTTTTACTCATTTATAAAGTAAGTGGAATAATTCAAGGAAAAAAAAAAAACTAACTTTTCTCCCAACTCTTTTGGAAAACTACAAATCCCTTTTTTTTTTCTCTTTAATTTCCTTTCAAACCGCCACCATCTGTTACGTTGATTTGACAGCTCTTTATATAGTCCAACTGCAAATGCAGTAATTTATACAATTAAAGTGTAAAGTGTCTGAACTGTCAGCTTTATCTCCACGCCATCTCCACGCTGTATCTGCAAACCAACAAGCTGTCAGCCAATCAGGAATCAGCCTCCATCTCTTCGACCTTTAAGGTCTCGTCAGGCCACAGGAGAAAGCGTACAGCAGTGAACAAGCATATATAAAAAATATTTTGTTGAAATCAGACAGCGTGCTCGGGTTAAACATAAAAAAATCATCTGTAATGCAGAAAGGATTCAAAAGAATCGTGCGTAGGCGGATGCCTTCGCCTTTTTACCTGAGCTCATGCATTATAAAATTGCTCATTCAGGGGGAAAAGTTCATATTTAGACTTTTTTTTTAATGGGAAATTGGAATGTGGATGGAAGGTAGAGTCGCGAGGAAAATGGAAAGCTATCGGTGCTGAAATATTAAAAAACAAATGAGTAGCACTGAAGAGATGTCTTTCTTTCTATGAAAAAAACATACAGCAGTTATATATTCTGATAACTTCAGTGCATCATAAATAATTTTTTTTTAAATGTGTGAATAAATATGGTTTTATAATAACTATACTTAACTGAGAATCCACATACCTTTATATATATATATATATATATACATATATATATATATATATATATATATATATATATATATATATATATATGCAAAAGTTATGACTAGTAATAGAGTTTTTAGTGATTTAGCTTGTGCTTGCGTCGTTCTGTTCGCAAATCGTTTTGGTTTATTGATTTTTTTCCTGAAACTCTGAATCAGATCATTTCAAGATCAAACTAAAAGACATGACTTTAATAGAAGTACATTTGCCTTGAGAAATGGGCGTGACCAAATTACAGCGCATCATAGTTCTTCATGGTTATTCCGAGGTACTACACGCCCGACTGCACAGTAGACATACACGTTCCGAATTATTCAGCATCACTTACCTTCGTTTTTTTTATTTATTTTTTTTTTATGTAGAAGTGCTGCAGCATCGATTCTCCATCACTCCTCTCTCACACTGAGCCGCTGGTTAGCAGATCACATTAAATCTGAACATGCCATGCCTGCTGAGGATCTGCCATTATTTTCTCTGCATGAACACCAGAACTGTTTATTCACACACGCTCCTGAAACGCTCCCACGGGACCAAACCGCTCTGGAGTAAAGGGGCAGGGACAAGAGGGAAAATCTAATAATCGTAGGCTTCTGGTAAACCAGCGATATGACAGCCATATATCACGAGATGAATTTTTGATCTAGTTTGTGAGGGTTGTTCTTTGTAATCAAACATCAGTAAGTGATTGGAACTCCTGGTCTTACCTTTCGTAAGGACTTATAGCGGATACTTGGACGAATGTAGCTTTAAGGATAAAGACTTAATAATAAAGACTGAAGGATAATATTTATAATGATCTCTATGTTTGAAAGGTGACAGAACATGAATGATCAGTTTGATATATTTATTTGACGAAAATATATCATATAGTGTACATTTATGTATTTGTTTGCTCATTTTGTTTGTTTCTAATTAGTATCTATCTATCTATCTATCTATCTATCTATCTATCTATCTGTCTGTCTGTCTGTCTGTCTGTCTGTCTGTCTGTCTGTCTGTCTGTCTTTATTCATTGTATTCATTAATTCATTTTGTTTATCATTAGTATTTATTTATTTGTTTGTTTGTTTATTCATAATGTAAAATACTTCACACATTATCACCCAAAGGCAATAAATCGAGCAGAATATCCAAGTGCTAATAGTATCCTTCCATCATTTTGCTTGTTTTTTTATTTTTGTATTCTATATCCACATCATTACTTAGTGACATTATCCTCATACCATGTTATTTTTGCGGTTCGTCCTCTTAAATACTTTGGTGAAACCTGAAGACTTGGTTAAGGTGTTAGGCAAAGTGTAAAACACTTCGATTTACGGCGTTTGGCAGACGCACTTATCTACAGTAAGTTCGAAGTGCTTGGAAGTCTCCATCCTGATAGTGGCTCACTAGGTCACAAGCAAGTCAAAATGCTAATTGAAGTATTGCCAGATGAGGTAGGTCTTTGAGACGTCGATTAAAAAGTGCAAGTGACTCAGACATCAAGTGGAAGTTTGTTCCATTATGTAGGTGCAAGAACAGAGAAAAGTCTTGATTCAGTTGTTTAGTGTACCTTGTGAGATGGTGAGATCAGATTAGTGGCAGAGGGTCAGGGCAAGTGTGGTGCAGTTCAAAGTGCTCTGGGGTAGGTGGGTACTGGTATGAAATTGGGTTTGTAGGCAAGAATCGGTGTTTTAAATCTACATGTAGGAGCTACAAGAAGTAAATAGAGGGAGCACAGCTATGTGGTGGTGTTGGAGAATTTAGGAAGGTTGAAAACAAGTGCATGCATCAAACTTTGAATATTGTTTAAAGGTGGACAAGCCAGGAGTGGAAATTTGGTGCCACCCATATGAGGGTATATTTAAATTTTGAGTCTGGTTCCTCTCAAGGTTTTCTTTCTCATGCCAGTTTTTCTTTGCCACAGTTGCTACTGGCTCACTCATTAAATTACAATTATTAGGAACAAACTTATATGCTCTAAACCTGTACACTTTTTTATACAACTTTATCTCGGTAAACCTGCTTTGAGACAATGTCCATTGTAAAATTAGCTATAAAAATGATAAATCAATTTTGCAAAACTTTAATTGAATTAATGAATAAATTATGATGATTGAATGATTTGATGAACGAATGATTTAAAAACGAACAGCAAACTTAATGGCAAAAGTGTAATATGAATGAATAAATCAAATGCACTGCCTGAGTTTTACAAATTCAGACAATTGTGAACGTTTTCACTTTTAATAGCAAGTTTTTGTTTCAATCTTTTTTAGTTTACGCATCTAAGTATTCATTTACTCTTTCAGTTTTTATTTATTCTCAGGTATTGTTTACTCAGTTTTTGTTTACTCTTTACTCTAATTCTTGAATTTATTCTTAGTTTTTGTTTACTCTGCTTTTGTTTATTCTTTCAGTTTTCATTTACTCTTCCAGTTTTTGTTTGCGTTGTTTTTGTTTACCCTTTCAGTATGTGTTTACCTTTTTTACATTTTCATTTTCTCTTTCAGTTTACGCTCAGCTTTTGTTTACTCTTTCAATTTTTATTCATTCTCAGTTTTTGTTTTCTCGGTTTTTGTTTTCTCGGTTTTTGTTTACTCGTTCAGTTTCTGTTTACTGTTTTTGTATACTCTTTCCGTTCCCTGTTTTTGTTCACTCTTTCAAATTCCGTTTACTCTTTTTTTTCCTCATTTTCTGGTGGCGTGAAGGAGAAATCGATGTGAGTGTGTCAGATTAGCAAAGTGAGATGAGAAAAACAGTCGATCTTCCATGGTTGCACCAATCTTGTGTGCTGTGACCAAAGGTGAGATTAAAGCTTTGTCCATGAAGAGCTCATGAGATCTTCACATGAGGATGAACCACCTGGAATGAACAGCAGTTACATTTTTCTGGGATTTCAGCTGATGAGCTGCCATCCATGATGAGAAGTCTGCCAGACACGCTGAGATCCGAGCTGAAACATGAGTGTCTGAAGAAGGGAAGGAGAGGATGAGTTGACTGTCGTTCACTTTGCAGTGTTGGAAATATGCATGTGAGGATGTGGCTCACCAAGAGAATGGAAGAAGAACTTTTGGAGGTGTGTGTTGAAGGAAACCAGGGTGGATTTGATGTGGCCTAAAGCAATGCAGAGGTGCAGTAGGCTTTTTCAAGCTTATCCCAAAAACACAATTGATTTGGCCATGAAAACCAACCCAAGTTTCTAAACAAAGCTCCAATTAAAAGGCTTGTTGCATAATGGCATGACTTTGAAAGATGTGTGGAAAATGGAGTGAAAGTAAAACAAGGGGTTGGTTTGGTTATTTATGGTTAACACTAATCCAAGTAGTACAATTGCCTTGAAAATGAAAAACCATGATTAAAACGTCGAGCAAATGTCTTGCTGTTGTAGTTAAACTGTCAACCGTGACTAAACGAAACACATCAAAAGTAAGGAAGCTCAGCGAATCAGGTGGAGGTTTGCTTCGGGGAGCGACCTTCCCTGTTTAAGACCTAGTCATCCTTTTTAAACATCTCACAGGCCTCATCTTCAAACATAGCCAGATCTTAAAAGAAACATTCACCTTGCGAAACAACCTTGGAACTCTCTCCGTGTGGCATCACTGCAAATAAAAAAAAGACACTCAGACTTTATTTTTTCGACGTTCGCGCTTTTATCTTTGGCACACGCTCGAGTGCAGCTCCGTGTGGTTTCTTTTCTCTATCTACTTCTCCTCATCCTCTCCCCTGCATTTCCCAAGAGCATTCATCACTTCACTGCCAGTACATCCACCCAACCCCCCTCCCCCGCCCCATCCACGACCTCCCCGCGATCTCCTGTAATTCTGCCAGAAGAGAAGCGCCTCCCTGGGGAAAGTCGGAGTGGAGCTGAATAAGAGCTAGTGAACTCATTTCCCCGCGTCTCAGCCTCCATGCTCTCAGTGTAGTTTAACACCTCAGTGGAAATGTAGCACCTTCTGACAAGGACGTGTTTCTTCTCCAGAAAAAGATCCGTACATTTGTTCTACATCAATGGTTTAGTTATATAATTGGACATTATTACATATATTAGGATCAGAATCTATGACATGCAAGGTGTCACGGATCCCAGGGGCAGTTGGGTGTTAAATATGCCAACAAGGCTCACAAAGGTATGAATTTAAGGTTCACTTCAAAGTGAAACTCTACTAAAGTTTGTACTAAAGATGGTTTGCTTTAAACACTTCACATTGGCAACGATCAACTTTAATTTAAAATAAAACCCCTTTTTGTCAGGGTAGTGACCACGAGTAGAAAGCGGAAGTCATCTTTATTGATAGTTAGAACACAACCAAGACTTGAATCGAGGTACGAACCGTAACACGTGTACAATCCGTACTGCGGGTAGAATCCAGAAAGCACGTATAAATCCGCACAGCGAGTGCAGTCTGTAAAGCGGGTATAATTCGGAAGGCAGGTATAATCCGTAACGTGAGTAATCTCCTGCGACATGGAACACGAAGCATGAACCAGCGGGGAAAGCTGGCGATCTAGAATCTGGTAGGTCACGATAACCATCTGGTAGGTCCGACAGCGCGTGAGTTGGAACCAGGACCTTATGAAGGGAATCGGAATGAGGAACAGGTGCCGATGATTAACGCTGAGAGCGGCAGAGAGAGGCAGCGTGAGAACCTCCGAGGGGGGCGTGGCAGGTGGATCCCTGACACTTTTGTTCTTATGATGCCGGCATTGCATTATGTTGCATTATAAGGTAACAGACAAACCATAAACTGTCATAAACTGTAAAACATATGCAATGTGAAGGCGGGGAAACGCTCTGAAACTGAAACTTAATGGCAAAAGTGTAACATAAATGAATATAATAAAACGAATGCACTGCCTGAGCTTTACACCTTCAAACATTTTGCTAAACACTTTTTTGTTTTTGCTTTTCATAGTAAGTTTTTGTTTTCTTTTTTTGGTTTCCCTTTCAAAGTTTTCATTATTATTTATTTTCGGGTTTTTTTTTCATAGTTATTTAATTATATCTTAGTTGCAATTGAATCAGTTTTTGTTTACTCTTAATTTCCATTTACTCTGTTTTCATTTACTCTTTCAGTTTTCATTTATTTTTGTTGTCTCAAGTTTGATTTACTTTTTCAGTTTTTAATTACATAGTTTTTGTTTACTCTTTGAGATCTTGTTTACTCTATTTGTTTACCTTTTCAGATTTTGTTTACTTTTTCAGTTTTCATTTATTCTCAGTTTTTTTTTTGTTGCTTGCTTTTTGCTTACTCTTTCAATTTTGATTTACTTTTTCAGTTTTATTGTTTACTCAGTTTTCATTTACTCTCAAAGTTTCTGTTTACTCTATCAAAGGTTTTTTTGCAGTGCTTGTACTTTGCAGTGGTAATGACTTAGTAATTAAGTTTGTAATTAATACGTAAAAAAAAAAATGTGTAATTAATGAATGTAATTGTAATTAAAATTTAAAGTTGTGTGTAGTCTCACACGCATCTCTCACCGGACTCGGTTCATTCATTAATGAATAAACCACATCCAAATCACTTTCCAAAATTCACTCTACTCTTGCTAGCTCTTTATTAAGCGTTTCAGTCATTAAGTAATGAGTCATGACCCAAGCCAAAAGAAATTCTGATAAACTAATATACTCACTGAATAATGTCGGTTAGTAAATCATTTTCACTTCAGAATACAACATTATAATTCTACAGAATAGTGTTCCACAACACCCTCTAAAATTTGCTGAAGTTAATACTTCCGGGAGGCGTTGATCCGAATCTTAACAAAGAGAGTAATGATGGATTTGTTTTGTTTATGTCTGAATGGAAATCTCTCTAAACCATAAATGAACATTTTTATTCATACACAAGGATTAACAAAAAAATGCTGTTCATTAGAAAACAATGCTACATTTTTGCCAACCATTTCCGAGTTTTTATTTTCACAGCATTTTTTCATCTGTTTTTTTTTTTTCTTGTTTTATGTATTTATATATTTTTTTTTATAAATAAGTGCTATAATTCCTCCCAACAGAGTTTTAGGCTGATGGCATCCCAACTACTGAACTGGTGTGGATGTAGTCATTGTTAGAGATTTCACTCTGGATAACGGTGTCAACTAAATGCTTTAAATGTAAATCTTCTTTGTAAATTTTCATCCATTTCTACCAGTTGCTCAGAAGCATTTCTCGAATCATTTTTAATATTTGCAAACCAGTAAGTGCAGTTTCTAAAAACAGTTTGTACAAACAGCACAATACTTTGGATTTCTTGTAAAAGCCTGTATTTTTCGAAAAATTCTTAGTTCATCTCTCAAAAGTAAGCATTCGTGTCAATGAACGTCACATTACCATCTGAATAACACGTCCTTTTATCAGTGTTCGCAAACAAGATCGTCAAAATGTTTAGGCATGTTGTCAGAATGACGGCGCAGTTTCAGAATTTCCTGATATAAACTATAGATTTATATTTGGATTACAGCGAATAAAATGCGTGAGGCTGAATTTCTTCTGTACGGCGTGACAGGATATATCGATTGTTTATTGACAGGATTCAGACTTTTACTGTACTGTATATTTCTTGTCAGTTCTTCCAGTTCAGTTCTGTTTGGCATCTATGAATTTCAGCAGCACAAATGTATTTATTTAATTGCATATTTGATTTATATTGATTGCAAGAGACCGGATAGGATTCACACTTTTACTGTACTGTACAAGTGTTCGTTTGTTTCTTGGTTGTTCATCCGTTTTGAGGAATTGTAATTCTGTGTTTTGCTCTGTTACCAAATGAAGGTTCACAAGATTCACCTTTGACCTATTTTAGAGAACTAGTTGATTATTGGTTCATCTGATGCCGTTCACTCGCCTTCATTAGTAAAATTCAAGATTCATCTGCACAATTCATCAATTTAAGAAACATTTAACAAAAAAAAGTTTAATAGAAGCTTTACAGATGATGTCAACTGGTTTAACCATTTTGCATTCAATGACTTTTGGGGGTTAAGACTACTTGGGTGACACCAGTATAATATATTTTGATCAACATGACATAAACAACTGATAATGTAGGAAACAATTGTACACAATCGATTAAATGAAAATGAAAGCATTCGCAATTTGATCAAAGCAACGAGAAATGTTTTTTATGAAGTGCACAGTTGACTAAATGACGTGGCGGTTGAACAAGTCGTTTTAAAAATTTCATTTTTTAACTGAGAAACGCTCCAAAGCAACGTAGAAAAACTGTAAACATTTTGCATTCAATGACTTATTGAGATTTTTTTGGGGGGTTAAGACCATTCAAGTGAAACCAGTCAAATATATTTTGATCAAGATGACATAAACAATTGATAATGTAGGACACAGCAGACACCAAAGCATTCGCGATCAGATCAAAGCAACAAGAAATGCTTTGATGGTGTGCACAAGGGATTTCCATGATGTGGAGTTTGAACAAGCAGTTTTGAGAATTTCATTTCTGATCTTAGAAAGCTTAAAAATGTATGTTCAATACATTTAGCACAAACATTATTCCATAAGTACAACCCCAATTCCAAAGTTGGGACACTGAATCTGAAAGCCATCTGCAGTCTAGAACTTTCACTATTTGATGCATAATGAAACGAAAAACACAACAAAGGACACTCAGAACTGGGGAGCAGCTAGAATCCCATATCGGACTCATATGGGACCATATTCCTCTCCCAATACTTCTCTTCTCTTTAGTTCCCAGATGTACAGTATACTGACAGAAGATATGATTCTGCACAATGGTAAACATGGCCCTGTCCCAACTTTTTTAAAACCTGTTGCAGCCTTAAAAAAGTATATATTCTCAGTATAAAGATTAGATTAATTATTATTTTTTTTGTTTTATTGTGACTAGAATATGCATTTAAGAGATTTGCAAATTATGCAATCTGTTTAAATTTTTTTAGGGTATTTTTGGGGTTGTAAATGGATTTGTTTTCAGGTTTACCGAAGTCTTGATGCAAATAATACATTTGCTTTTACAAGTCCACCAGACGAGCTCATAAGCGGCCTCACCTGTACACCCAGCTTGTTTTATTTGGCTAAACGGCCATGTACCGCCGCTGTCAGCGAAGAGATAGAGGATTGTTATGACCCCCCTCGAGAACGTATTACACCTCTGCTTGTTTTTATATATTGCCTCGAGTCATGTTCATCCCACATGTGGGACTGAAGGGTGTTATTTACAGTGGCTTCATCACAGCAGCTGAGCTCTGTTACTCCACCTGCTCTGTATCTCACCATCGTCGTCTGCTGTCAGACTGAAAGATTGGTGTTATTCCTGAAAAGAAAATTGCCACAACTTTTTTTTTCTTAGAAAGTGTATTAGTCCAAGTCTCTACACACATACATTTGAAAACGATGATTCACACAATTGATTTTAAGTTAACACTAAAGCTATAATCAATACAGAACAGAACTTCTGTATAAAGCCGGTGTGGGGGTGAGGTATCCTATGTGCTCAGTTTGTAATGACTTTGCCACGCTAGGCAGTAGGGATTGGCAATACCACCACTTTCTTTGAGCCGATACAGAGTACTTTCAAGACTGGTATTGTTGATACCATTAGCAATTTTGCGTAAATGGAAAATTTTTGAATGTAGGCTGGATTTTTTCTTGTTTTTTGTTTAATAGAATAAAATAGAATGAATAGAATAGAATAAAATAAAATATTCAGTCACATTCATACATTTACAAACTTACCTAAGAGAATGCCTTTTTTTTGTTTCAGCTTGTTGCTCTTTAGCAGTGGTGGCCGGTCATGGCCAGCAAGGCCTTCTCTGCTGGCCTAAACACTATCAGAAGCACTGACCTACATTTACAACCTAAATTCTAATATTTGTCCCATGAAATTGTATTAATTTATTCCCAACAGTTTATTCGCTTCATTACGTAGCGTTTCTCTCGGCTGCACTGCTTCCAGTACGTGTATGTGGATGTTAGATTTTTTGTCCAATCAGATTTCAGCCTCTATGTGCTGCCATGTCAATCTAATCTGCCCAGAGCCTTCACAATCAGTAATGCTGGCCTTTTTACCTTAGTCTCCTAAATAAACAGCTCTGTTTCTTTACCAATTAGATTTCAGATTTGCCTCACAGGGCAGCTAGCTGGCCCAGAATAGCGTCAGCATTTTTCCGTCTTCTAATTGGTTGGTCAGAGAAAAACTGGTACAGCCAAGTTCGCCTGGCAAAACACTGTGTAGCGCACTGTACACATCTGAGTTAGACTTTTTTATGCCTACGGAGGATGAGAAATTGATTTGGTCTCGGACATGCTGAAAAATACATTTTGAAGAAAATCTAGACATCGTGAGGAGGTCAGCCAAACCTGAAGCTAGCTAGCTTGTCTCAGCGTGGGGAAGGGTTTGTTCACCACTTCCAGGCCAGTGAATACGAGCAGTAATATGGTTTACAGCCTCTGAGGAGCGCTGCAAATTATGAGTCTGCATCTCTGGTGAGTAGGTTGGATTTTATTTACATTTTAATGTTTTGGTCATGTTATTAGACAAATTCTGATTCAGAACTGCTCCAGATGATGTAGATGGCACAGTTGCAGTTGTAGTGTATAGGGTGAATTCCATGCCCAGGAGGATTATGGCTAAGTAACAACGGTGCTCACACAAAATATTGACACTTTGGACACAGTTTTGACATGTTCACTTAGGGAGTACTCACTTTTGTTGCCAGTTATTTGGAAGATAATGACTGTATGTTGAGTTATTGTTTAGAGGACAGTAAATCTGTACTGCTATACAAGCTGCACACTGACTACTTTTTCCCTTGAGAACATATAATAAAATAGTTGCTGAGGGGTGTTCTCATTTTTTTGAGGGTGTATACACACACACACACACACACACACACACACACACACACACACACAAACACACACACACACACACACACACACACACACACATACATTATATATACATAATATCTGAGCCAAAGAAAAAAAACTGTTCACTGAGAGCGCCACTAAAATGTTTCTAAGTAAGGATTTTAATCTAATCTGCATGTATTTATTTTTTATTAAAAAAAGAAAGAAAGATAAACAGACAGACAGTGTGCAGTCTGGTGTTGTAATTTACTGCCTGATATGAAACATGACTCGGAGATAATATTAGCAGTGCCGCATAAATGCGTTTATCTGTGTGGCTGAATTTGCTGAAATTACTGACTACATAATCACTGCTGAACAGGCAGCCGAGGTCATGACTTTATAAAGTCTGCCGTTATTCCGACTTTAATCTACATTCACTAAAGTGCGATTTTGGCTCCATGGTTCATTCAGCAGAACATGATGCCCTCCCTTTAGAAACTGTGCCGAACAGCACTTTTCTGCCATAACAACAACCCCAAACACACCACCAAAATTCCTTCCTGAGGAAGCTGAAGCTGAAGGTGATTGAGTGCCCAAGTGTGTCTCCAGCCCTGAACCCTTTTGAGCACCTGTGGGGCACCCTAAAGCAGAAGATGGAGAAGCGCCATGTGTCTAACATCCAACAGCTCTGTAATTAAGGAGGAGTGGAAAAGGATAGCAGCAACAACCTGTGCAGCTCTGGGGAATTCCATGCCCAGGAGGATTGGACACATATTCACTTAGGGTGTACTCACTTTTGTTGCCAGTTATTGGTTTATTTGGGGTTCATGATTTCCTCTTATGGTTGGTATACGTTGTACCCTTTTGGCCCAGATGAATGCTGACCAACAAAAAAAAAATTGTGGCGATTGTTTTGGTCGTGGCTTCTGAATGGTGGTCGTATATCAGTCGTATATGAACTATGCTATGCTATGAACTACATTTGCTGATTATACAATAAAAATGCAACTTGAAATTATATATTGATCAACACAACGTGAGGCTTAAACTTAATATGCAGTATATCCTATACAGTAGGTATATTAGTATTATATTTGGAATCCAACAAGAAAGAAAACTCTTGTTGAGTTGTGGCAGCAGGGGTCTGAGAACATGTCTTCTACCTCGAACTTCTTCACCTTTTTTTTAGTACATCTTGCTCTATTTGTTTACCACTAGCAAAATGCTCAGAGGTGCAAACATGGGGTATGCAGTATTTGCAGTGGATGCACATTGGGGGCACATGTGCAGTTGCACCCCTGCATATACTGATGATGTTCTATATTATTATAATGAATCTTGATCACGTTCTGATCATGTTCTCTTCTATTCTAACTTGCATTATAGCCTGCGATTCAGTAGGTGTCATCATTATACAGTCTGCATCCATGCAGCACAGGGTGATTTGTAATGATTCTATAAGATTGCTGAAATCGCACATTTGGTAGAAGGCATTAGTGACTAAAATCCTTAACTTGTCGACTCGGGAGCTGCTTGTCCTTTGTAGCTTTACTTGAAATACTAGAATTAGCCATTTTCTCTAAATAATAATTAAGTAAAAACACATTACGGTTATCACAGTTCATTCGAAATCAGCCAGTCAATCTGGTCTGAATACTCCATTACTTTGGGGTAAATAGTGACCGTTTTTTTTTTCACCCAAATCGCAGGACATTTAAGTCTTTTCTTTTTTGGCTAATGCTTAGCTGGAAGATGTACAGTGTATGTTGTTTCAGTCATGTATTTTATATTTATTTCATATGTTTTGTTATCTCATCTGTCTTTTAGTTCGGTGAGGCACTGAAGGTATGTAGGCAACCTAGTGCTAGTCTACCTTTTCTTCTTTTTCCTCTTTTTTGACTAGCTTGTCTTTGGCCACCAATAGAACAGACTGGTAAAAGATCTGGTACTGACTGGTGAGGGTCAAATAAACATTTTCACCAAAAGTGGACCAATTTGTGCCAATGCTATAGCACCACCTTTGGGATATTTACTTATTTTTTTAGAACAGTTTGATCCCAAACAGGGTTAAGTGCCTTCCTCAATTTCCCCAATGGTGGCTGCTTGGCGATATTCCAATTTCCAGAAATTATTAAATGATTATTTCTTTGCATATCCCAACGATGTAGAAAGCTGGGGTTAGAGTGCAGCCATGATACAGCACCCCATTTTGAGCCTAAAATTGATTTAATGTAATAACTTTTAAACTATAAAAAAAAGTCTAGAATCAGACCTCGCTGGATTCAGAACTAATTTAATACACGATATGAGCTGAATTTCCAAGTTAGATTTTTGCTCTCTTGTATTTTATTTTCTCAAAATATCTTCTTCAGTAGTTCTTTAACTAATTTTTGTCCCAAGTATTTTAATATTTAAAATTGTGTCATGTAAAGGGGCAGTGAATCTAAAATCACCATGTAAAACAAATGGAAGTGGCAGCTCAGTTGACCTCTGATTGGTAGGTTGTGAGGTCAAATCCATGAGATGACAAGCGTTAAACAAGGCTCTCAAGTCTTCATCTGCTGAGTTGTATGAATGAGATTATTGTAAGTTGCATTGGACAAGGCTGCCAAATTTTGTAAATGTAAATAGCCCTATTACCCTGTTAAAATAGGGACCTTCACTAGACAGTGAACTTTTTTTCCTCAAAGCCAGTGAAGTGCAGTGAATTCAAGGCAGGCCAAAAGTAAAGTCTTAAATCTAATTAAAACCTAACTGTGTCACGGTAAAGAAATAAAATATCTGCAGTCTCAGGTGTGTCAGAGTCAATATGTTTGTCAGATTGGCCCTGAAGAGACCGACTCACCTCTACAAATGATACTTTGTTCCACGTAATTAGGACTCTGCGTCTCGGCACGCCTTTCGAATGCGACTTCATCCCCGAGAGTACCTTCTTACCCGCGCTAACCTATTGTGACTGAGTGTCTGTAAAATAGAAGCGGGCACTTTTGCAATAATCGCTCCGTCAAAACACAAACTGGTGTCTCTGCAAGACTACTGTACTGTACAGCCCAGGAGCTCAGGGCTTTTTTTTTCCCTCTCACAAAGAAGAAATGAGGCGATTTAGCCGCACAATGCTGGCAGCTTCACTTCATCGACTTCACTTAAATGACAGCAATCTGTAAATGGACGCACAAAGAGCCTGGATGCAATACCATGGCCTGTGGGTTTCTTCTTCTTTTTTTTTTTTTTTTTTCGCAGATGCAGTCAGAACACACGTCATACACGTCATGCAGTAAATAAAACAAACAAACAATACTATTCGGTGAAAATGTTAGGAATTTTCATATGTAAAAAGTTATTTGCCTGATTAATCTGAATCAATCTGAAATGATTAATTCAGCACTTGAGTCTTCTGGTCCCTGAGTTATTCATATTTGGTCATGTGACAGCCACACAGGCTTTGGACAGGAAATAGAAATGATTTGTTTTTGTCCTAAATCTCTTCCCTGGCCCTGACTTTTCACCAGGCTGCACCCGATGCACTTTATGTGGCGAGGACAACTTACTTTAGTCCTTAGCTCTGTGTCCTGTTATGTAGCTCTATGTTGTTTTATGTAGCACCAGGGTCCTTTAGAAACGTTGTCTCATTTCACTGTGTACCGCTATATATAGTTAAAATGACAACAAAAGCATCTTTCATTCACTTCTGTAAATAAGTATCATACAAATAAGGTAAAAAGCATATAAAATAGACGTTTATGTTTCACATTTATAGTTCTTTTTTTTTTTCAGTCACAGATCTTTACTCATTTATTTGGATTTCAGTGAATTGAAGGAAATAACCCGTTCTGGAGAATGTAAATGAATTTACTCCACCAAAGCTCTTTTCTGTCTCAGGTTAAAATCCATTCCAACACACACACTGTGTTCTCATTGTGATATTGTGTTCCCCTTTCTCCTCCCCCACCTGTAAGGATTAACCTCACCCAAACTGGCAACCCTGCCTCAGCTGTGTTTGGCCATAAACAAACACACGACTTGTGTAATACACTAACACAACACTGTCACAACACTTTGAACAGGACTAAATGATACTCAGCACCTGCCAAGCCTCTCCTGCTCAGCATCCGAGTGCGATGCACCTGCGCCGTGTCGGCGTTCCTGTGCCGTAATTATGCTGTCAGCTCATTATTTACAATGAGGAACCTGTTTCCATTTCATTAAAGCTGCGACTGGTTACGGAAACACGAGGCCATCGAAATACTTTACAGAGCTACACTTTTTAAAGGAAAGAAAGGTCACGTTTATTTTGGCACTGAGTACTGAGTGTGGAGATTCAGAAGTGGAGATACTAATAAATAAATGCTTAGTAGAAAAGTAGCTGAGTGTTTGATGCATTAGGATGCGTTCTTGTACAAATCTGCACCGAAGCGTAAAAATTCCGAAAGAAGACTTTTAGATCTTTTAGGCCTGAATGCTTATTTAAATTTGCATGCTAATGAGATCTGTCATGTTCATGTTCTCCTGCCACAGATGCAGTAAACAAGCTACAAATTATCTCACATACAAATTTTATTCCAAGGCATTATTGTAACTGCATTTATTTTATATATGTATAAATGTGTGTGTGTGTGTGTGGGTGTGCAGTGGTGGGCCGTCAGGGCCAGCAAAGCCTTCTCTGCTAACCTAAACACTATCAGAAGCACTGACCTACATTTACAACCTAAACTTTCTTTTGGCTTCTCCCATTAGGGGTCGCCACAGCGGACCATCCGCATGTTCGATTTGGCACATGTTTTTACGCTGGATGCCCTTCCTAACGCAACCCTCCCCATTTATCTGGGCTTGGGACCGGCACTAAGGCTTGTGCAACCCTAATGGCTGGGGTTGGTTCCCTGACCGGTGATCGAACCCGGGCCGCAGTGGTGAGAGCGCCGCATCCTAACCACTAGACCACCAGGGAACCTTGACCTACATTTACAACCTAAATTCTAATATTTGTTTCATGAAATTGTATTAATTTATTTGCAACAGTTTATTCTCTTCATTTCGTAGCGTTTCTTTTGGCTGCCCTGCTTCCAGTACGTGTATGTGGATCAGATTTCAGACTCTATGTGCTGCCATGTCAATCTAATCCGCCCAGCAAGTGTTTGATGTCAATTAATATGCATTTAATGTTGAATGTAAGCCCTTATTGGAAATATACAATTTCTACGATGGTGCAAAACGGTGCGCCCTATCGGAAAAAAACCCAAAAGTAATCAAAGCTCAAGATTCATAAAGAATAAAATTTTGATTATATTGTGGTTCCCTGAATTTAAAAAAAAAACAAAAAAAACAAACAAAAAAAAAAAACAATATACCAAAAACAAATACTGGCTCATTATCATACCTTCAATTTAAACTTTTTAAATTTGAAATAAAGTTAAAACCATTATTCATTCAAATAAGTGATTTTGAATCGTTTTAAAATGCTACTGGGGTTTTCTGTTTGCACTTTGGCAGGTTTTTTTTTTTTTCTTTCAATTAATGTATGCAAATATGAGTGGAATACTGCATAAATGCATTTGTAAATGAGAGTCAGTGTTAAAGATCCTGATGAAGTGCTGAGTAATGAGTTGTGTGTAATTATACTCAAACCTCTGTCTCTACTTGAGTCCT
Source organism: Silurus glanis (assembly GCA_014706435.1). NCBI lineage: Eukaryota > Metazoa > Chordata > Actinopteri > Siluriformes > Siluridae > Silurus > Silurus glanis. The sequence continues at coordinate 482,645 of JAAIIK010000109.1, read as the reverse complement.
CGGAGTACAGAGGTGTCCATGTAATTACAGCTCTTCACTTTGTCTTCTCACAAGAGCCAAAGGTCACTGGAGTAATGCGATGGACTGTGAACTTTATATTTTATTTCCAATTTTCAAAGTTTTCTGAAACCATAAAAATGATTCATTTGTGTCATTTTAATTAAGCAATATTTAAATTTTCGTTTACCTTAAAAAAAAAAATGTGATATAAGTTATAACTAGAAATATACTGTACAGTTGTATTGGGTGTCTTTGTATTCTGTAGTATTCAATTTTCCCTTCACTTAAACAAAGAGGCACAAACCTGCTCCAGCATTACAATTACAATGTACACAAAATGAGCTCCATAAAGATAAGCTCAGAAAATTGCCATATTTGAAGTATAAGAACTTGAATGTCAGAGCCTTGACCTCAATCGTACTGAACATATTAAGAATGAATTGAACACGGATTGCACACGAGATCTCCTTATCCTACATCAGTACCTCTCACTAGCTGAATGATCACAAATCCACAAAACCATGGCCAAAATCAAGTGGAAAGCCTTCAGAGAAAAGTAGAGGTTGCTATAGCACCGAAGGGGAGAATGAATTATTGGTTTTGATGGTCAGGTGCCCAAAAACTTCTCCATGCCTCTGGGTGTTCTTCACCAGTTGGAGATATCTTTCTGACCTTGTGATCCAGTTCATCCCAGAGTAGTTTAATAGGATTGAGGTGCAGTGACTGGGCAGGACATTTCATGATAGATAACATTCCAGATTTTAGGTCATTGTCTTGTTGTATTGTAAAGTCGGTTCCAATTAGTTGGAGTCCAAATGAAATTGCATGGTGGTGATATACAGTATGGAATGGTAGCCTTGTGTTGGTTCCTTCACCCGGAATAAATCTCCCAACATTCCCTGATCCAAAACAACCGCAAACCGTTAAACTTCCACCTCCGTGTTCGTCTGTGGGGGTGACGCAGTCTGCTAACATCTTCTCTCTTGTTCTTCTGTTAGAGCCAAAAATGTCACATTTGAACACCAAATAACTTTTTTTCCACTGATTCACTGTCCAATTCCTGCATGTTTTTGCCTTTTACCTAATATTTAAACCATGTGTACATGCATGTGCCTTTCAAAAACAATAAAAAGTCTGGGTGTGATAAGTCGAAACTGTGAGATCAATTCTCAACACAGCCAATCTGCCACTGTTGGGCCCTTGAGAAAGGCCCTTAAACCCTAAACTGCTCAACTGTTCTGATGAAACAGACGCTCTGGATGAGGGCGTCTACCAAACGGTATAAATGTCAATGTAAAAGCTATACCACAACAATAAAACCACAGCCATTCAGCATTTTAAATAGCAACGTAACACATGCTCATAAACAGCTGCTTAGAAATACACACTTTCTAAACAGTGCAAACATCTTGACACGTAAATTTACATTTGCGGCATTTAGCAGACGCCCTTATCCAGAGCGACGTACAAAAGTGCTTTGAGTCTCTAGTAATGAATAAATCTACACTGGTACGCAAGATTACAAACATTAATATAAATATAACCCTAGAATTCTACAAACTTGGAAAGTGCTAATTTAAGTATTTCAGGAAGAGGTAGGTTTTCAGATAGTCAGGGACTCTGCTGTATGGACATCTAGGGGAAGTTCATTCCACCACCTCGGTGCCAGAACAGAGAAGAGCCTTGAAGTGTACTTACCTCTCATTCTGAGAGAAGGTGGTACCAGTCGAGCAGTGCTGGAGGATCTCAGACAGCGTGATGCAGCGCGAGATGTGATGAGGTCACTAAATCAAGCCTTGTATATTTACTCACTATTGAGAAGGAAACCAAAGTTTTTCCAAAAAGTATTTGAAGGTAGTACGTTGAAAACATGTGGAAATTCATGCTGTTCTATTGCTTTTACTCTACACCAAAACACCCTACATCAGATTCTATATTCTGTTTATTGGCCAAGTGTATTGACACCCACAAGGAATTTGGTTCCTGCTGTTGATGACTTTTAAAAGTACAGACATAAATAACAACACTATACATTTAGCTTATAGACAAGTGTACATCACTTAAGATTAAGAAGTTACTTTAGCACTTTTGTACAATATACAGCAGCAATAATGTGTGTAACATATGGAGATGAAGTGATGAGTGATTGTTTATGTATATATTATACAGGAAGTGTTCCAGCACCTGCTATCAGTGGGGAAGAGACTTAAACTCTAGAAACTGACTTGCAACTGTTGCAAGTTTGTCTTCAGAATGGATTTCAGTTCGTCTTTATGTTTCCATGCAGAGTAATGCTGTAAAGTGGAATCTGACATTCATTGTTTATGCAATAATGCATGAAATGTTTTATGATTTAAAGAGAACCATGGCACAGGGACGTATCCCATTACAACAGATTGCTCTGCAAATCAGGGTTGAGATGTGAAGTGAGTGAAACAGCATCCTTTCGAGCGCAGCATGTGTTCCGCCTATCATCCACATTTCACATTCACATAGCAATAACAGCTGATTATCTCTTTAACTCCCTTCAGGGGAAAATTCACACACACTTTTACATGCTGCCATGTAATGCGACGTGATTTCGCTCACTTTTCTTTTTCCTTTTTTTTTTTACCTCGAATTTGCATGTGAATAGAATTTCATGTCGAAAATGAAACAAAACATAAAATCGCATGTAAAAGGGAGGGAATTGTGTGGGGGAAAAAATGAAAAAGTGTGATGATATGCGAGTGAAAAAGCATCATAGATAGAAAATGTATTTAATTCATAAATTCATGTAGATCATGAACACTAAAAATGATTTGCAAATACTAATAAACAAATTATTAATTAATGGGGAAAACATCTAGAAGTAAATCACATTTTCAAATACAGTATATGAATAGTGTGAAATAAATATTAATAGTTAAAATATTACTAAATATTGCAGGAGAAATACAATTAGATAAATTATTTAAAAATATATTTTTTAAAATTTAAGAAAACAACAAGGGACATTTTTTTATACGATTATTTTTTTATTTAATAAGAAGAAGAAGAAGAAGAAAAAGAAGAAAAATAATACGAATTATTGTATTATTATAATTTTTTAAATATTAATAATAATCATGGTAAATTAATGGCTTAATTAATGAATCCTAAATTCTAAAATAAGTATAAGTAGTAATAAATTAGTACAAATAATAATAATGATAATAATAATTCAAATAAGTGATTTGAACAAAACAGCACAGCAGACGTGAAGACAAAAGGGGCGTTTTTTTGAACGAAATGCATGTGGAAAAATGAATGATGTGGAAATAAATGTGAAAAATGCACAGAGTAGAAAAAACATGTCACTATATATATATATATATATATATATATATATATATATATATATATATGTAATTTATTTATATGGTTCCCTCTGTACCAGCTGTGAACCCAAAGAGCACAAACACATTAACAAATTAGCTCAGTAGCGCCGCAGGCAGCGACTCGTGCGTGGTTCTGTCATTTCCACAGCTCACACTTTACACCCAGTTGATGAATGGAGTTTTTTTTTCTGCTGATGTTCATGCTGTAGTGTGGATTTCTCTCTCTGGCCTGGAGATATTCATTTAAGTAGTCATTTTCCCCCTGTAATAGTCAACTGTACAGGTAAAAAAAATTAAGTGTAAACCATTGTTATAACAAATGACTTTCGCTAAAAATAGTGCGATGTGTCAAGCGTCAGTTTCTTCAAAATTTCATTTTCAGGTGTCATGAGATGTGTGAAGGGAAAGCAGGAGAACTCCTCCAGTGCTACAATTCTGACATTTAAACGACAGATTTTACTAAAGTGAAACATGGCTCTGAATGAGAAGGAACGTTTTTTTGAACAGAGGACCTGCAGAGCTAAATTTGCACCACCATGCCATATTAATGAGAAGAGAAAAGAAATGAGCATTTCAATACAATTAGGAAAAACTTTTGCAAAAATAAGGATCAGCTTCGTTTTTCTCTCATTAAAGGTCACTAAATAGCTACATTACACACTGAACTTATTTCTATTATAATCCACATTGTTTCTTATTGTACTATGGTACTAGGGTACTTTGTATGATAGGGTTCACTGAGCTTGAACTACTTTATTACAAAGTAATGTTTTTACAATACATTTATTTTCAACCCAAGTCTTCATAGGCAAAAGTTTGGGCACCTCTGCCCAACAACATGAATTGTTTCAACTTGTGTGGAAATTACACTTAGATACCAGTGCAATTAGCTAGCGATGCTAGGTCTGACAGAATCATTTTTATACGTATTTAAATAATTTAGCAAATTAAACTTTTGCACACATTCCGAAAAACATATATCACTTTTCACCTTCAAAGTACTTCTTAAAAATGTCAAATGCATTGAGAAATGACGTTTCACCGTCAAATCTAAAGAATTATATTGTGTTAGCAAGCAAGATAGCTTCTTAGGATTTGTAATTTAGCTAGAAAAAGTTTGTAAAGTAGCTTGATAAAAATACCTGGCTGGTTGGGTTTTGCGAATTAGCTATATAAATTGGCCAGTTGCTTTGTTTTTGTTAGGTATATTTTGAGCTACTTAAATGTTTTGAGCTACTTAAATGATTAGAAAACTTCTCTATAATCTAAGTAAATTAGTTTGCTAAGTAGGTTATTTTTTTTTTTTTAATTAGCATGTGAAATTAGCTAGCAAGGTAAGTTTTGTAAAATAGAAAAAAGGTTTTGTGAAATTAGCTTGCTAGTTGTATAGATTTTGTGAATTAGTTACTTAGCCTCATAGGTGAGTTTTGTAAGGTAGCTTGTTAAAACAGCCTTACTACAGTAGTTGGGTTTTGGGAATTAGCTCCTTGAAGATAGCTAGTAAGTTTGTTTTTGTTAATTACATAGCAGGTCAATTTTGTGAATAAGCTATTTAAATGATGTAGCTAATAAAATGTTTCTTTCAGCTAAATAAATTAGCTCACATGGTAATTTTGTGAATTAGTAAGTGAAATTAGTAAGCAAGTTACGTTTGGTGAAAATGAAAAAAAAAAAATGTTTCGTGAAATTAGCTTACTAGTTACATAGATTTTGTGAATTAGTTAGCTTGCAAGGTGAGCTTTGTAAAGTAGCTTGTAAAATTAGCTACTTTGTTAGCTAGTAGTTTGCTATGTAGTTTGCTATGGTTAGTTTGGTTTATCAATGCTAAATCTTTTTTCTTTCTTTTCCACCTTACCTTTTTGCCTCACAACTCTAGATAACATTGTGTGTGGAAAATCCCAGATACTTGAACCAGACCATCTTGCACCAACAACCTTGCCATGCTGTGTGTGTGTGTGTGTGTGTGTGTGTGTGTGTGTGTGTGTGTGTGTGCGTGTGTGTGTGTGTGTGTGTGTATCTTTGCATACGTGTATGTTAATAATTGCAATAATTTTTTCATTTATTTTTTCTTTGTACGATGATCATAATGATGCTGATGATGATTATAATTATTTTTATAGCAATATAATAACTATAGATTGGAACACACATTTCAGTCGGTGTTCCTACCCAAACACATGCTGGTTGAAGGATCTGATCAGACATTCTGAACCCATGCAAAAATAAAATAAATCTCAGATTGCTTGTTTAAATAGTCCACGTTTTTATTTCCGAATTCAAATGAAAAACTCTCAGCTCCTCGAGTTATCGGTGGTCCAGTGGGGAGAACGTTGAGCTCGGAGACGTCGAAAGCGCTTCATTAAAATTCTGGACCGCGAAGAAAAAAATGAGGTTCGACCCCTCTGTGCTTATTTATGCTCAGGATTGGCAAAGCCTCGCTCCAAATCCCTTTCGCTTTCGAACTAATTTACAGCGCAACAGAGCAAACCCGGATTTCCCCAAAGCCCCAGATGCTCCAACTGCATAATCAGCGGACCAACCACATCCAAAGAGAAAAAAAAAGGTCCAAGAGCAGCTTTTGGAATATTTACAGTGTGAATAGTGGATTGTTCACAAAAGCAGGCAGTAATTCGTTTCCAAATTTAAACGCATAAGAGGAAGCGCTGACGAATTAAAACAGGTTATATTTAGCACGGATTTTGGGCACCTTGTAAACGGAGCGAGTGGGCATTTGTTGCTTCGCTTTGGCAAGTCCTATGAGTGTCACGGCCAAAAAAACACCTGTGGAGATCCAGTTCTCAAATCCGCAGCTCCCCCCGAAACACCACCGCCTCTCACATTATTCACTTTAACCTCAAGGAGTCCGTTCGTTATACAAAAGCCAAACACACATCCGCACCTCACTCTTGTCTTTGGAGAGCTGTGCTAATTACATCCCCCGCCAGCTCGGCCTGCTCCGAACGGCCGCTGCCTTCAGTAATGAATGCAGGGCCTTGTCGTTTTTTTTTTTTTTTTCAAAGCCATAATTAAAACGAGGCCTGTTTTTTTTCCGCCTGTGGATAAAATTGTAAAATATACACAGCTTTGGAGGAAGGTTTGAGGTTTTTGTTGACGCTATCTCTGTGTGCAAAAGGTCAGACGGCGATCGGGGGGAGGACCGAAATGCTTTACATTTAATATGGCTACAATAAGTTAGTACAGGTGAGTGCAAAAGTTCACATCGCCGTAAGCCAAAATCGAGAAGTTTGAGTTTTTTATGAGGAAAACAATATCTCACAGACAGACAGATAACCTGGCGCTGGGGCTACAGGTTCAGGACTTATCCCTCAAACATACAGTCTAGAATCTATTTTTTGCCTTTAATAAAAACAATGAGACAAACAACACTATTGATTGGCAGATGTTTCAAATCTGCTAATCGTAACTAAGAAGCCCCGCCCACCAGAAGCCCCGCCTTCCCCCCATAGTTTACATACATAGTTTTGACTACTGCATAATAGCATTTTTTTGATGATTGTAATTGGAGAATGTATCAATGAAAAATGCACATATGGTTATTACAGTGCCACCCATTAAAGGGGTATATATATATATCGCAACCCCGACGACTAAGAGGTTGAGTAGTTTTTCCGGGTATCTGTACTTTACTGAAGTATTTCCATTCGGGAAAACTTTTACTTCAACTTCACTACATTTCAAAGTCAAATATCTCACTTTTTACTCAACTACATTTTGCGAAATCAGTCGTTCCGTTTTATTTCTGAGCGTATAAAAATGTAACTGGTCAAACACACAGCATGCCACCGATCAGGGTTGAGCTCGTGCTCTGTTTTACACTCGTTTTGATTGGCGCTTGGTGAGCTTATCACCGAAATCCAGTTCAGCATCAGTTCAACAGCAAGCAGAATATTTTCAGAGGAATAAATGATGAAAGAAAATCCTGACTCGAACTTTCCACAACACCCGTGGCCTTCTGTGCGTGATTTATTTATTTTTGTTGAAAAAAGAAGGTTTTGGGCTCACGATCATTTGAATAGAAATCAATCAGTGTTTGACTCATTAATATCATTCTATTAATAGATCGGTGTGCTGAGAGTCACAGAGTCTTTTCACATAAACTGAGTTGATTAAGCTAAGAGTCTTGTGACAAAATTGATAAGAACAATATACCATAAAAAATCATAGCACTTTGGATACTTAAGTACATTTAATGGCAAATACTTTTGTACTTTTACTCCAGTGAAATTTTAAAGGGAAAATTTTTACTGGAGTAATATTTTACTTTGTATCTCTACTTTAACTCAACTACATGGTTTGCGTACTTCATTCATAAAGTAGCAAGAGAACCATCATTTCTCAAGCTTGTGTTGGAACCAAGAAAAATGTGCAAGAGTAAGAATCTAAATGATCAAATTTTGATGACTGGGTTGGAGCATGTCCAAAATGGCTAATCATGTGGGGTGTTCTTGTTATGACTAGTTCCAAATATGGTCCAAGAAATTACAACCTTAAAACTGGAGACAGGCACATGAGCACTCAAGGCTTATTGATATGCATAGGCTAGAACCGATCCCACAGACACTCGCCCAGCGCAAATAGCTGAAAAAGTAAATGCTGCCACTGATAGAAAGAAGTCTAGACACATGTTGCCTCACAGCTTGCTGAATATAAAGCGAAAGAGCGAAAGAGCAGTACGAGAACCCATGCTGACCCCTGTATACCATTACTCTTGCAAGAGTGTCCAAACTGGACTGTTTTGTTTTAAATTATGTGTGTCGCATACCTGGGGATGGTCCTCAGGAAATGGGAGGTGGTAGGCAGGTGGTTTAAATTCTATAGTGGATCAGGTGTAACGTTTGATAGAGCTTTTTTTTTTTATAATTTAGCCATGGGAAATTTTCGAAAGAGAAAAAATGGCAAGAAATATTTTTCAGACATTTTTTTTTTCTGTCCTGCCCCACTGAAACCAACCTCACCACTCACCACTATTTCTGTTCACTTCTACACTTTGATTTTTATTTTGCCCCCTGTGTCGCACACGCTTCGTCTTCAGATCCTGAGTATTATTCATCAAAGTGTACGAAGAAATTGTACATTTGTATGTAGAGGCTAGGGATTTACATATTTGCATCTGTAAAAAACAATTTATATATATATAAATATATATATATATATATATATATTAGTAGATGCGCTATACGTTTTTATTTAGAAAGTGCCCAATAATTTTTGCCCAATATATTTATATGTAGATTGATTTCTCCTCGCTAAATAGTTTCTCAAGCACTTTCTCTCAGCATCACTGCTGCTACGTGAATATGACAGATCACAACACTACGGAGGCCGAGGCGTGTCCTTAGAGTCACGTAGAATACAGATTAACATGGCAGAGGTAGAGCTGCATCTGCATTGAATCGCATTGTGTTGAATCAAATCAAATCGCACTGCATCGTAATAGGGGTGAATCGTATCACATAGGTAGCTGCTCCATATGCATCGCTAATGTATCATATCGTTGGCTATGCATCGAGATGCGAATCGCATTGGCATCGGTTATGGAGATGCACATCCCCTAATAGACATACTATCCATAAAACACATTATTGGTGAACTCTACTTGCTCTATTAGCTTTTTTGCTAAGTGAATCCATATTTTCTATGACTTTCAGGACACTCCCTCAGTCTCAGTAGTGTTGTGAATAGTTCTTCATGGTGTTGTCTTCTAATTTTGTCCTTTATTCCCTCAAATGTAGCCTCTCCGTTAGATAGGAAAGATATATTGGAAAGTTTGGAAGGACTGACAACATTTAAAACCTTTTGCAGCATTGAATAAATGTAATGTAAAATAATGGAAATGAATGTTAATTTGGAAATAAAAAAGATTTGGATGGAAAGTGGATGGATAAAACTTCTGAAATTGTTTACTTTTATACATCCAAAAGTACAAAAGAGATGATAAGATGGATGGTAATTCTAAAATCCCAGAACCAGGCACTGAATCAACAACATATGGGCTGAAGAACTGCCTTTTTTTTTTAACTATCTGGGTGTATTCGTTTATTCAAAGGCATTTTTGCAGTTTTGGCTCTCGAGGACGTGTGATAGCGCCTGGCACATGGTGCAGCAAAAAAGAATGGGTGTACAAACTGAATAAGATCTAATTAAGAGCAGGTTTGTGAGGAAAATATAAATAGATCGTTCCGTGCTTCAATGGCAATAAGTAATTATATCGAAATGTCTACTATGTATATATTTAGAGCTGCCGTTATTAGCTGCTGGTTGCCAGTTGCAGTGTTTGTTGTGATGGATAAATAAAACGTAGCAGTGCTGTAGGGTTTTCAAACAAAACGTCACTCACCATCTGTTTAAATCGTGTGCCATGTTTCAGAGCGACATCCCAAACTGAGTTCAGCTGCTGTTTAGGAATTTAGGTTTGTTCTTTTAAAGTTCCTGTGGAAAAAAATTAATTCATTCTGAACAGTCTGTTTGCTTGGTGTTGTCACTTCAGGCCTGATGTTGCCTCAGTGTTTCTTTAATACGAAGAGCTGCATCTTTCCAATTTGACAGGGTGTAAAACTTTAGGGTTTTGGATATAAGAATGTCTGAGAAACAGGTGAAGCTCTGGGAATTTGGGAACTAGGTGAAGCTCTGGGGATCAGCTGAGGCTTTGGAAATCTGGGTAGCATGTGGAATACGATGCATCTAGAAATCTATTGAGGCTCTGGGAATCTGGGGATCAGATAACGATCTGTGTATCAGCTAAGGCTTTGGAAATCTGAGAAGCAGGTGAAAAAATATGGGAAAAAAAAGAAAAGCTCTGAATAAAATCTGGAAAATTGCTGAAGGTTTATGAATCTGGTAATTGGTTGAGGCTCTGGGAATCTGGGAATTAGATAATCTCTGTTTTAGCGGAGAAATTTTGAAATCTCGGTTTCAGGTGACTCTAAATATAAGATGAGGCTTCAGGACTCTGGGAAGCAGATGAAGCGCTAGGAATTGAGTGACGTTTTATGAATATGGATATGAAGATAAGATGGGGGAGGCTGGGAATCTGTTGAGGCTGGGAATCTGGGAATCATAGAACAATCTGTGAATCCGCTGAGGTTTTGGAAATCTTGGCTTCAGTATCAGATAAAGCTTTGGGAATCTGGGAAGAAGGTGGAATTCCTTTGAATCTATTAATCTCTTGAGACTCTGGGAATCAGATAACGATCTGTGTATTAGCTTAGGCATGGGGAATCTTGGATTCAGGTGATGCTCTAAGTGTGAGATGATGTTTTGGGAATCTGGTAAGCAGGTGAAAGTCTGGGAATCAAGTGAAGTTTTATAAATCTGCAAATGAAAATAAGATGTGAATATCAGATTAGGCTCTGGGAATCTGGAAAGCAGGTGGAATTCTATAAATCTGTTAATCTGTTGAGAAACAGATTCATTATCTGCGTATCATATGAGACTTTGGGAATCTCGGATTCAGGTGACACTCTAGGAATTACATGAAGTTTTATGAATCGGGAAATGAAAATAAGATCTGAATATCAGCTAAGGCTTTGGGAATCAGGTGGAATCTGATGATTTTGGTAATCTTCTTAGGCTCTAGGAATCTGGGAAACAGATAATGATCTGTGTATCAGCTGAGGCTTTGGGAATCTCAGATTCAGGTGAAACTCTAGGAATTACATGAAGTTTAAGGAAATATGTTATTTAGATGAAGCTCTGTGAAGTTTGGGAAGTTTTGGGGAATAAGCCGAGGCTGGGAATCTGGGGACACTCTGGAAATCACGTGACAATTTAGGAAACAGGTGAAGCTCTGGCTGCCAGCTGAGGCTCTGGAAATCTGGGGAAGAAGTAAAATTCTAAAAATCATGGGATAAGATGATGCTTGTATATTGCCAGGATGTAGGAAATTGACTGAAACTCTGGGAATCAGTTGAGGCACAGGAAACCATGTGAAGCTCTGAGAATGATATAATCTGCTGAAGCTCTAGAAATCCAGGAATCATCTGAAGCTTCGGAATTCAGAGGTTCTTTCTTGGAACGAATGTGTTCTGTTTGCTGAAGGTTCAAAATATATACTCATAGAGTCAAACTTCTGTACAGATTTGCATAAATGCTTAAAAAAACCTGTACTAACAGTGAATTTATTTTATACTTCCCTGTTTACACGAAGGTTTGTTGTTTATTTAAATCAAATACTTGAACCATGGTTCATGCTGAGGTGCTCAGTTTTCCATGCATAGAAGTTGAAGAGGCCAAATTGGAGCAGATTGTGTTTTTCAGACTCCTGTCGTTTAAGCATCAACTTCAGGCCAATGGGCTTTACAGGAGTCGGCTAGACAACGGGCTTTCCATATGCCACTTTTTTTTTCTTCTCTTTTGAGAAATCCTTTCTTTTGTCTGCCTGCTCTCTCAAGTCTCTACGCTTGTCTTCATTAGATCCTCGGCTGCTTTTCCTCGCTCCGAGATAGAGCTGTATAAAACCGTGACATATCTCGTATGGAGGCTCCTTTTTATCCCTGGCTGACCTTAAAAAATCAATCCCAGGTGGAGAATGATCTGCTCGGATGTGGCATTTGAATATCAATGCCTCGGTGTCGCATTAGCGTTACAAGTCATGAGGGCCTGCGATGGTACACCGTCGACGTTGCTGATGTCGTTGATGCCTGTGACATCTTGTCTTTCATACAGTATATCAACCAAACCATTTGGCCATTTTGTTTAACCCCCAATCCTACAGATTTTGCTGTGATTAATATACCAGAGGTGTTGTGACACCAGCTTTTGTCTCACCCTGCCTGTCTCCCCTGTCATTCTGGTCATGACTACAGAACATTCTGCTCCTCGTACCTTCCGCTCGCAATAAAATCTGACAGGCCGGGAACGGTGAATGCAAATGAAAGCCACGCAGATAAATGCTAATGCTAAAAGCGTACTGAGGCTGAGTGATTACAAAGCACTTGAGTGCCTTTTATCTCATGGCACCACTTATCCCAGAAGTGCCGTCTCAAAGGGTCCCGGGCTGTGCTGCTCTTGTTCATCTCAAGGGGACTTGTTTTATCCGCCAAAGAAGGAGCTTCGCTTTGATTGAGGATCGCTCAACTCAGCGTTCCTTCTCATCACTTATCTCCCAGGTAATAAGGTCATAAGGTGACCTCCTGACATATCGTTTACGCCTTCATAAACATTATGGGGCCTCATTCATATAGGCTTAAGCTGTCATGGCAATTGCGTTGAGTCGTGTTAATATATCAAGTGATGGATGCATATGGCAGCTTAAAGACACTGTAATAAAAGTGTTCTAAGCACTGCCCCAAACAAAAGTAGAAAAAAAAGTGTTTTTGTTGACTGAAACACCATCCCAGTGTGGACAGAAGGCAAAAACAGAGAGAAATTACATTTGCACATGACAGTCATTAACTTGCATTTCACTGCACTGTGTTATTCCTTTCAATATAGTAAAATTGTTACGAATATTGAAACTCATGGATGGTGCAGTTAAAACAGTCTTTAATTAGAAAGCAGACAAAAATCGAAATCGAAAGGCAAACATAAACAAAGCAAAGTTCAGGCAATATGCAGAATCCAGAGGGACAAAAACAGAATTAAAAAAACAGAGGGGAGAGAGTTTGAAAACAGGATATCCAAAATGTGATACAAAAAGACGTGGTAAGTCTAGGAAGTCACTGTGAATGCTAATTTGCAACATGGTGGTAGGTTGAGGACTTTATTATATGTGTGAGTAATTGGGCCAACCTGTGCAGAGTTAGTAGCTGGGAAATGCAGAGCTCGGAAGTAAGAGTGTGTGTGTGTTGACTGAAAGTTGTCGTAATTGTCAGGTATATTAGGAGGACTGGGTGGTTGGTGGAAACTGGAGTCCCATGCTGACTGAACTGAAAAAAAAAAAAAGAAAGCAAAATTGCAATTCACAGTAGTGACACTACATGGTGGTCATTAAAGTAAGACAGATTAATAGGTTTTGCCGATTAATCAGTACCGATAGTTGATTAGATGGAACTATTAGTAAAAGTCCATACCGATAGTTTTTCCGGGGTGCTTTATACAATACGAGAGCGGCCTCTATGGGCGAATCATTGACTCCGCTTGCTGTTTTTATGAAGGGCCTTTTTTTTTATTAATTTTGGATGTAACTGTTTTTATTTATCAAACAGTTGTTAATGCATGTTTAAATGCATGTTTTTTATTTTTATCAATATTTATTATTGATTTTTCATTTAGAACATTCAATACCTTTTTTGTTTTTATTGTTATAAAAGTTCTGTACTATTTTACATGGAGTGTTTTGTTTGTTTGTTTTTTAATTCAGTATCTATAAAAAAAAACAAAAAACGGATGATTAATCAGTTTGGCAAGTACAATATAAACTATAACCTAGCTATCGGTATCGCTAAAATCCACAATCAGTCGACATCTAGTAGAAAAACAGAAATAGAATTGCTTTTTATTACTATAGAGAAAACAATATCTAGTGAAAAGCATAAACATTTATGTTGAAGCAATGCAGGTCATAATAATGCACTTCAGATTTCATATACCACATTCCTGGATGTTTCAGGACCGAGCAGAATTCAGATTTTTTTTTTTTTTTTTTTTTTTTTATTTCACTTAGTCCTTGCTGTTTGCCTTTTCAAGGCACATGCATGTAATTATCCCAAGCATTACAAAATATTGTAAAAAAAATCAAATAAAATCTGGAATGCAAAAAGTCATTATAAAAATGCTGTACCACAGTTGCTGCATTATTTGCAGCTCCTCTGCACCTCTACTGCCACCTCAGCGACTTGCCATCTTTGTGCAGCAAACAGAACCTTAGCTGTCTTTGTGAACGTGTCAATCAGAGCAAGAGCAAAACCCCCACTGCTGTAGCTTTTACGCCGCTATGCTTGAACCTGACTCCGGTCGATGGAAGCAGGACCCCCCCTGGTGCATTCTGACCTAAACCCAGTGTGCCTTTACCTTTTTTTTATTTCTTTACTTTGCCCCATGGCATCAGCATCCGTGCCTTAAGATTATGCTTTGCCATGTAACACTGTATAAATAGTTTTTAGGCGCCTAACCTTTGCCATATATTTCAAGGATAAATCAAATTGCTATAAGGTGCTTTTGTGCTACCGTTATTGGCTTTACCCTTATAAATACTGTTCCTCATCTACTCGCACCAGCGGGGGGTATTGAGGGCAAAAGAAAAAAAAAAACACATCTGACAGTGAGGCTGCTTTTATGTACACTGTTTTGTTCATTTAAATGGAACCCTGGTGTTTTTGTTCTCCTTGGTATGCTTCTTTAGGTAGGTGAAAACAGAGCAATCGCTCAGAAACAGCCAAGTGTCTGAGCGAGGTGGACTCTCAGTCTTCCTAGCATGGTTCGATTGCGGCGAGAAAGCAATTTGACTCAGACTGAATACAGGAAGTGAATCATACACAGCATGTGTTTTGGGTTTTTTTGTTTTGTTTTTTTAAAGTGAGCTACTAAAATGAGACAAAATGAAATACAAGAAATAAGTAATAGAAAAAAATATTTAACACAATGAATTGGAAATTTGTCTATATAGAGTATTTAACTCATGCTTTAGAGATCATCCGATTCTTCCTGATACCTATAGCTAGGATGGATCGTACTTGCAATTGATTGATTAAATCGGTCAATTAATTGACCGATTTAATCAATTGCTGGATTAAAAAAACAAACAAACATTACACTCCATTTAAAATAGTACTGAACTTTATTACCAAAATTTAAAAAATGGTGCTGAATCATTAGAAATTGCTAAATTAAATAATTATAATTATATTTAAAAAAAAATATTAATGGGACCCTGGTAGGTCTAGTGGTTAGGATGCGGCGCTCTCACCGCTGCAGCCCGGGTTCGATCCCCGGCCATTAGGATTGCACAAGCCAGTGCACTCTCAAATCAAATCAAACATGCGGATGATCCGCTGTGGCGACCCCTAATGGGAGAAGCCGAAAGAAAGTTTTTTATATTAAAAATTATTAAGGAAAATAAAAGATGCATTTAAACTGAAACAAAAAGTAACACTCCAGATAAAATAAACAGTATGTGGTGTCAATGATTAGCCTCTAGAGGCTGCTCTCATACTGTATAACGCAACCCGGAAAAACTACCGGTATGGATTTTTATTGATAGTTCCAGCAATGGACTATCAGTGCCGATTGATCGGCCAAACTAAGATGGTTAAGTGTCACGTATCCGATCCGTCATTCCTCCCACTTACCACTAGAGTGCACCACTGCTACCAAGTCTGTGTCTCATTTGGACTACAGTTCCCAGAAGCCCCATGCATGAGAACTAATTACAAACTCCTCCCTGCTCCCTGCAGGAGGACTTTAAATGGGGGACACGAACTCATACACTTGGCTGTGTATTCTGTAACAGTGGGTTGGAGACAGAGTAGGAGGATCCAAATGCTGGCTTTATTAAAGAGTCGTCAAACAGGCAGGGTCAACAACAGCAAGCAGTAACATCCGAGAGGAGACGATAGGGTAATCCAGAAAACAGGCAGAGGTCATGGCAGGCAGCAAACAATCATAAATGAGTAAAATAGACTTAAGTCAACTACTTGAAAACACAAGAGCATGGCACATAGAACACGAAACTTGGTACTAGGCAAGGCTTGGTAATACCGGCTGGCATGGACAAAACAATAACCCATCAATTACGTCAATACACGGTATTACCAATTTTTCGTGTTCCATGTGCCATGCTCTCATGTTTTAAAGCCAGCATTGGATCATCCTACTCTGTCTCCACGCCTGTCACGCCACTGCCACACCAAGTCCTACCCACTGTTACATTAAGAGGGCAGAGCATGGTTTGTTCACTGTAGCTTATACAGAATAACCCTATTCTGAGTAACATCATTAATTTGGTAGCTCAATAGAAGTTCTTTATTTCTTTGAGGTTCATCCAGAAATTAAGATATTTCATATGGACTATATTTTGGATTTGTCTAATACGTATATATCTTTGTTGATGTTATGAACCTCACCTGGGTTTGAAACACCAATTACTGTATGTTCGATTTCTTCCATCCGACCATTAAAACTCATTTAGGTGGGATCAAAATGCTGGAAAAGAGCAGGGTTGTGAGTTTTCTTTTTACTCGAATGATCTTTTGTTCGTCAAATTTGATGTTGCTTTTGTGTCTATGCTTGGTTTGGTTATTTACTCTCAAAGCTTCAATACACCTGCTTTTAAAACCTCCTATTTTGTTTAAGTGACCAAACATCGGTGTTGTGTTCTACATACACTGTAAGGATAAAAGTTTGTGGACACCTGACCATAGGATTCTTAGATGCTTTTTGAACATCATGTCACATTTGCTCTTATAATAACCACCAATCTTCTGGGAAGTCATTCCACTAGATTTTGGAGTGTGCTTGTGGAAATCTGTGTTTATTCAGCAGCAAGTAAAGTCAGGTACTGATGTAGGTGAGGTGAGGAGGACTGGGGTGCAGCCAGTGTTCAGATTTATCTCAATAGGGTTGAGGTCAAAGGAGCAGGCCAGTCAAGATCTTCTACTTCATGTGAAGCATATCTTCATGGAGATGGCTTGTGAGCATGGCTTTATCCACAGGGGCATTGTCATGCTGGATTAGGTTTGTGTGTCTATGAATGGAGAAGCCAGGAATCCAATTGATTTTGTCCATAAAGTGTTCTACACTGGATTTCTCATTAATACGTGGAAGAGAAAAAAAAAAAAAACATAGAAAAGATGCTCTTGCTTGTTTGCTTTTTAGAATCTAACAGTAAAACACAATATTCCTGCCTTAAAATCTTTTCTGGAGAGTAATAAAAGGAGACAAAAAAAACCTGGCCAACAGATGAAGATCAGGCTCATTAAACACATCGCATATAACAGTATAAACCTACTTAAAACAGTAGATTTGTACTTTTTTAAAGCTTTCGTATTATTCACACATCAAGTTTCTTTTTCTGACACGTTCATAATACGCACGGCTCAGTGGCGCACATGACATTTTATACCAGGGGGTTCATTTTTCCAAGAATAAGACCCTGATTGACTGAGATCCCAAATAATTGCTCAATCTGCTAAATTGTGGAGGTAGTTATTCATATTTTTGAGGTAATTTCCAAAAAAATAATTGCTTGGAAAAAAAATAGCACATGCACAGTGAATAATGAAAACAAGCTTTAAAGAGGTGGGTTTTTCTTTTCTTTCGCATGTGCTAATTGTTCTCGAATGTCAGAGAAATTTCTGAAAAAGTTCAACCGAAACACGAGATAGCAAAGTTATAAGAGTAGTTTGTTCAGGAGACAATTAGCTATAAATGGCAGAAAAAAAGAGGTTCGAATAAAGAGATTCAAAAGAACACGTGTGTAAATATCATATTCTACGTATAAAAAGGAGACTTAAGTGTTGAGCGAAAATACAGTGTTTTTATTTTATTTTTTATTTTTTTTAATGACAGGTTGATCAAAGAAAATGGGTGGAAATGATCGGCTGTTACTGTGCCATTGCATTAGAAATATACATCTCCATAGCTGAGGCTGATGCGATTCACGCTTCGATGCATAGCCAACGATACAATACAGTAAAGATGCATATGAAGCAGCTGCAGATGCAGTGCAGAAGAGGCTTTTATTGTCATTTCTACTATACACAGTGGTACACAGTACACAGTAAAAACGAGACAACGTTCCTCCAGAACCCTGGTGCAACACTAAACAACATAGACCTACAACATAAATAAAACTAACTAACTAACTTTCTTTCGGCTTCTCCCATTAGGGGTCGCCACAGCGGATCATCCGTATTCATGATCCGCATGTTCAATTTGGCACGCAACCCTCCCCATTTATCCGGGCTTGGGACCGGCACTAAGAGTGCACTGGATTGTGCACTCTTCCTAACGCATGGCCCTTTTACAAACGCGAATTTGTAGTGCAAAAACAAAATAAAGAAAACAGATTCAACAGATTAGCTCTACCTCTGCCATGTTAATCTGTATGACTCTCAGGACACGCCTCGGTCTCCATATTTTTGATACGTCATATTCCCATAGCAGCGTCCCTGGTGGTCTAGTGGTTAGGATGCGGCGCTCTCACCGCTGCGGCCCGGGTTCGATTCCCGGTCAGGGAACCGACCCCAGCCGTTAGGGTTGCACAAGCCAGTGCACTCTTAGTGCCGGTCCCAAGCCCGAATAAATGGGGAGGGTTGCGTTAGGAAGGGCATCCAGCGTAAAAACACGTGCCAAATCGAACATGTGGATCACGAATACGGATGAGCCGCTGTGGCGACCCCTAATGGGAGTAGCCGAAAGAAAGTTTTATATTCCTGTAGCAGCGGCGGTGCTTAAAGAACGTGCTTGAGATGCGGTGTAGCGAGGAGAAATCAATCTACATATTATCAGTATGCCATGTATCTGTAGTGGTATTTACGTAGCACAAACATACAGTTCAGCATCGGTTCAACAGCAAGCAGAACATCTTGAGAGGAATAAGTTGAAAAGAAAGTTTTGGGCTCATGATCATTTTATCAGATACCAATCAGTGTTTGACTCAATATCATTCTATTAATAAATTGGTGTGTTAAGAGTAACAATAGAGTCTTTTCACATAAGAATTGATTAAGTCTTGTGATAATGATAATGGAACTTTATAGCCATAATAAATGATAGTAATTTGGATACTTAAGTACATTTGAAGGGAAATACTTTTGGAATTTGAGTCATACTTTTGAGTCATATTTTACTGTGTAGCTCCACTTTAACTTAAGTTAACTCAAAAAAACTCAAAATGCTACTAAGTGACTATGAAATAAGTTGGCTAATCCATGTGTGTGCTATAAGATTTTAGCCCACTTAGCTTCACTGTCAAGCCATCGTTCGCCTCCACGTCATGCTCTCAAATGGTGCCGAAATGACCCTAAACGTAAACAGAGCTCATCATTCCGATCGTTCCTCAGCGCTAATCATTCCGTTACTTGTGCTGTTGATGGATATTATATTCACACGTTTTTTATCGAAGGTCGACTCGTCAAGCCAATTTCAATCCATTATGTCCTTTCCATCATCGTCAATTAAAATAAAGTCAACTGATTAGCCGAATGTATACGGCTGATTACGGCTCATTATTCTCATCCTCATCCTATTACAAGCCACTGATCAACAGTCTGATATCCTGATGATTTTCGGGACGAGGTCAAACATCGCAACCCTCTTATTAATCGGAGCTGATTACTTTCAGGATCCACAAGGCGCGAGCGCGTAATTAAAACGCGGCCGAATTTTAATAATTCTTTTTAAAAAAGAAAAAAAAAGTTATCAGGAAATTACTTTTGGTGAAAAGCAGCCGGGGGGCGACCCCCATGACTTTCGGCTTTCAGCGAGGACCCTCGAGAGCTTAATAACAGACCTGAGCGAAGGAGAAGCGTAACCCCTTCGCTCTCACGGGGCCACTAAATCCTTTAATTATCAGGCCGAGGAGACATGCCTCCAGGAAGTTCGGTACTAAACGTAGACTTTGGTCATGAGGGGGAGAAAGAAATCCCATTTGCTGTTATTTTTTTTTTAAAGAGAGATGAGTCTTGTCGCTTCAGGCCGCAGTGTCAGAAGGGAATGAAGGCACTTCTTGTTAGGATGAATTACTCGGGCACGTGGGCTCTGGAGGAATAAAAGAGCTAATACTTTAAAAGAGATAAAGTGTTTTTCGATGCAGCTGTGCAGAAGGAGAACATGTGGGTTGGCTGTTCATGTCAGTGAACTCCGTAAGAAGAGTTTGTTTTTTATTAAAACATTTTTTTAATGAGCTGAATTTTCATCAGATGTCAAACTTTGTTTTACTAAAATATTTCTACTCATCATTCAAGTAACAGTTATTGTAAAGAGCAAAGAATTATGGGAACTTTTTCACCTTTGGCATTAATATATCTATTTATATATTTTTTCATTTAAAATTTTCTTTCTTTTTTTTTTTTTTTTTTTTTCTCCTTTTCGTTTTCTTTTCTTTTCTTTTTTTCTTTTCTTTCTCTCTCTCTTCGGAGTAGGATTCGTGTTTTTTTTCCTCTCTTTTATCCTTTTAAAATGTCTAAAGATATTTGACCTTTTTCAATTTCTGTTTGTTTTTCACTTTATTCTCATTCTTTTCATCCTGTATGAATTCCTTCATTTTTTTCCCTTTGTGCTCCTAAAAATATTACATTTTTGATTTCTTCTAAAATATTTATATTATTTTATTTATTTAAAAAAAAAATTGTTTACATTACATTTTCTCTTTCTTTTCTGTTCTTTTTCAATATCTTAATCTTTTTTTTTCTTCCATCTTTTTCTTTTCTATCTCTTTTTTTGGAGTAGAAAATAATTGAATCCCCCCCAAATAAATAATAATCTAAATAAATATTTTAGAATTTTTTTTTTCTTTTTTAAAAAGAGACTGAGCAACCATATAAAATTAAATACATGCATCTCGCGAGGAAATAAAACTTTACATACATACATATTTATATATTGAACACCTTTGGGATGAATGTAAACTCTGGCTGCACCCAAGGCCTCCTCACATCACCTACATCAGTACTCTGACTTTACTAAGACTATTGTGGATGAATTAACACAAATCTCCACAAGCACACTGCAAAATCTAGTGGAACATCTTCCCAGAAGAATGGAGGTTAATAAGGATGGCAAATAAAGACAATGTGGAATGGGATTTTTAATAAAGACCAGGGTCCACAAGCTTTTCTCCATAAAGTGAACTATGTTAGTGAAAGCACTTGTTTTCTGTCGTGCAGCGTATCACATTTTTTCGCTTGAACAGCACGCTGAGCGAAAGATATTGGATTAAAGCAGTGAAGCTGATCAGAGATAAACTCGTCGCATCGGATTCTGATTCTAAAATCTCCTTATTTTCCTTCTAAAAGGTGCAAGCAACCTTGAGTGCAGAGAAAATTGAATAAGAAAGACTTGTCACAAAGCCTAATCCTTCATCAGATTAAAACATCTCATTGTTGTTGTGACTAAGTCGGAAATTTCGAGCTATTAATCCATCAGTGATTTGCTGATGCATCATCAGGGATTATTTTGCGTTTGACGTCTTCAGGTGCGCGATATCCTCCATCCTGCATGTGTCTGAGATCTCGCACGGCGAGTAGAAATATGTAACATTATGATATAAGTTCTGGATTTACCTTTAAACTATATATTTAGTAGATTGACAAAAGCTTTAGGACACTTGGCCATAGGATTTGTATGTGCTTTTTGAACATCCAATTCCACATTTGCTGTTATGATAACTTCCACTCTTCTGGGAAGATTATTATGGAGTGTGCTTGTGGAGATTTGTGTGAGATTCATTCAGCCACAATAGTCTTAGTAAAGTCAGGTAATGATGTAGGTGAGGTGAGGGGTCCTGGGGTGCAGTCAGGGTTGACATTTATCTCAAAGGTGATGAATAGGGTTGAGTTCAGAGCTCTATAGCAGATCTTCCACTCTAAACAATGTAAAGCACATCGTCATGGAGTTTGCTTTGTGCACAGTGTCTCAAGTTCAAGTAAAGAGAAAATCCTATAAAATTGATTGCCCCCAACTTTGTTGTAACAGTTTGGAAAAGAACCATATATGCCTGAAAAAAGCTGGTGTCCCAATACTTTTGTTCATATACTGTTTGTCTGTCTGTCTGTCTGTCTGTCTGTCTGTCTGTCTGTCTGTCTGTCTATTTATCTTATGTAGATATTGCATATATTTTTGTTATTTCTATATTTCTATAGTTGCCGTTTGAAAGATTTTCTCGTGAATGCAGGATTTAATTCTTTTCTTCTGTATATTTTTCCAAGAAAAATGAATAAATAAAAGAGCTTCCAATAAAAGAGCTTCAAATAATAAATCACTAAATTAAAAACACTTTCTACATTATATTTCTACAATGCCTTTTTCAAAAGGAATACATCGAATGTTAAAAAAGAAAAGCACAACATTGGAAAAAGTAAGAATCAATGATATTCTATAATATTTTGTTTATTATTGTTCTCATATTTTGTAATCAGCGGCTCTAAAATGTTCCCTTATACTTTTTTCTAGTTAATTAGTTTGAACGCTTTGAACATAATTAATGTAGATAAATATTCCATAATGTCAGCTGTTCATGTTTATTAAACATTATTCAACTTTTTCTATTTCATTTTCTCTTTTCGAGACCAGAAAGAGAGCATCTATTTTTTTTTTTCCTTAGTCAGACAACACTGATTTTCATTAGAGCTGTATATTCATTAGCAAGCTGACAGAGGTCTATTAATTTACAGCCTTAAGGCTCCTGTGGGGAATTTGTGATATTAACCGAGACTGCAAATGAAATAATAGTGTCTTCCTTTCACGGGAGATAATAAATCTCAGAAGCATTTCCTCTTTAATAAGACTAAATCTGTCATCCGTGCTTAGCAGAAGCGTTCACCTTCTAGAAGAAGAGGATATTGTACGATCGATATCCAGTATATTTATGATATGAATATATTTAGTGTCTTGAACAGTGAAGAATGAGGACGAGCTCTGATTTCATACTT
Source organism: Silurus glanis (assembly GCA_014706435.1). Taxonomy (NCBI): domain Eukaryota; kingdom Metazoa; phylum Chordata; class Actinopteri; order Siluriformes; family Siluridae; genus Silurus; species Silurus glanis. The sequence goes on along the minus strand of JAAIIK010000109.1, from coordinate 459,736 downwards.
TTACCTGCCGCTTATTAGGTTTCATGAAATGATATAGGGTGTGTATATTATACCGGATGCAGCTGAATTACATTTACTGCAATCATAGCACTAATAAATTCTTGATTATGATTGGTCAGATTGGACAGTGTGTAGCGTCCAGGAAACAAGTTCGTTCCTGTTATTGACATTGTCACTATTGTCACACAGCTAAAGCTAGCGAGGAAAAAAAAAAGTGAATGAGATCAGAGGAAGAAAGAGTCCTGGAATGAATAGAATAAATTGGAATTAAAGTTTTTTTTTTTTTTTTTATTATTATTATTATTCTCATTGTAGTTTTTATTAATAACTAGAGATGAAACACCTCAGATGTTCGAGAGCATTCAGTTCGAATGGAAACAAGATAAATAAATATATAATTAGAACACAAAGCATACGAGCACAAAAATTAATTAATACGGTATGTAAAAAAAAAAAAAAAAACATTTATATCGCATTATTTTAATTTTTCTTCAGGCTCAAATTCTTGTTCTAATACAAGGCCTTGTATTACACAGGTATTTGTCTGTAAATTTCAGGCAAGCATTAATTACTGCTGGTCGTCTCTTAACTATCGGTAGCAAACAAATAATAAAAAAAAAAAAAGAAAAATGGACAAATTATGATAAACATCTGAAACTGTGGAAAGAATTTCAAAAGTGAATATGCAATAAGTAGCCTGACCCCTGAACCCTAATCCAAATACTTATGATATATTGACTTTTTTGATTAATGACTGTGTGAATAAGTTTATTTAGTGGTTTTGGAGTCTTTTTTGGAGTTTTGAAGTCTTTAGTACTAGGGCCTTGTAACCCTCAGAGATTAAATAATGGTAAAAAAAAAAAATAAAAAAAAAAAATAAATAAATAAATAAAACAAAAACTACAACTTACATTTTTCAAACGACACAAGTCGCGGTTTCTCAGAAACATTAAAAAAGATGTACATTTTGTCTTAAACAAGGCTGTTTGAAGAAACAAAAAAAAAA
>JAAIIK010000109.1:447212-458330 GCA_014706435.1 Silurus glanis | reverse complement strand
TGTGTGTGTGTGTGTGTGTGTGTGTGTGTGTGTGTGTGGCTTGCACTGGAAGCATTTTTTTATCTGTTAGTACTGCATGCACAATTATTCACTTGTGTGTAAATTTCCCATTTGGATGAATAAAGTATCTATCTATCTATCTATCTATCTATCTATCTATCTATCTATCTATCTATCTATCTATCTATCTATCTATCTATCTATCTATCTATCCATCCATCCATCCATCCATCCATCCATCCATCCATCCATCCATCCATCCATCCGCAACATTTAATACATTTACTCACCAAAATGAATTGGCTTTATTTCCCAAAATGTAACTAACCTATTATTCTAATTTACATTATACAGTAGCAAACCTGACCAGGAAGCTACTAAGGATGAGGGGATGAATTTTAAAGGCACAGTACAGTGGTTAAGATGGTGGTTGGACTTCTGATAGTATGGTTGTGAGTACAAATCCCAGCACCACTAAACTGCCACTGTTGGGCCCTTAAGTAAGGCCTTTCTAACTTGTACTCTCTGTTGTATAAATGAACAATATCATCTACCATCAATGTAAATACAAGTGAAATGATGTCTGCTGTCCATCACATCTCTTGAATCTCAAGCTGTAAAACAGCATTGCAAATTCATGGTGTCAACATGTGTTTCTCAGTCCTAGGAGACATAAAAGAAATCCATTGTGTAAGGCTGAGGGACTGTATGAAAAGCCTTTACAAAAAGCATTTTTAATGCTCTTCGTGCTGGTTTGTGTCGAGTGGTGTGCCCTTGACCACTTATAATGGTTGTGTTTTTTTCCCTATGTGCTCATGGATGTCTCTCTTCTCCTTCACAGCGCCACCTAACAACATCTCAGTAGTAGCAGAGAACACGCCGGCACCCTTCAGCCGCTACCAAGCCCAGAACCTCACTCTAATCTGCACTGCCAAAGGAGGCAAACCTGCGCCATCGGTAAGAATAGACTACACACACTACACCATAAATCACCCCAGGGTCATCCTCGGTTCACTCGTTCAACAAGTCCCTTCAGAGTTTTACAGTTGGACACAACACTGGAACAAATGACCCAGTGCTTGACCGCCTTCCTGTGTAAATCGCAAAAATTCGACATTATTCAAAATTTTTATTTTGGTAGCCCACATTGCTGAAAATTGGGGCCATGAACCTTCCGGATGCTGCCATATCTTGGTTTAGCAGTGCCGCTGAACTCCACCAGGCCATTAATCACACTCTACTGGGGCATGGTTATGTATTCCGGATCCGTCCCGCTTGCAATTAAGTGCCCGGCGTGACAAGAGCACGAGGTGAAAATGATTTCCGGCCGCCCTGCCTTGAGCCGGGCTAAGCCAGACGTTCGACTCACCTGCGACAACCTCCATCAGTGCCCTAGAGTTCATTCCCAGCACCGAAGAAGATTCTCTCTCCATCCTACACTTCTTATCTTCATCAGCCTCGTCATGGATAGATTCTAAATTAATTCAGAGATTACATTTAACAAATAAAGTTCTCTAAATGACCTAACAACTTCTGCTCTTAGTATCCAGAAAAAAAAACTGCGAATGGATTGCTTGCAAATGTTATCTTGACAGTCAGCACTGTACATTTTAAAGAAAACATTCTCTACAGATGTGTCTTATTTAAAAAGATGAGATTTAGGGTTTTTCCTCTCTCAGAGAGCCTTCAGCAAATGTTCAGTAGTTATTATTTGTATCCAGTGAAATAAAATTGGAAATAAAATCGCTGCAAAAAAGTGCTAATAGAGGTCTATTGGGTCAGGATTCACACTGACTCATGGCACACTTTCAATGGAGAAGAAGCTACTGACCGGGTTCCAAAACCAGGTGCCAAGATCTTGTGATACTGTATGGCAAAGAACTGCGATAAAATCTAATCAATATTCTGCAAGGGATAAGTCTAAGTAAAGACAGTGTGTATTTGATGTACAGAATAATTAAAATTGCAAAATTGAATGCAAAAAAATCGGAGAATGCGAAGAGTGAACATCAGAAATGCGTGTTTATTACAGTGATCTTGTTTAACTTGCAAACAAAACAAAAAAAAAAGAAAGTGTCTCTATTTTTGACTGTTCCAATGATAGGTTGCTGTTTTTAACAGACCGAACCAATATTATACACAATATCATACACAAAAAAACTGGTTGATCAAAATATATATCATATCATCAACCCCCACGGTTCTGCTAAAAGTGTGTGTGAAGTAAGTCGTCTCTCCCTGTATGTCTATTACAATAGAAAACTCTCATTATGTGCAGGAGAAAGGAACCATGAACTACATCCATTACTCAAATATATTCCACATAGATTACAACATTTACCTTTAATACCACTAAAAGTCAATAAAAATGATACTTGTACTTAAATACAAATTAAATTCCATTTTATTTGTATAGTGCTTTTAACAGTGGCCATTGTCCCAGAGGAGCTTTACTTAATGAAATAGAAGGTGAATATAATTTGTTTGGTTCTATATTACTTTCTATAATTTGATCAATAATGAGTCAGGGGCGAGAGTGGGAAGGAAAACATCCTGAGATGGCATGAGGAAGAAATGTTGGGGTGACTGAAAAAGCACAACTTGATCTGGGTGAAAGTGACGGGCCGTTCATGAACGATTCTTTCATTTTGAACGAGTCTTTAACGTGACTCAGAAGAACGAGTCATCTCAAAGAGCGATGTGTCCGTTTTCTACTGGACGCGCACGAGCAAAGCATCGCAAAAATCTCGGTAGGTTAAGTGCAGGAAACCAAATTGAGTAGTTCATCTCTCGACTCTTTTAGTCCGAATCGTTCTTTCTTTTATCACTTGACTCCCATATACACTATGTAGGACATTACACAGGAAACAGAATTGAGGAGTTCATCTCATGAGTCCTCTTCGTCTGTCTGTCTGTCTGTCTGTCTGTCTGTCTGTCTGTCTGTCTATTGGAACTATTGTTAAAGTTTGTCTAATGTAACATTTTATTTTTATTTCTGATCAAAGAAACGAAATGACTCAAAAAAAGATTCATTCATTTTGAAGAACGAGATTCACAGAACCACGTCGCTAAAATGACCCGATCTTCCCATCACTACTGCGTGACGCCGAATGCCCATCCGTTATAGTTTCATTATTAAGGTTTTTGACTGTTTACTGATGGATACTTCAATAGATCCTCTGCAATAGATTCTAAGGCTGTTGAATGAATGGTTTCCAAATAAAAAGGAGTAGGGCATCATGATGGATCAGGAAGGTCCAGAGATCAGAAGGGGACGAGCTCACTGGCATTTAAGGAGCATGTGTAGCTCTAAAGAAAAATGGAAAGTAGGAGAGGTGGGCAAGAGAGAAAAAATGGATTATTAGGTATTCTTATTGTTCTATTTTGTATATATTTTAGAAATAAGGACATTATGTTGGTTATGATTTTCTGGTGTCCCAAACTTCAGAACGGCAGAACACGTTTTTCTCAAGCTTTTTTTTTTATTTATTTTTTTATGAGTTTGGTTTAAATCCACTCAATTCAAGTGACCAGTCAAAGAGTCACTTACAGAATTATAAAATGAAGAGCTGCAGAATTGTCTTATTACCAAAGAACTCACCAAGTACAAACCTGTCATTCCTTTTCTCTCAGCAATGAATTTTTTCCAAGATTGAAGCACTGGAAAGTCTGGTGTTTTTTTTTTTCTTTTCTACTTCCTCACCTGCACATTTTGCCTCAATATTAATTTTTGGAGAAACAAATCCGAATGATTTTGTTATCGCAGACACCCGACACAGATTATTATTTTTTTCCCCTGAACCGTGGGGGGAAAGAGTCTCATCCAAATTATATTTCATCTAATTTGGAGTGTTGCCTGACTCACTAATACAAGCTCTACAAAACACTGCTCTAAAATTAATGCATTTTTGGAAGCAGGTTTTTGTTGACTCGCAATGCCGAAAGGCCCTCCGTGAGGCCTCGCGAACGCAGCCAGAGTTGTCTAGTATGACTTTGTATGACTAAATCAATGACGAGTAAACAGATTTGGAGGACGTTCGGAGACGGATCATCCACCAGGGGAGACTTGAGACTCCTGCGTCTTCACTTTTATCTTTCTGGCTGATCTGAATTTTTGTTGGGTTTTTTTTCTCCCTCAAATTGGAGATCAGTGCAAATATAAAAAGTATCTTGGATATTTCATAGTGTTGTTGAGCTGTTCAAAACTCTGTTCTGCTGCTGTTAATTACATTTTCTGTAGCATCAGCTCTGGCAGGGATTCTGACTAGAAGGTACAGTACTGTGTAGAAGGAAAAAAATGCAAGAAAGTGAGAATGCTTTTGAAAAAATGTAAGTATTAATAAAAAAATTATATAAAAAAAATAATATAAAATAAATAAAAGTGCTAATAATACATTTTTATCAATTAAGAAATGTACAGTGATGTTGTATAGAGTAATCGTGAACACAGTAATGTATATAGTAATGATGAACATAGAGTAATGTACAGAGTAATAGTGAACACCGTAATGTACAGTATAGAGTAATGGTGAACATAAAGTCATGTTGTATAGAGTAATTGTGAACACAGAATAGTGTTGTATATAGTAATGATGAACATAGAGTAATGTACAGAGTAATAGTGAACACCGTAATGTACAGTATAGAGTAATGGTGAACATAAAGTCATGTAGTTTAGAGTAATTGTGAACACAGAATAATGTTGTATATAGTAATGATGAACATAGAGTAATGTACAGAGTAATGGTGAACATAGTAAAGTACCGTATAGAGTAATGGTGAACATAGAGTCATGTTGTATAGAGTATTTGTGAATACAGAGTAGTGTTGTATAAAGTAATGATGAAGAGTAATGTACAGAGTAATGGTGAACACAAAGTCATTTTGTATAGACTAATGGTGAGCACAGTAATGTTGTATAGAGTAATGTTGAACACAGAGTAATTCTGTATATAGTAACAATCCACAGATATATTATATTATGCTAAGATCTAGCAAAAATAACAGAGCCTTGGTCTGAAGGTAAAAACAGGTCGTTTGTGATTATAACTAGCGCAGTGTCTGTGATATGATGAGCCAAATCAAACTAGCCGTTCTCTCACAGCATCTCTCTATTGTTTTTTTCTCATTTAAAAAAAGCGGTAGACCTATCATGCCATAGCTTTATGGTGAAGTATGAGCAGACTCCTACCTCACTGTTGATATGATTGATTTGTTACACCTGATTAATTTCCTCCCACTCTATGCTTTCGTGTCTGGCTGAGACTAAACATTACGCAACTCGCACTTGCCCACCCCAGCATCTGTTCCTTGGCACGGGAGACGTGTTTGTACAGAATACCCTTTAGCTGTGTGCTCTGGTACCGTTTGCAAACACATGTATATGCATTGGCTAACAAACACAGCTAAGTTGTTTCCTACTTTTAGCTTATAATAATACAAAAAGATTTTGTGGGAAAGTTGTTCCCGAATGCTAAGTATGCAGATAGTTTTTATGTCGAAAGAGAATGTTATAAAATTGTAATCATTTAATAATCATTAAATCATTTTCACCTTAAGTGTTTTTCAAATATTGATTAATACAATGATGGCGTTGAAAGATTCTAATAATTGATTTAACAGTAATGGAAGGAGTCTTCAGTGTCAGTGTTCTGTAACTGCTGAAGGTAAAGTTGTAACTTTCTATTTAGCAACATGGGAAACATCAAAAATCCAACAGACTGCATTTTTAAGGTTTTTAGTTTTCATGGTAAGATAATCTGGTCGAAAAGGATCACGGTTTCACGGTTTGCATTAATCAATAGTTTTAACACACCCAAGGTGACCAAATCATAAAATCTCTCTGCACATGAAAAATATAGACTCCTTATCATTCAGGAAAACATTAAATCTTTTACACTGTGTACTTTTCGTTGTGTTATTAGGAAAGTAGGAAACAGCTTGTTTGTATGTTAGCTGCCAAAGAGTATGCGACATAGCATGTTTACAACAGATCACACAGCTAAAGGTATTACGATCACGTCTCCTGTGCCAAGAAACAGAGGCTGGGGTGGGCTAGTGAGAGTTGCGTAATGTTTAGCCGAGCCTAAGCCAGACACAAAAGCAAAGAGTGTGAGGAAATTAATCAGGTGAAACAAATCAGTCGTGTCAACAGTGAGGTAAGCGTCTGATCATACATCACCATGAAACCATGGCATGATAGGTCTACTGCTTCTTTTTTATTTGATTAAAGTCAAGGAGAGAAACAAATAGAGAGCGACTGGTGGGATAACGACCATTTTGATTTGCTACAAAATAGTTACATGTGACTAGAAATGCTATGTGGAAATAGCATGACATTACTCTGTTTCGCTCGCCATTACTTTATAATGCATTACTGTGTGTTCGCCATTACTCTAGACCATCGGCGGGCCATGCATTTCATACCTAACCCTTCAGCATTGTCCTACCTGAATTAATCCACCTCTTAATACTATCACTATGATGATACGCCAATAGAAACCATCAATATTATAGAGAAACGCAGTATAACAGAGCGCTGCAGCACAGACAAGGATCTCATACAGCGAGAATGTCATTACTAAAGCAAGAAACCCAATGAACACAATTCAACATGTCTCCTTTCACTGCAGCAACTGCACCACCCGCATATCATCTCTAGCGGAAGCATCAAAATCAACCTCATAAAATGACCCTGGATTTTTCAAGCTATTTTGTGCATTTTTTTTCAATGCATTACAATTTTCTTGGGGATTTAAAATAAAGGCAAATTGTATGTTTCTGTGCAAATTCTTCAGGAGAGAAAACACAAAAGTATAAATGGTTCATGAAAAAGCTTAACCACTGTTTTAAACTGATTTGGACGAGCTTTCGTTACAATCGCCGGTTTTTCTTGAAGAGTCAGTATTGTAAATGTCCTTGTATCAGCAACCAAATCAATTTTTCTCCTCTGCAAAAAAACAAAAAACAAAACACTTTTAAATCTACACAAGTATATTTGACCTTGTGCAGTTTGCTACAAATATGGTTTGCTGGCTCTGATTAGTGTGGTGTCTGACCATCCAATCAAAGGACCTAAAAATGGCTTTTTTGGGTGCCTCCTAGATGTCCTTGGAGTGACCAAGTCGCAGTCTGATTGGTTAAAGCAACAGCTTCAAGCAACATGGATTTAAGCCTTAAAAACAAGTGTTGACTCGGCAGACATACACCCATGCCCCCAGCAACATGTGATGTGATGCGATTGGATAGACATTCCAACCTAAACTTGCTCCTCAGCACATCCGAAAGAAGGCTATGGAAAAAAAAAAAAAAAGACTATTGGGAATAATTTAATACATATTCATGGACAACATTATGTTCACTGTTCACAGCTGTACACCATTTCTCTAGTTAACATTACTATGCGTTCACACAGCAGTCTTCAAACTACTCCTAAAGACCTACCTCTTCCAGAGGTTTTTTTTAAATTAGCATTTCTTGGAGTTGGAATGCTTTATACATTTTTTTCTGCCAGCAGAGTTTGAGATGGATGTTTTTTTAGTCTGTGTACCAATGAACCAGTTTTAGAATGTATTTATTGATTGAGACTTCAAAAGCACTTAGTAAGTCACTCAGGCTGAGAGCGTCTGCCAAATGCCATAAATGTAAATGTTTAGCATTACTCTGTTCAGTATTACACTCTACAGCGTTACTCTGTTCAGTATTACACTCTACAGCATTACTCTGTTCAGTATTACACTCTACAGCATTACTCTGTTCAGTATTACACTCTACAGCGTTACTCTGTTCAGTATTATCCTCTAGAGCAGTGGTCAATTGGTACCGGGCCGCACAGAAAGTATACATAACATACATTATTTCCGTTTTATTTATTATCTGATTCTGAACGATGTTTTATTTTGGAAAATGACCGGGTTCTATCTGCCACATCTGTCTATGACTCGCTCTTAACGCAGGTCAAGATGCCTCGGTCACATGTCTTACCTCTATCCGCTGCCTTCTTAAAGGGGCTGCTCCGGCCGCTAACACATAATACATTACTGCTAAATTCAAACTCCCAAGCGAGCAAAATGAACGAAAAAATAACACAGTGGATTCACGTTTATTATTATATTTAGAAAATACCAGTTTTTACGCCGGTCTTCATTCGCCACACCTTAAAGGCCGGTCCGTGAAAATATTGTCCGACACTAATAAGAGGTTATAAAGGTTGACCCTAATAAAGGTTGGGGACCACTGCTCTAGAGCATTGCTATGTCCAGTATTATGCTTTACCATATTGCTCTGTTCAGTGTTCCTCTCTTCAGCATTGCTCTGTTCAGCATTGTGCTCTACAGCATTGCTCACTAAAACACTAAGGGCTGGTGTGGGTGCAGGTTTTCATTCCAACCAAGGAAGGGCCACACCTGATTGTAAATGATGTAAATCATTGTATTTAAACAGATAGAATTTCGTGTGGACCTGATTTGGTTGGAATGAAAACCCACACCGGCCTTTTGTGGAAAAGATTGAACACCCCTACTCTACAGCATTATTACTCTCTCCAGTGTTACTCTGTTCAACATCACCGTGTTCAATCTGTCTCTGTACAACAGTACACTATTCAACGTTAATCCACGTTCAACCTTACTCTGCTCTTTTCTGTTCCGTGTTGCTCTGTTCATGTTCTACACTGTGGATTTGATTTACAGCCTGTCCTAAAATATAGAATCTGAAGAGCCATTATATTTTCCTCACCTTTCATTTGAGCTCTTCAGGCTCCAAAAGCGTACCCCTTCTTGAATTCCACCTCTTTGAGGTTTTCCGAAGCATTTAATTCAAGCATTGTCGTTGTCCCTACTTTACGAATTATTTCGAAATGCTTGGATTTTTTTTCTTCCTTCTTTCACACCCTGCGAATGTTTGAAAGTCTTTCAAGAGCAGCTGAACAAAAAAAAAAAAATCGATGGCATGGCTTCATAATTTCACCACCTTCTCAAAAATCAATTTGTGACAGCCATTGTGCATAGCACTCGCAGCTCAGCGTAGTACATCATGTGTGCATTGCTCCGTGCACCCAATTTGGAATACTCTCTCTACGCCTTTTTGTCAAGTCACGCTATGTGACACAAAGCAAATCCATTCGGGGTTTTTATTTTCTCTTTATATTGCTTTTGTATTTCAAACAGCATGCGTGTTAAACTTCAATCAGTGTTTTCCTGTCAGGTATTTTTTGGATAAAATGCACATAAAGTGATTTTTTTAAAGTGTGTTTTATTGTTTCAATTTATCCAGGGAAGAAAAAAAAACAGGCCTTTTTTCAGCCTCGTTTACTTGCAGCTAATTATTTGTATTCATTAAATTAATTGTATTTCATTATTGTAATATACGTTATCTTTTTTTTTTAACCAGTCTTTTGTACCAGTGCTATTCCCAACCCAAGACTAAGAAAATTATAGATGTTTCAGTTAATGTCAGACCATTAAAACAAATGGCTGTTTCCAGTAACAAAATAGTCAATAATTTTATTTATAATAAAACTTTGGTTACTGCAGTCTCGGAAATTACACAAAGAATGGAGTGAGCACCAAAAAAAAACAAAAAACCAAAAAAAAACTGTAAGGAAGCCATAAGAGAATTATTTTTATTTTTTTTGTTACTTTTTTTTTTTTTCTTGTGATTATGGCTTTATTTTTATGATCTTGTCATATCCTTATATTTTACGATATTTTAACTCACCTTGTGAATGCAATTGGTCTTTGCCAATTTAATACTTGCCCGCTGTAGACATGAACTGTATTAAATGATCATTCACACAGTACTTTAGACTGCTGTATGGGTCCTTAAGTTCTAACAGTCAGGGACCACTTTTTATATAATAAGTACCGTAATTTCCGGACTATAAAACGCACCCATATATAAGCCACACCCACTGAATTTGACAAAGATTTTTATTTTGAACATAAATAAGCCGCACCTGTCTATAAGCCGCAGGAGCCTACACTGAAACTAATGAACTTTACACAGGCTTTAACGAAAGACAGTGTCTGTTACACGGTGTAACGGTTGAAATATGTTGTGGCTCCTTTAAGAGCAGAGCGGTATTTTGGGAACCGCATTTTTTCAGTATTACTGCGTGTGTGCAAGACCGAGGAATATGTCCTTATTATTTTCTGATGCTCATTTCTAAGTTTCTTTGACTAACCCGTAACGCTGTTGCCAAGAATAATAAAAAAGCACGAGTTTTGGAAACCTGTCTGTGCTTATATGATTTTTGTTGCAACTGGAGTTAGCGAGCTATCCCATGACCCAGACTCAACGCGCTACAACGGCTTGTAAAAAGTAGCCTACCAAGAAAGTCATTGTTCACTGTCTTCCTCCTTCCTTTCACAACTATTTCTCTCGGGAGTTTTTCTTTTGGCATCGTCGTGCGTTAAAAAAAAAAACAATGTTTTTTCTCCCGATGCCGTGCAGCTCAGAACACAGGTGAGGTGCGTTTCTTCGGTTCAAGCACAGTACGGTGATGAGACTCTTTCACTACATTTAACATTTGAATGCTGTAAGCGTTTTAAAGATGGCCGTACGTCTGTCTGGGATGATCGGACATGGTGGTTCTCAGCCCACAGCAGTCTGATCCATAAAGAAAATAATCTTTCTGTAGAAACCATGAACACATTTACCAGAGCCTCCTAGGATGATTCAGGCGTACCCACAAATCTTTCTATGCCGAATCTTTCTAGGCGTTAGTTAAACACTGGGATTGTGTATAAATGTAGGAGGGGAGGATCTCGACAAATAAATGTAGTTACCACTTCTTTACATTTTTTCTTTTCTTTTATTAATTGAAAAGTCCCCATTTAATTTGAACGCTTCTCGTACAATTATAACTAAACTTAATAAATTGAATATACACTATTTTATATTATAATGAATAATATAACAAACCCTCCAAAAACCGATTTATGGTACTAGTGAACAAATTAGGCACATAAACAAGAAATTGTGCTTTTACACTGTAAATGTAAATGCCAGAGGTCAGAGGACAATGGTCAGATGAGGTCAAGCTCACAAGAATGATAAATAAACTCAAATGATCACTCTTTACACCCGTGGGAATCAGAAAAGCATCTCCGAATACAC
>JAAIIK010000109.1:434337-446812 GCA_014706435.1 Silurus glanis | reverse complement strand
ATATCTGCGTTTCAATCATGTCCACCATCAATTGGAATCTAAAGCCTGAGTGGGCACAGGAGATAGAAAGTTGGCAAAACAATATCTGATCTTGTTTTAAACTTCAACTGTCCTGGTTTTATAATCATAACACTGCATTAGTAGTATGTTTTTGAGACCAAAAGGCTGTACAGCCATAAACAATTTCTCTTTCACAGCCGGAAGACCTCATCATGGCCCTCGGCATGACCCTGTAATCGGAACTTTTGAAGTACTTGCAGAAAGCTGGCAGTTTCACTGTCCCCATGCAGTCACAAGCTCTCGCTGATTAAGCGGAAGTCGAATAATGAAGGCTAATAGTGAGCATTATTGAGGGAATACAGACCATCCCAATACTTCCTCCTTGGCTGTCTCCATAGAAATAATACCATCATCCTTTTCAATGGAAAATATTAACGGTGGGCCGAGTGTACAGGGCTTGGCTGAGCCCAAGTTCAGGGACTATTGTTAAGCCCCTAAATGAGCTTGCCGTGAAAATTGGGCTCCTGGCAGTGAAGAACATGCAGGTGCTTTTAATAGTCACCATTCAGAAGAGAAAACGGGGCCAGGCATAGTCTTCGTGTGCCATTGTGTACCAGCTCTCATGTTGAATTACATATGTCTGTTCAGGCCACATAAATGAGCATGACGCACAGTGGGGTACTCCTGTAGGTGACCTTTTATTATGCAGACCTTGTGAGAGCTCATGTGTGTTTAGAGTCTCCAGCAGAGGGTCTGATTGAGTGTCTGTATAATATATTCCAATGGTTTTCTGCTGCGCTCTACAAGTTATCCTTTTTCTTTAATTCTTCACATGATATAACAATAATAACCTGGAGTATCAATGAAAAAGACAGATTTTGTACTACATCTGGTGAAATCCAAGCCAAATGAATGCTCCCACTGCCTTTAATTAGATGTCCAACTATTAGGGGTGTAACAGGGCACATATTTGTACTGAACCAGTTTGATGCATGTGTACCGAATGCAATCCTTGTTTTACATGTGGAACACGGTTAAAATCTGTGTTTATGAGGGAACTCAAAAATCGCTTCCACTTCCGGTCATCACCAACTTTTTTTACAGTTCTGCATGTCGAGCAAGTGAATAAATAAATGAGTGAGAGCAGGGATAAATTCATGTATGTATAAATAAATTGAATGAATATATAAAAATGTTGTGTGTTTTCCTTAAATGCAGACATTAGTTAAAGTATGTTGAAATGAGTACCAAATTTTCCGGACTATAAGCCGCTATTTTTTTCCCACGCTTCGAACCCCGCGGCTCAAACAACGAAGCGGCTAATTTATAGATTTTTCCTGGGTTTTTTCCCGGTTTCACAAGCTTCAAGCCAAAAAACTGAGCCCCATAACATTAGACCAATGAAATTGCCGAACGGGTTCAGGTGAACCAATGAAACTCTTTATATTAAATCGGATGCGCTCCCACTGAATCGGGCCGCACCACATCATAAATATGGATGAGGCTCCTCTGACGTTTGACCTGCCGCTCACTCGGACTGTCTACAGGAAATGCGAATCATTCGTCACGCTGAAAACAACCGGGCATGAAAAAACACACTTCACCTGTGTTCTGAGCTGCACGGCATCGGGAGAAAAGATTCACCGATGGTGATTTTTAAACGCACAACGACGCCAAAAGATAAACACCCGAGAGAAATTGTTGTGAAAGGAAGGAGGAAGACAGTGAACAATGACTTTCTTGGTAGGCTACTGTTTAGATACAAGCCGTGTAACAGACACTGACTTTCATTAAAGCCTGTGTAAAGTTCACTAGTTTCAATGTAGACACCTGCGGCTTATAGACAGGTGCGGCTTATTTATGTTTAAAATAAAAATCTTCGTCAGATTCAGTGGGTGCGGCTTATATTTGGGTGCGCTTAATAGTCCGGAAATTACGGTAGAACAGTTAAGTAGAATGTTATATTAGATGTAAAAAAAAAAAACACATACAGTACACACATCTGTATTACAGAAAAGAGGTCTAACAAATGTAAACTGATTTATTTATTTTTTTTTTTTATTATTGTATTTTTCATTTACTTTTCCAGAAATTTTATTGAATCAATTTAATTGACTGATTTCTCAGTTTAATCAACATAATAAAAAAAAAGTGTGTTGCGTTAATTTGATTTGTAATTTTTTTTAATTATTGATTATGAGTCATTTTTACTTTATTTAGATATATTTTATTTAAGCCAAACATTATGACATTTTATTTTAAATTGTTTGAAAAAATGTAAACTGTTGTTCACATATGTTAATAATAGTAAAAATGTATACAAAAATAAAGACAAGCAATTATATTGAAAGTTTTGCATACTGTATCTTCCCCCTAAATGTATTTGAAATTTAACTGAACCCTGACTTAAAAATCGGGGTACGTACCGAACCTGTGAATTGTGTGTACCGTTACACCCCTACCAACTACTATATTTCTTGTACCATATGCTCAACAGTAATAAAATAATAATAATTATTAGTAATGCTTTCTTACAATTCCTAAACCAAAACCAGCCCAATATATCGACAAATACTTGATAGGGAAAATTAGCAAGTGCTACCGAGTGCCGATCACCCTGCACCTTTAAACACCAGGCTGCCAACAAGTGGCTAAGACAACTCTCATTTTCTTTCGCACACAGAAACAATAAAGCAACGAATTATAAATTTCTAATAAAGCAACCAAAACTGGCTGTCAAGTGATAGAAATAACTAAACAATGCACTTTGAATTTTTTTAAAGGTAATGTGGATAAACGTTCGTAAAAAGATTCCCCATAATGTTTTAAAACCACGATGTACAGAACATCACACAAAGATAAAGAACAGAAAAAAAAACCATTTTGGATCAATAAACCTGTAAATAAGTGCAGAAAGGCCACACCGCAGCCAGGATTTGCATTTCACATGTCGGCAAATCGAATGAAATCGGCTAAATTGTCTGTGCGAGCGCGCTCTAAATACAGCGCAGCGTCCATGCACCGAAAAACAATCCAAAAATTGGATCCAAGAATCTAATTGAATTCAGAATTCAATTAGAACTGAATATACCTTTACAGGATTCCCCTGATATTGTTGACTATTTAAATACATGCTGCCAAAATTCTCCTGTGTGTTCATGGGATCATGGCAAGTGAAACTGTCATAGGGGAGGTTGGATTTATTTACGCACATTGAAAATATTTATTAAAAGCTTCTTTCTTTTCATTAATTTTTTTTTACAGCATTATGATAATAGGCTGTATATTAACTTATTGGGAGAAAACCGGTAGTTCTATGTGAAATCAGATTATTGAGCACCCCCATGTAACGAAAAATGGCACGATCCTCGTTTCATAACACCTCTGCGAAGATTCGACTGTGGGATTGGTAGCCGAATCATTCTCCTATCCAAGCATCGAAGAATCTTCCACTATGCGGGGGGTCACCCCTTACTATTGTGTGAAATTTTCGCATTAAAGTGCTTACAGAAAGCTGCTCGTCTCACCCCCCCATACAGTCGCGATCTCACTCTGGGTTACAAACTAATTTTGGACACCAAGTGGCTTGCATTTCAGAAACATGTTACACATTGGTCCTTAGTGTGATTCAATAATGGACTCCAAATCTCAAGATGTATTACTGATTTACTAGAGATCTATAAATATACACACAATAAGAAGAAAGACAAAACCATGAGTAACAGTAGTCATTGAAAATCACCATTCCTTGACCCACACACTTCTCCAAAAGTGATGAATGATAGCAAAGTATTACTTTTCAAGTATCTGCATTTCAATTTGAAAAACTTTTACTTCACTACATAATAATGCATAATACTTTTTACACCACTTCATTCCATAATTCATGCCATTTCTCGCTACATTGAAGTGAATACATAAACAGCGTTGAATGAGAAGCTGTGGCAAGATCACGAGCGTAACCCCACGGGTCTTGCATAGAGTAAAGATTCTTTCTTTGTGTGTGTTACTATAGAATTTTATTATTATTTTTTTTAAGTCTGATGTGCAGGGGAATGGAGCACTGAATTGCATCAATTATACAAATATAGTTCTCACAGTACTTTCGATACTCGAGTATGTTGAACAGCCAGTACTTTTGTCATTTTATTCAAGTGGAAATGTAAATGCAGTACTTTCATTGAAATAATGTTTAAGCAGGAGATTAATCATTTTGCTCAAGTACAGGAATGGGGTACTTCATCCACCACTAGTCTTTACACTCTCGCTGTAAATCAGCAGCTTTTTTTTTTTTATCAGAAATGCGAAGTAATTGTGGTGTAAATGGATGTCGCACAGAGGTTACGCTTAATGAGTCCTGCTCATAACAATTAGGTGAACTCGACTATTGAATGGTGGTAACATTCCACTATGGAACCCTACATGACCGAACTTATTCATTTAAGGCACTGCGTAGAAAATTGTAGCCTGTTAAACAGTTGATTTATTTCATGGCTTTACATAACTGTCTTGTTTCTCTTTATGTGAAAGTTCTTAGGGATTGATTTGTTGTTTATGTACTTCCATCAACTTCCATCGGCTTGAATATAGTATATACACTATATAAACAAACAAGCTGCAGGTTCGGAGATGCTCTGACTCAGTTGTCTGTCCAAACGTAATGTTTTAGGAGCAGGAAATCTTTCCCATTTTTCCTGCTTCTGACACATTAAGTTTGGGAACAAAATGTTCCCTTTCTGCCTAATATATCCCAGCCATTAAGAGGTGCCGTGGTGAAGAAATAATCGGTGTTATAAACATCATCGGTCATAAAGGCAAGCGTAAGTATTTGAGCGAGTTTGAAAAGGGCCGAATTGTGATGTCTAGACGACTGGTTCAGAGCATCTCCAAAACTGTAGCTCTTGTAGGGTGTTTCCGGTCTGCAGTGGTCAGTATCAAAAGTACTCCAAGGAACGAACAGGGGCGAACCCGAAACAGGGTCATTAACGGCCGAGGCTCATTGATGGAGCGAAGGCTGGTCCGTGTGGTCCGATCCAACAGACGCATTCCTGTAGCTCAAACTGCTGAATAAGTGAATCCTGGTTTTGATAGAAAAGTTTGTTGCGTGTGGGGCTGCGTAGCCACAGACCAGTCATCGTGCCCTTGCTGACCCCTGATCTCAATTCAATCAAGCATCTGTTGGATGTGCTGGACAACCAAGTCCGATCCATGGAGGCCCCACCTCACAACTTACAGGACTTAAAGGATCCTTGGTCTTGATGCCAGCTACCACAGCATACCTTCTAGTGTGGGGGGTCTAGTGGAGTCCATGCATTGATGGGTCAAGACTGTTTTGGCAGCAAATGGGGGACTAAAACAATATTAGGCATGTGGTCGTACGGTTATGACTAATCAGTTTATGTGAATATATATATTTATATACACATGTACATACATTTGCACACATACAAATCCAAAGAAGGCGGTTTATGGATGTGGTGAGGGAAGACATGCAGGTGGTCGGTTTGAAAGAGGCAGATGTAGAGGACAGAGTGATATGGAGCTAGATGATGCACTGTGGTGACTCCTAAAGGAAGCAGACAAAATAAGAAAACAAAGATATATAATATCTATATATACCTGGAGTATTGGAGGACTAGTAGTCGTTGTCCAGTGCAAACCACCGACTCTGTTAGCTTATGATTTCATGAAGTGATCTACTTACAACTCTTGCAGAAGTTGCCTTCACATTCACTATGCTCAGTAAGCAGCATAACTGATAAAGACCGACTGATGCAAAGTGGCAGCTTAACGTCGGCATAATAGCCAAACTGAGAGAATACACTTGGCTTCACTCCCCCAGACCCCGCCTCCACCCCGAAGGCACTCAGAAAGCAATGCAGCTGTGATTTGCGAAACACAATCACTTACAATATTCACAATCCGGAGTGCGGTAATGACGTACAGCCTAACGATGTTATAAGGCAACAGTAATGTAAAGCCCTGATTTGTTGATGCAATTGATTATCTTCTGTGGGGGGAAAAAACAAAAGGCAGCACTGAGCATTTTTCTGCCTGCTGCAGGGAGCCATTATCAGAAACAAGCGATGTGTTGGGGGGGAAAAAAGAGCATTTAATCTAATTCTAAGCAGGCCTGCGCTGTTTACAATAACAGTTATTAGTGTCCTGTGGCAGTCGTTTGCTCTTGAAGTGGGTCCTCTGTAATGCAATGTTTTTTATCAGATTAAACATCACTTTTCACTCTTGCATTTGCAGAAGTGCAGTAGTACACAAATATGTAAAGAAGGCACGCAGGTGCGAATATAGATTGGACAGCTTCAAGCACCTATCTGTAATTGATTCTTTTCCACTGCTTCAGTGGCTTTTTTTAGATTTAAATGAAGCACTTGAGGTTGAAGAGATTTATGCAGGACACTATCGCTCTTCTACTCAAACGTTGGCAAACCAAGTGTTCATGCAGCTCAATATGGACTGTACCAATAGTTTATGGTTGCCACTGGAGTTTGGAGTAGAGTTAGCCAATCAGATTAGGGTTAGCCACTCAGATTAGGGTTAGGGTTGCCATTTACAGTAGATTAATTTTAGGGTTAGCCACTCAGATTAGGGTTTGGGATGCCACTTATAGTAGATTAGTTTTAGGGTTAGCCACTCAGATTCAGGTTAGGGTTGCCACTTACAGTAGATTAGTTTTAGGGTTAGCCACTCAGATTAGGGTTAGCCACTCAGATTAGGGTTAGGCATACCATTTACAGTAGATTAGTTTTAAGGTTAGCCACTCCGAATAGGGTTAGGGTTGCCACTTACAGTAGATTAGTTTTAGGGTTGCCACTTGAGTAAGGTATAGGGTTAGGGTTGCCAATAAGATTAGGGTTAGGGTTAACCACTGAGATTAGGGTTAGGGTTGCCACTTACAGTAGATTATTTTTAGGGTTAGCCACTTAGATTAAGATATAGTGCCACTTGAGTAAGATATAGGGTTAGGTTTAGCCAGTTGGGTTAAGATTAAGGTTAGGGTTGCCATTTGGGTTAGTGGTAGGATTAACTCTAACTCTCTGTTTGGCTCTCTAGGGTTGCCATTTGGGTCAGGGTTGCCGCTTTGGGTTAGGCCGACCCTCTGTAGTGCCTCTATTCTAAACACTGATATGTTTTAGTTCTAGTTAAAATTTTCACTCCATTTTGAAAACTAAATTTTTTCCATTGTGGAAAGTCAATAAATGTCAGGCGGAATTGACACGGGTCAAAGCGGCTTACAATTTTTTCATGCACAGTACAGGGACATAAGCGTTTTCAGATGTTTCAGTCTGTATGAGCAACTTTTGGCAAACAATTGAAAATGATATTGTAAGTGTGGATTGTTATTTAAAGAAGATGCTGTTTTCCTATTTAACCCGGATTAGTGTAGAGGTAGCTTATGTTAGAGGAATGAAGTTTCTTGGAGGATCTGCAGCCACACACTTGTGTAAATGATGTGGCGTATCAGTGGCTGTAGATGTGGTTGTAGCCATATATCTGTCCACACATCAAATTAAATTTAGGAGGAAAAATTAAACTGGCTATAAAATAGCATGTGCAGCCGGCTGCGTTTTCATTAACTCGGTGTAAGGGAATAAATATATCACTGTTGTAAACGCACTTTCCCTCCCAGATATATGGACAAGGTGCATCAAGAAATAAATAATATTGGGTGGGATCTCATTTTCAATGTTTCACCTAATGGTTATTTATAATATGATAATATATTTTAAAAAAAAAATTTGTTATACATTTAACCCGTTGCACGTTTTTTATGTCTCTAAAAATGTGTCTGCTTAAGGTTGAGCCATTTATTGTCCTTCGTAATTAACCTGTAATTGAATGTTATCAAAGACATTGCTTTCTGAACATGTTCTACTACTGTTGAGGGGTTTTTTTTGGTGTTTTTTCTATAACAGAAGTTCTGACAGTAGTTCTGGCTGCAACATCCTGCTTCGAATACAATGTCGTTTCTATAGTTATAAATCATTTACAGGAGCCTGTGGTTGATGCTCTACATCGTTAAAAACAGCATGCTACACTGATATGGACAAAAGTAGACATCTGACTTTTCCTATTTGACTCTGAATTGGATAAACTGGGATGCTGTCTGCACCCAGGGCGATATGAGGCAAACTTCATACTGCAATATTTTCCACTGTCCAGACGATAAATTGTGATATGAGAAAAAAAAATGTGAAATCACATTAAGCATTAACGCTTATTAAAATATTAAACAATATTACAAATATTTACGGCTGGGGATCTTGGATCTTGGCTCCAGAGTTTGAATCAACCACGTCCTTCGCTATGTGATGTGTTATTGCACTTACGTATGTCTTATCCTTTTCTTTTTTTCCTCACAACACAAATTGCATAGTATTGTTTGTTGGTCGATGTCATAGATTTTGAACTCAAACCAGTTCCATATGACAGAAGAGCCTCCCTTTTTTTTAATCAGTTCATCATCACGCTCTTCAACATTCTGTGTGACGTTCTGTGTGTTCGCTCATCTTGTTTCCTTTTGTCATGCCTAATTTTAATCTCACGAGTTTGTAAACTGCAGTTGCCTATGCACGCTTGTTTGTTGCTGTTGTGTGTTTGAGTGCCTACTCTATTTATTTGGATTGTTGCAATGTTCTCTGTGTTTGGTTCCTAATGCCTGTATAGTAAGGAATTGGACACAATAGAGAACAAAATGTTAAACGTTCAGCCTCGACTCTGTATCGTCATTACCCACATAGCAAAATTGGTTTGGCCCAATGATGAGCCAGACAAACCACTTTCACTTGGCCCAAAATACAGCAATGAATTACGGTACATGACTGGACCAGGTCTGGATGCCAGAACTCGGGCCACACATGGCCCGTGGCATAGCCATATCTCAGCCAAATGTATGACTATAGCTGGCCGTATTCTGGTCCTATGTATGGCTAAACAATTGAATGAATTAGATAAGCTACAACAACAGAAGACCACATTAGTGTATACCAAGAACAGGAATCTAAAGCTATCAAGAGCACAGACTCACCTGAAGTGTCCAGTTAAATAAATGAAATAAAAAAAAAACATCTGGTCTTTATTTAGACTTCAACTGTTCAGCTGTTTAGTCTGTATCAGTAAACTAGGCAACAGATTAACTGTGGATGGGACATCACACACTTCCTACACAATTGCTCGCTTTTCACACACTCATTCGCAAACTAATACATAGCTCAGTGGCTAAAATGTTGTATTTCTGATTGGAAGCTTGTAAGTTCAAATCCCACCTCCGCTAAGCTGCCACTGCTGGGTCTTTGAGCACGGCCCTTAACCCTCAACTGCTCAGTTGTTTGAATGAGATAATTGTGAATAAGAGCGTCTGCCAAATAGTGTAAATGTGAATGTATATAACCAGGGCAACCCACTTGAAAATGGAAAGAACACACAGAACTCTACACACAGTAATCAAAGCTCAGGATTGTTTATACAGTATTTTAGTGTAATTCCTTGTCATTGTATATGTTGTAACATTGGCTTTGGATAATTCTTCAAACAGCTGATATTGAGGAAATATTAATAACACATTATTAAGAATATTAACATTTGGTTACTTTAAAATGGCAAAAATAAAATGTTATTTTTATAAAAAGCAATTCACGCCTAAAATTTAATTTATGCAAAATATAAGTTTATCTACACCCACTTTTCACTCTCCTGATATCTAGAAAGAAGGTAATGAAGCATTCCAGACTGTGTAATATTTTCTTTTTACAAGACATGTGACTACTCAGTACAAAGAGACTGGACTGACACACGCAAATGAAGAAACTCAAAATTGCTGCTAAAACGGTGTTTACATATACAGTATTTATCAGTGGCAAAGCCTTCTCTGCTGGCCTAAACACTATCAGAAGCACTGACCTACATTTACAACCTAAATTCTAATATTTGTTCAATGAAATTTGTTTATTCTCCTCATTTCATAGCGTTTCTCTTGACTAAACTTCCAAGTACGTGTATGTGAATGTTAAATTTGTCCATATCAGATTTCAGCCTCTATGTGCTGCCATGTCAATCTAATCTGCCCAGGGCCTTCAGAATCAGTAGCGCTGGCCTTTTTAAATTAGTCTCTATTAGCAATGGGTTTGTTTTTCCTTAACCAATCGGATTTCATATTCGCCTCACAGGGCAGCTAGCTGGACCAGAATAGCGTCAGCATTTTTTCATCTTCTGATTGGTTGGTCATAGGGAAACTGTTAAAGACAAGTTCGACTGGCAAAACACGTCTGTAGCAATCTGCACACATTAATACATCTGAGTTAGACTTTTTTTATACCTACTTATACCATACTTAAAAATACATTTTCCAGAAAAGCTAGACATTGTGAGGAGGTCGGCCATCCCTGAAGCTAGCTAGCTTGTCTCAGCCCAGTTTGTTCTCCACTTCCAGACCAGTGAATACGAGCGGTAGCGCTGGCTTACAGCCTCTGAGGAGCGCTGCAAATTATGAGTCTGCATCTCTGGTGAGTAGGTTGTATTTTATTAACATTTTTAAAGTTTTTGTCATGTTATTAGACAAATATTGATTCTGAACTGCTCCAGATGATGTAGGTGCACAGTTGCGGTTGTAGTGTAGAGGTTTAGAGTCTTAACTGGGTTTCTTGCTTTAGTAAAATGGTATTCACTCTCCATATTTGAAATGCTTCTCTCTCTGTAAAGCCACGTGTTGTTATATTGCGTTTTTGTATTGTATTGATAGTTTCTATAATTGCAACGTGATAGTGGTGGTATTAAGAGGTGGATTAAGTCGGGTACGTCCCCACTGAAGGCCAATGTACCAAATGCACGGCCCGCCACTGGTATTTATTATTATATAGACAAATCATTTGCATGATCACAAACCTTCTACAGTGTCAGTGTGTTTTGTTCATTTTGTCTCTTTGTGTTGTCTTATAGAGCACCTTGGTTCTGGGAAAGTTTGATTTCACTGTGTACTTGACTTGATATCAACTAGCATTCTTTAAAAAAAAAAAGCACAGTTATGTTAGGCAGAAATGCTGTATATGAAACTACTATGCTTTCTCCTGTCATTTCCTTTCTCTCTTTCGCTTTGCCTAAGAACTCGCTAGCAATTTGAAAACTCGCATTAGCGATGTTTACGATGATTGCGCTTATTTAGTCGGTGTAGTGCAGCAGCCCTGAAGGTCCCTGAGAATCAAAGCGCACCCCAAACAATCATCTCTTACAAACGGCCAAAAACAGGAAAGACGGAAAGGCAAGAACGAAGCCAAACGGCTGGGGAAATGTGGCGTGTCGTGTAATGGCACTTCGCTCTAGTGCAAATTGAATTCAAAATGTCCATCCACCCCAGAACGGACAGGCGGATTAGAGCGAGATGCAATTCTGTTTTTTTTATCGCCTTGAGTGCCTTAGGAAAAAAAAAAAAAAACCCTGAGAGCTGTGGAATGAGTAGCCGGCTTGCTAAGAGTATTCTGGAGTATTCTGAAATATCTGGAAGTTGTGCGTAGTGGGGACTTAATTCCCTGTCAAAAGATTTACTCGTAGGAATCTTTAATACCCGCATGGCACAGAGTAGGGGAAAGCAGCCATAATAGGAATGCAGTCTAGCTGAGGCTTAGGACAATATACAATCTGTGACACACGTCTCAGCCGTGGATTAATGACTGTACCGTGAGGACTGAGCTCGGCTCTGTAGCCTTGTAGCTTAGCACATATTTCTGCACACTAAAAAGATGTGTTCTCGCTCACCAACAGGCTGACTGACTGGTCCCCTTTGTTAAAATGCATATAATATATCAATACGTTTTACACACATATTCAGATGCTCACTCCATCTATTCAATCCTCCCATCTTAGAAAAGTTTTTACTCATAAGCTGCCTCATGTGCTGGCTTGTGCAGTTTTATATAATGATTTTTTTTGTTTAGGTATCTTTAATCAACGACCGTCGTCAAAACGTGCAACATAAAAGGTTTTCGCTATCAGGTAATAGCATGAGGTGAAGTAACGGATGTTATGCAGAAGTGGATTTTATAGGTTACTGCAACCATTTTTATAATGTATCGGGTTGCCATTTGCAGAAAAAACGAGCATTTAATATTGAACGGTTCGACGACTGTCTTTTACGACTTCTCAGCCAGAAATGGTTAAATGCCTTAAAACATTCAAAATAAACGAGTAGGAACGGGCAATGAACGGAAAACCTTTTCATAAAGCACAAGGTTGTGCTGTTAAAAAGAAAATAAACAACAGCCGGTGGTGTAATGTGGCCCAATGTGAAGAAGAGTAACTGTCACAATGCTGGAGTTTAATTTTTTTTCCGATAAAAGCATATCCTGAAGTGTTCAGTTACGGAGGCAATATTAAGCAGTTTATTTATTTATTTATTTATTTGCATACTTACAAAATGTAGAGTCTCTCTTTCTCTCTCTCTCTCTCTCTCTCTCTCTCTCTCTCTCTC
>JAAIIK010000109.1:413794-429115 GCA_014706435.1 Silurus glanis | reverse complement strand
CTGCTTTCCCAGTTCATCTCGCCTACTCTACACACACGAGTCAGGTGCGTGTCTGCGGCTCAATTAATGTTCAACTCCATTAACTAGTGTATTTTATTCACTTTAAATAAAGCGATTCTCTTTAATCTAGTTGATGCAGACTCATTCATAAATTAGTTGCGGCAAAAATGCTGATTAGCCGATGTAATTTTCCATGAATCTGCTCTATTAGCGATAAAAATATGACTTATCTAGTGAACGTTAGCTTGTTTACAATAGCATGTAGCATAGTGCACTGACACTAACACACCAAAGCCGTTTCCCATGCAGTGTTTTATTTGGGGCGACTTGGCATAATGTTAATTTAACATTAACACACAATTAGCATATTGTTTATCTGTGCATTTACTAAATGAGCACTGTGCTACGTCTGAACTGACCCCACTGTATTTGTATAATCAATTTCTATTCTGTTCTTAAGTGTCTTAATTAATTTTAAATTCAATTTTAAACCTTTTTTTTAATTCCTTGTTTTGCTTTGTCATTGAACCTGAGAAAAACTTAAACTTAAAATAATGACGCAGTCTCCATGCTACAATAATAAAAGCAAAGTGTTTCACTGTGGGGACACTGTGTCATTATAAGTATAATTTGACTGTATTATTTGTGTCCCCCTTCAAAAATTGCTCATGAGAAATTTTATATTTATTGTCCCCCCCTACTGTTAAATGAAATTTACCCCCATGGGTAACAAAATTTTTAATTATTTTTATATTAATATATATATATATATATATATATATATATATATACTTGGCTGTCAAAATTCAAACTATTTTAAACAGCACTAAATGTTATTAACGCGCTATCAATCTATCAAATATTAATATGATGTGAGGTCCAGTTAACAGCTAAAACAGGTAGAAGTATTAACTACTTTTTACTTAAGTACATGTCAGAGCCAAGACTTCTTTACTTTCACTTAAGTAAAAAGGTATAATCAGTACTTCAACTTTTACCCGAGTATTTTAAAACATGAGTATCTGTACTTCTACTTAAGTAATGGATGTGTGTACTTTTGCCACCTCTGGTTTTGATGTGGTATTTATTGAATCTCAAAGTCGAAAGGTGCTTTATTTTTGTCACATGTACTTTACAGGACAGTGGTGAAATTATTTTTTGGCATATCCGAGCAATGTTTGGAAGCTCAGGAGTGCAGGGTCAGCCATGACGCCCCTGGAGCTTTGAGGTTAAGGGCATTGCTCAGTAGCCCATGAGTGGCAGCATGGCGATACTACACTTGAACCCCTGACCTTCCGATCAGAGCCCAGAGCCTTAAACACTAAGCTACCACTTCCACAAGTTCTGGATGAATATAAAATAAACCAAGAAAAGATTGGAAGGTTTAGCAGCTTAATAATTGATTAAACTCAAGGTTCCCTTAACTGTGAAAGCCTGAAGGGTACAACTGGGCAAATTAATTCAATCAATAAACTCCTCTGCTATCCATGGTTATAAAAACATGATAGATGGTAGAATGCAGGTATTTGTCTAACACAGAATAAAAAAAATAGTAATTAATGAATGAAATAAAATTAAATAGAGTCCAAACAACATCTCAAATTTTGGTTTTTCTACCCCAATGTATGGGCAGTATTTTCACTCATTCCTACATCAGCCCTTCATTTTTCTCTCTTTCGAAGTTAATAAGACAAAAAAACATCTTGTTCCCACACAGGAAAATCATAAAGACCTACTTGAAAGTTGACGGTTGTGATGTGGAGACACTGGAAACTCCTCCTAAAATGCTAAATAAATGACTCCACAACGAAAACTTTACCGTATTGATGGTTATAAATTAGAGCCCTGCACGGGACTGTTTTTTTAATCCCGCTACCGCCTGCTGAATGCCTCACCATTATCGCCTGTTCCCGCTCTTAGATTTTTGTGTCCACCCTCTTATAAGCTTATAAAGATTGTGCAAAAATGTATGCAAACGTTAGGGCTACGATTAATAATAACAGACATAAACCATTAAACTGATCAAATAAAATAAAGTGTCACACGTAACAAACAACTTGGGATTTTTTATTGTATTTTTTTTTTTTTTATCAAAAACTCAAACAACTTTTCAAACATTACAACTAGCAGGATTTGCAGGATGCCGGGACTCGCGCTATATTTGTTTGACCGTCTACTCCCACCCGTGCCAAAGCTAAAACCGCCAGGTCCCACGAAATTGGAATTGCTATCCAAATCTCAATGCAGCACTCTATTAGGATCCACCATAGAAATCCTATTAAAATTTTAATTCCTGCTTGACCTGACCAATCAGAATTCAGCATTTGTTGGTGCAGTGGTACAACTTTTATCAGTCGCCCAAAAACTGAAACAACCCTGACTTGTCTTTCCTTAAGTGCCCTTTGTGTTACCCTCGGTGACATAAAACTTCCACAGGCCTTATTATTTTCGGGACTGTTTGTCTTGCTGAAGCCAGCATTTTTTGCGGAACCAGCTAAATAAGTTGACCTTTGAACGCTGATCCGGAACGAGTTGAAAGGGAGCTTTTTCAAAAATCAGAGGGCAATAAACAAACCAAGCCGTCCGTAGTCATCTCTTTCTCTTGTCTTGTCCTCTACCTTCATTGATCTATCAGCATTGCATCTTTTTTACATCGCCCCTCTGACAGATGCATTTAGAGCAACTCTGACTTCCATTTGTTGTTTAATTGCATTACAGCCGGCCAGATTGCAAGTCCGAACGCCGAATGCTGAGTCCTGCCGTGATTGACAGGCTAATACATTGTGCTGCCGGTGCGCTAGATTGAGTTAACTTACAACCATTATTGAAAAAGTCAACCTGAATTAGGCGAGTGGAGCGAGAATTGAACTACACGCTGGCCTCCGAGACGCCATTGTTGTAGATGCCAGAGTTATCCTGTGATAATAATAATCATAATAATAATAATAATTTACCTTGCTAATTGAGATGCTAGGCACGATAGTCTTATTTTCATCGTTCTTTTTGCTGAAATTGATGCATTTGTATGCAGCTGATGTAGCGAGGCAATGCGGATATAAATGCAACAGGTCTTTTTTTTTTTTTCTTTCGTGGAGCACCGAACACAGAAATGGCTGTTAACGCTAAAACAAAGATGGCCTCCAGCCGATCCCATTATCATATCAAAAGCAGCACGTGCTCACAGCTTTCCGTCTGTCAGCCGTGCGAAGCGGAAGACGAGCGATATGACGCAGGGCAAGCTAAGCTTCCTGACATGGGAAGCGTAATAGATGAAAGCGGAATACATGTAGAGAGTGACCTGGAGTATAATGCTTTCTTTTTTTTTTATATATATTACATACTCTTTGTTGTCCTTTTCGTGTCTGGAGTTTTCATGATTGGCTCGGTTGATTCATACAAATATCACAGTGGTGTCTGGTTCTTACCAATGTTTGCTAAAATCAGTCACTCAGAACTGTCCAAAATTGCAATCATTCAAAGTTTTACCAAAACACCAGGGAACATTATAGAGTTCCTTGTAGCAACTAGTTTTTTTTTTTTCTTTTCTTCTCAGTACAGGGAGTGTGTTTCAAATGTTCTTGTCTAGTGATTACGCTGGTTTGTGTAGCAAGTGTCTTTGGGTAAAGTTGTGCAAGTTCTTCCCATGTCCATATGGGTTTCCAACAGGTTATCAGGTTTTTTCCTACCTCCTAAGAACATGCTAATGAATTGGTTATGCTAAAATTTAAACAAAAGTCTAGCAGAGGTCTGAAGAGAAGCTGAAAATTATACTTGAGTAAAAGTCTAGATGACTTATAAAAGTCTAGATAACTTTTATCTAACTTTTAACTAAAACATATTCCATTACAAGTTAAATCTCACCGATTTTAATATAACATGAAGTAAGTCTTCGAGTTTCTGATTTGAACATTACTTTGAGTATTTGGACTAGTCCTCAACACCAAGACACATTTAAGTGAAAAGCCAAAACAGTTGATTTGTAAGGTTTTATTTCCTAAAATACAAATCAAATTCTACACCTGAGCACTGCATTCACCAAGATCAACACCACAGCCTCTTCAACATGCCAGGATGAAACAAAGATCAAACAAGTCAGTCAAATCAATCTTTTCAGATCATTTACAAATACAATGATGGCATCATGTCAAAAAGTAGAAGAACTATTAGTTGTTGTTAGTAGCAGAAAAAATG
The DNA here is from genome assembly GCA_014706435.1 of Silurus glanis. Taxonomy (NCBI): domain Eukaryota; kingdom Metazoa; phylum Chordata; class Actinopteri; order Siluriformes; family Siluridae; genus Silurus; species Silurus glanis. Next base: position 424,924 of record JAAIIK010000109.1, on the reverse strand, counting down.
TGCGAGCGTAAGGTTTTTATGGAGTATGAAAAGGGCCAAATTGTGATGTCTAGACGATTGGGTCAGAGCATATCCAAAACTGCAGCTCTTGTAGTATGTTCCCGGTCTGCAGTGGTCAGTATCTATCAAAAGTGCTCCAAGAAAGGAACAGTGGTGAACCGGTGACAGGGTCATAGACGGCCGAGGCTCATTGATGCATGTGGGGAGCGAAGGCTGGTCCGTGTGGTCCGATCCAACAGACAAGCCCATGTAGCTCAAACTGCTGAAGAAGTTAATGCTGTTGATGCTTCATGGGCCAGAACTGTTTTGGCAGCAAAAAGGGACCAACATAATATTAGGCAGGTGGTCATAATGTTATGGAGTGGAGAGTAAAAGTTGCTTATATCTTTGATACTCAGTAAAACTAGATGAAGCATACAATAATGAATACATTTAATCACATACTTTATACCACTGCTCTCTGGGCGTGAATCGGTTTATAGTGCCCTTGAACTGACAAGTGTGTATGACCATTTTGACTTTTGGATTGGCTCCAAGTCCACTTTGATCATTCTCTGTCAATCCTCTATCCAGCGATTTGCTCGAGCCAGATTTGTCTGATGTTTCTACAAATCTATGGTGTGGCTTTCAAAGCAGTGCCCTGTGCCACTTTTTTTATACTCTCTCTTTACACTACAACCAGACGGGTGAAAAATTAACAAGAAACCGGTGTCTCAGCGATGCTGTCTTATTCGAGACGTTGATTTATCTCGCCACCATGGTTCGGCTCCACTTATCCACTTAGAGAGACTCATAGCAAATCAATACGGAGTTCCTCTGACTGATCACTTTTATTTCTTTTTTTCTATGATGAAACATTTCTATCCAAATGCAAATGGTATGAATGACCAATGGACCCAGAATGACCCCCCCACCCCCTGAACCATCCACCAAGATTGACCCAAGTGTTGGTTCAGCAAAGATGTAAAACTCAATGATGTAAGTAAGTCGTATGCTGTGACCTTTGCATTGACCACATCTCAACCCAATGAAACCCAGAGAGGAGATTTTGGATTTGGATGTGCCCCATTAATATCTTTAAAACCCTAACTGAGGTAATATATTTACAAAGAATGCACCTAAACCAGCTCTTAAGACTTGTATAGATAGACTCAATGCCAAGGTTCATTGAGGTTGTTTAGAACAACTTATGGTGAACCAACAAACATTATTTTTGGTTAAGGCATGTGACAGAAAAGCCAGACAGTAACTCTTTCTCTAGGAACTCCAAAGGGCTTTAAACCATGTCTCCTCAGAATGTTCTGGGTTAACCCCTCTCCAGAGCTTTGGTTTCACTGGTCAACACTTCACTACAGCATTCCCACAATTCCCAGCGCGTGTCATGCAAAATAAAGCATGAAAATGTCATCCGCATCGGAACAAGGCTTTCATTCCACATTTGCCCCACGAGAGGGTAAAGCTGGGGATCTTTATGGCGTCGAGAGTAAACGTGTGTCTACATGATAACAGCTGGAGAAAAACGAAGTCACAGGAGCGTGCACCTAGAAAAGGGCAGGGTAATTGTCCAAATGTTTGTTATTTTTGACGAGACATTTTCACCATAGCGACTGATTTTCCGGGTAAAGCTTCAGAGTAAGTGGATGAAGGACACGACCTCAGCTTTTCTTTATATTCATACTTATTTTAAAGTGTATTTGGATGTACAGTACATCACACAGAGATGCTATATACAAAATAATTCAATAATCAATTAATTCGTTTTTTTAAATAAGTGTATTATGCGTATTTATATTTCAGTTGATAGTATATAATATAGGGCGTAAGTCATAAATGTAAATGTTCAGGAAAATGTATGAAACTGCAAATCTATTATAATAAAAGACAACTGTGAACAACATAAATTGGTATTTTAATTGCAAAATATATTTGTTTTGATGCAGAAATCTTTTTGAAAAATTGTTAAATATTTAGACAATGATGCGTGTACAGCAACTTCTGTCTTAACATAATATAAATAGTGTAATATGATTGATTTCTATTAATATCAGTGGCAATGTTCAACACATTTTGTATCAGGGGGTCCCTGCCCAATGCCTCTATTGCCTAAGGGGTCCTTGACCTAAAAAACATTGAAGGCCCCTGATATAAAAAATTAGAATTTGTTTTGATTTTTTTTTTTTATTGTTTAAATGAATATCTCATTCATTACTTTTTGATCTTCTCTGTCATTACAATTCCTCTTACTCTATTTTGTCGAAGCAATTACTCCATTTTGGAAAAAAGTATTTGGACACCTGATTTTTACAGCCATATGGTTCTACCACAAAGTTAGAAGCAACTGACAAGGATGTCTATAAATAATTGGTCAGGATGGCTTTGGATTCAGTAACGTGAAATTTTCCCTACACTTGAAATAGGAGAACCCAAACCTGTTCCAGTATTACAGTACCCCTGCTCACAAATTCAGCTCCAAAAATTTGATTTGATTAGGGTTGATCTTTAACTCCAACCCATGTAAACCATATCATTATTTGTCACATACACATTCATACAGAGCGGCTTAAACAACGAAGCGGCTAATATATGAATTTTTCCTGGGTTTTTCCCGGTTTCTCAAACTTCAAGCCAAAAAACTGAGCGACATAACATTAGACCAATGAAATTTCCGAACGGAAATGAAAAAACGCACCACACCTGTGTTCTGAGCTGCACGGCATCGGGAGAAAAAAACTTCCACCGGTGGCGCACGACGATGACAAAAGATAAACTCCCCAGAGAAATACAGTGGTACCTTGACCTACGAGTTTAATTTGTTCCGTGGACGAGCTCGTATCTCAATTTCTCATCAAATCAGTTTTCCATATTGAAAATACTTAAAATGGCATTAATCCGTTCCAACCCTCAAAATGACCCCGTTTTTATGTTTCATGTTATTAAATTGGAAAATACATTTCTGAATAACAAATCTTGTATAAAAACATAATAAAAGAGTATGTAAAGGTATAATAAGGTTTTATTCAGTGTATTTTCCTTGGAGATGAGACGACTTAAGCTAACGAAAACACCTGTGGGGTGTGTGTGTGTGTGTGTGTGTGTGTGTGTGTGTGTGTGTGTGTGTGGAGGGGGGGGTAGAGGCGATAAGCGGAGGGAAAACTCGTTTTTTACTATCACTCCTGTACACTACGTATCCCTAAACTTTAAAAAATTTACTTTTTCTTTTTTGCTTATCTTAATTTTCGTCACTTCGCTTTCTGGCTTCGCTTCGCCATCTAGCAGCGGCGTCTCGAGCTCGTACCTCAATTTTTTGCTCGCGTAACAAAGCAAAAAAATCGACCGAGTGACCGCTCGTACCTCGGAAAACTCGTACATTAATGCACTTGTAGGTCGAGGTACCACTGTAGTTGTGAAAGAAAGGAGGAAGACAGTGAACAATGACTTACTTGGTCGGCTCCTGTTTAGATACAAGCCGTTGTAGCGCGTTGAGTCTGGGTCATGGGAGAGCTCGCTAACTCTAGTTGCAACAGAAATCATATAAGCACAGACAGGTTTCCAAAACTCGTGCTTTTTTATTTTTCTTGCCAACAGCGTTATGGGTTAGTCAAAGAAACTTAGAAATGAGCATCAGAAAATAATAAGGACATATTCCTCAGTCTTACACACACGCAGTAATAACGGCAGAATGCAGTGGCAGGCTATTCCCAAAATACTGCTATGCTCCTAATAGAAGCGCAACATATTGCATTTAGTGTCTTTCGTTAAAGCCTGTGTAAAGTTCATTAGTTTCAGTGTAGACACCTGCGGCTTTTAGACAGGTGCGGCTTATTTATGTTTAAAATAAAAATCTTTGTCAAATTCAGTGGGTGCGGCTTATATATGGGTGCGCTTAATAGTCCGGAAATTACGGTATATTAGCCATATGAAATACTTTTGTCTATGTAGTGTAATTATAAATGGATAAAAGTATGAGTAGTTTAGTATAAAAAAATGAAATACTTTGTTATAGAAAAGGAATAAGGATATATGTGCACCTTCAGGTCTGATCATTTGGGAGGCAGGTGAGGTGACTGGGCTTAAAGCTGTCCTGCATTGGCGGTCGGTCAACACTCCTTGTGGACATGAGCCCATGCAGCCGGTGCCTTTCCATAATTAAAGCTGAGGATTAAGCGAGTCATGATTTGCTTTTGATTCGGCAGAAAAAAAAGAAACTCAGAGCCGGGGGCGGATTAGAATCTTCGAGCCTAAACACTGTGTGATCTGTGGGTTTGTGCAAGTTTCTTTATCTGGAAATGGAGATAATGAAAATGATAAAGCTCCAGTTATTCAGGGATAATGACCACAAAAAAATTCTTTTTTTTTTTTAAATATATATTCTTGTTACCTGTCGTGACAGTGTGTTCTGCCGAACACTGATATTTAGAGCTAAACACATCCGCTGGAGTGGACAAAAATATTTCTAGGTGCTCACCGGCAGACATTAACCTTGGGACATGTCAGTCGCCTCCCCCTTTTTGCGAAGGAAGACCAGAGCGCAGAATGTGTTGTCGTAATCAAAGGTGATGACGCGAGCTGCCAACTGTTCACGCTGGACGCCGGCCCAGACCTGTTCCCGAGTATCTCATCATCACACCCGTCACCAGTCATGCTTTCTGTCAGAGCCAGAGCTCCGAAATACCTCGCAGTGTGATACATCGCTGCAGATGGCCCATGGTGGCAGGGCCTCTAGCTAAAGGCAGGGCGTAAGTACGTAAATACCACAGGCCGCTGATTCAACCTCGTCCTCTCACACACACACAAAAACACACAATCCAGCTTATTGATCCCTTAATTCAAAGTTAAGTGCATTAAAAGCCAGGTAAGTCCACACACATGCATTTCTCATACATATCAACACCTTTGCTCTGATTCGCTCAAGTTTTCATAGGCGGAAAAAAAAAATCGATGGAGTCATCAACTCGTGATTCATGTCTCGACAAGCTCTTAATCTCTCCCGTATATCACCTCGGCAGTCTCGCCCACCACACCCACGCTCTGATGCTAATGTCTCGACACGTTTCTCTAAGAAAAAAAAAACAGATTATTTTTCCATTTTGTACGAAGCGTTGAGGTGATGACTGTGATTTATGCGCAAATTATAAATCCAGGGGACAAACCTATAGTCTGTATCAGAATCGGTCTTAAACGACATGCAAACTGTCCACAAGTCAGATTTTCGGCTCAAACTTTTAGATAAAATAACTACACTATGACAGATGAGATTTACAGTCATATCTGGTGCTTCCCTGAACCCGTTCCAGCATGACAATGCCTCTGTGCACTCCTGCTATGGAGCTCTGACCTCAACCTGGTTGAACACCTTTGGGATAAACTGGAATGCTGACTGCCCCCAAGCCTCCTCACTTCACCTACATCACTACCTAATTAGACTAATCTCATTCTCCACTACAAATCTCCACAAGCACACTCCAAAATCCAGTGGAACGTCTTCCCATAACAGTGGAGATTAAAGTAACAGCAAATGGGGAACTAAATGTGGAATGAGACTCTCAAAAATCACATACAAACACACTTAATGCTCAGGTGTACATGAACTTTTGTCCATTCAATGTATCATTCATACGTATTAATCCGTTATCTGTAACTGTGTAAAAGCTCCGCATTAAGTAAACAGAGGCTCTCGTTTCCAGGGCAACAACTAATCGCTTCAGCTATTAGCCATTTATGAAAGGATACCCGGTCCAGGGTTTAACGTTAAGTTCATGTATCATTTAAATTTTCTAATAAAAAAATTATACGGATCCATGATACTGACAATGTTTGGAAATATATGGACCCTTATGTACTGATCCCTTTGTCAATGTGATGTTTGAAACTTTCATTAAAATATCAATCCTACTTTTCATTTAGTTTGACATTCACTTAACATGAATAGGAACTATTTCGTCTTACAAACAAGTCACAGTTCTGTCATTCAGGAAGTAGTAGTTCAGTGGTTTAATCGGAAGGTCATTGGTTCAATCCGTGGTATTGCCAAGCTGCCACACTTGGGCCCTCGCGCAAGGCCCTTACCCCTCTGTGCTCTAGGGGCTGTGTATCATGGCTGACCCTGGGCTCTGACCCCAGCTTCCTAACATCACTGCAAAGAAAGAATTTTATTGTGCTGTAAAAAAGTACATGTGACAAATATATGGCTCTATTCATTGTTTCATATATCGTGGGATCATAAAAAAAAAAGCTCCACCGGAAAAAAAAATTTAATCACTAAACATTTGTTTTACCGATGCGCCACATTTCAAATGAAGAACCAAAATCCGCCAAGATGCACACGTCCGGCAATTAAAACCGTCCGTGTAGCAAAAGTTCCGTTCGGTGTCCTGATGATTTCCATAATTTAAAACACCATAATTACTTTACAACATTTACAGAATATTTAATTACAGAAGAATATTTTGTCTTGAGGTTGGTTTCACTAATAATAAACATAAGCATAAAGAAATAATATTTGTCTATGACCATGTTGATTAGAGTATTAAAAACCCAATAAGTATTCATTTAAGGTACATTTAGAACAGATAAAAATGTGCGATTAAGTTAAGATGAATCACGAATGACAATCATGCGATTATTCTAAACAATTCCATGGTATAATTCAGGATGTATTTATTGGCATTTATTTTTATTTTCAAATAATAACAATAATAAACTGTACATTTGAACATTGTATGTGCACACTATGCAAACTAGTTTCCGAATCCAAGAACAGTCTTCGAGTCGTTGTCATGTAATTACTGTCATTCTGACGTGAGATAAAAGCGGGACGATTCCTGCCTACGTGAAATAATGACATATGTGGAGCTGTCAGATTTAAATACGATTTGTGCTGTCACACTGTCATGAAATATGAGAGAAATAGATGTTGACAGCGTTTGGTTTTTTTCCTGCAGCTTGAATGAGACAAATATTTAGAAAGGCAGGATTCAGAATGTTGCTGCTGCTGATGAGGAAGTTTTCAAAGGTCTGATTAGTGGCTTACGATGTTCCGTAGAGCGTTTCCATAGAAATTCACTTTAGGCCTGCCTGTGTTTCTCTGGGTTTTGATATCCATTATTTATAATACGTTTATCTTTAACACTCCTTATATATGGGATCGAGTAGGTATGGGCTCGGGATTTGTATGAACCGGTCGGGAATTGGATTGGCATATTATTTTGGGGTAATGTATTTGCGGCATCTATGGATTTTATTATCCTCATCACACATGTTCCTTTATTCTCTTTTAAAAAGATAAGGTTCCTATGAGGTAGTTTGAGTTGTTCTTGCTCTGCAATGATTCATCTTTCAATCTAAAGCTTCTCCACAAGAGAATGCTGCTGGTTTGCTCAAATGCTGTCAGAAAGCCAGTTCTCAAATGTCGTATCGAGTATATCCCTTCTCTGAAGTCTTGTTTCTTTGTAGATATTCTTTTGCTGGAAAAGGGCAGCTGCCAGGCTACATCAGGCAAATAATACCATCATGATTCTTTTTATTTATTTATTTTTGTGGCTCCGATTTTGGAACGCTTTTTTTTGTTTATTGTGTGAATCTTTTGGGGTTTAAAGTTCATAGTCATGTTTCTAATACATCTGTTCTGTTCATAACAATAATATACATTCACAAGTAAATAGGGAAGTGGTTAAGATGTTTGCTTGCTGATTGAAGGTCGTGAGTTCAATCCCCGGCTTCACCAAGCTGCTGCTGCTGGGCCCTTGATCAAGGCCCTTTACCCTCATCTGCTGTTATGTAAATGAGATAATTGTAAGTCTGCCAAATGCTATAAATACAAGTGTAATGTTCTGAGCAAAGTGTTACTTTACAGTATTTTAGAAAGTTATATAACACATAGTTTTGTAGTGTGTAAAGGTTTGTTGTATGTTGTAAAAGTTCTCAAGTATGTTTTCAAGTTTAATAGTATATTGTGAAACACATTAAAGAACGTTATAACTTTGCAAAAACTAATGAGCCTTATAACTTTTCAACATACTACAAAACTTTGCACATCTAAAAATTTACTTTACACTATACAACTATACAATAGACTACAGAGTCTTATATAGCCTTATACATACTTATATTGTAGCTTTAAAAGTATTAGGTTTTGTGGTGTGTAAATATTATTAGTATGTTGTAAAGATTTTGTAGTATACTATAACATTTTGTAATATTTGATAAATTAATTGTATAGTACACTGTAAAGTTTTGAAGATGTGTAAAGTTTTTTAGCATGTTGTAAAGTAATAAGGCTCTGAAGTTCGTTGTAAAGTTGTGTCGTATACAGTACAATTTTGTAGATGTGTAAAGGTTTATAATATAAGTTATAAGGCTCTGTAAACTGATGTAAATTTGAGCAGTATACTGTAAAATTTTGTAGCTGTTAAATAGTTTGTAATATGTTGTAAAGTTATAAGGCTCTGTAGTGTGTTGTAAAGTTGTAAAGTATACTTTAAAGTTTTGCGGTAAGGCTCTGTTTTCATTAGAGTTGTATAGTTCTATAGTATAGTTGTATAGTATACTGTAAGTGTTGTACAGTACGTGTTTTCCTTTGTAATATATTGTGAAGTTATAACGCTCTGTAGACTGTTTCATAGTATAGTATGGTGTAAAGTTTGTAGATGTGTCAAGGTTTGTAATGTTTAAATCATAAGGCTCTGTAGTGTGTTGTAAAGTTATAAAGTTTACTCAAAATTTTTGTAGCATGTGGTAAGGCTCTGTTATCATTATAGTTCTATAGTATAGTTGTACAGTATACTGTAAGTTTCCATATGTGTATCAGTTTGTAATATATTGTAAAGTTATAACGCTCTGTAGACTGTTTCATAGTAAAGTTTTGTGTAAAGTTTTGCAAACGTGTAAAGTTTTTTAGCATGTAAAGTTATAACACTGTAGTCTTTTTTTTTATTATGTAGTATACTGCAAGGTTTTATAGATGTGTAAAGGTTTATAGTCTCTTATGTGTGTATAGTATATTCTAATGTTTTGTACTGTGTTTTTTTGGGAATTTAATTCTCAGTTAAACGTTCAAATGTTTTACATTTATCATTTTAAAAATAGCATAGAAATTGTGTATTATAAACTGGCAAATATTAAGTATAATTATATATTGTTTATTTTTAAAAAGCTCTTCATACTACAATTAGGCAGTACCACTTTCATTGGGCTCCTAAAAACATTTCTGTCAAAATTCATGACTCATCAATTGTGAAAAAAAAACAATGCAGAAGTAGTAAAACATGCACCAGTCGGAATTCTCAACAACATCCAAACACCTTTCCTGGGAAAAAAAAACGCCATCACCTCTGTTGTTTGAAGGCAGCAGTCTTTTCGCTTTTAAGACACAGCTAAAAATGTCTGACTTATCAGCACCCTGTATACACAGGAGAAATCACTGGTGCCTCAGAAGGTCACAATGTGATTTTTTTTTTCATCTTTCCATGGCCAGTTTCTCTCAGGCACCAAATTAAACCCATCTGTGGGCTTCCGTCCATACAAGACAAGGGAATTAGTTCCCACAGTGTCTCTTATCTCTCTACCTCCATACCCTGCCTTGCATGCTCTGTTTCTTCTCCTGTAATGAATATCTACCCAATTTAGTTCCTTGTCTCTCTCGGGGAATAAATCCTCCCTCGGCTTCTCGGATGAAAGAAACTAGGCATCCCCAGAGTCGGGCTTTGACCTCGGTGCTCAACGCCGTGACCTTAATTGATAAGGATGGTATTCGATGGACAAAAGAAGATCTAATGACCTTTACTTGTGTTGTCGCCCATAGCTTCTTTTGCAGCGTGACATTCGTAGGCGATCATGGGCAGTCAACTATAGAAAGACGCTCACTGAAGGAATAATTCCTTTTTGCCCTTTTGAAGAGACTAACACTAACCACGACATGATGCATTTGTACCTGAATTCTGAGGATATTTATGTTTGCACATCTAAAAAATGTAAATATCTTTGTCTGGTCACTGTGTACAGGATTGCTAGCATGCTTGTTTTCCCTTCTACATGTGTTTTCTTTTGCTTATTCTGAAGCTAATTTAATCCATTAGAAGTTAGTGAAGCGGTAGATAGGTAAGTGGTAGCTCAGTGGTTAATTAAGGTGTTGACTTCTAATTGCAAGGTTGTGAGTTCCAATCCCAGAAACCCCAGGCTGCTACTGCTGGGCCCTTGAGCAAGAACTTTAACCCTCATCTGCTCAGTTGTATAAATTGGAAATAAACATAAGTGCTATCCATTACAATAACAATTATTTCATTTGGAAGACCCAATCATGCTGTCAGGATTATGGACTGGCATGGACTGTTTTCCACAAGCTAGTGCACGTCATGTGACTTCCACACAACTTTTTCATGCACTGATCATTTACGCTTGTATTTAAGCCTCACATTTTATACAAACGGTCATTCTTTGTTTATACAGTTCCTGCCGATTCTACGAGGTTGTATAAAAATGTTTAGAGACTAATGCTGCTAACTAGTGCCACTATTCTGTCCACGTGCATTACAATGTATGCGATTTCATCACGGACAGCAAGTTAGAACAAAGCGCAAACGTGAAATTCTGGGCAAATCTGCCACAATGACGTTTGACGTGATATACGTTTGACATACGGTGATGCTGCAACGAGTCCTGCGAGGTGTTTTGAGTGGCACCCGCGCTTCAAGAGCAGAAGAACCTCACCTCCACAAGACCTCCAACGAGCTCAACCCCCGAAAATGTCGAAACCATTCGGCAACTTGTGCATTGGAGATCAACCCACATGATCCCTGCACCCACCCTGCTCACCAGATTTGGCTCCTACGCACTTTACCTTCTTCCCAAAGATGTCGTCGTTTTGACACCCTTGCACAGATCCAGTGCGAATCACAGAAGGTGTTTGACAAGCATTGTTGAAAGATTTATGATCAAACTCTTGATGTCACCCAAATGAGGATGGGTTCCCCTTTTGAGTCTGGTTCCTCTCAAGGTTTCTTCCTCATAACATCTAAGGGAGTTTTTCCTTGCCACAGTCGCCACGGCTGCTCATCAGGGATAAATACACACCATTCACCATGACTGTTGATTTCTGTAAAGCTGCTTTGAGACAATGTCTGTTGTGAAAAGCGC
>JAAIIK010000109.1:356415-407690 GCA_014706435.1 Silurus glanis | reverse complement strand
TGTGTGTGTGTGTGTGTGTGTGTGTGTGTGTGTGTGTGTGTGTGTGTATGATGTTCCTTCATCTACACCTGTAATAAAGAATTCAGATGAATAGTGAGAGAGAAGTGAGCTGGTATCTCCAGGCCTCAGTAATAAATAAAACAGAAGTCATTGCGACGGCGTTTGTGACGACACTGTAAAGTGTGTTACACAACACCTTTTCCTTTTTCGTTAACGAGACGACGGCCGCCTCACATCTCCACCTCTGACTCTCTCTTCTTCCTATTTCTGTTCTCTCCTGCAGAAAACCCGAGCATGATGAAACACACGCAGAATCAAAACAGTAAGTGTGGGGAACCTTCTGGGATTGCAGAACGAGATGGGATCCGGCTGTTTGCCAGAGCACCAAACTTTCTTTTCTTTTCATTTCTTTTCTTTTCTCCCCCTCTCCTTTTTTCTGTGAGTTTTTGCACATATTTGAAATGACAAGTGAGCCACCTGCGAAGCATCTCTGCAGCATCTGTTCCTTCCAACACACTATATTTGAATTTGAAATCGCAGTTTTGAACTTGTACCGTCTGGCTATTGACTAAATTCTCCACGCATGCTGTTCGTTAAGCTACAACACCCCTTCAGAAATCCTTTGACGCACAGATATATGCTCTGGTCAAAAATTTGTGGACACCCGACCTTTAGCTTTGGATGTGCTTTTTAAACATCCATTCCACATGTAGTCCCCATTTAGTTATAATAACCTTCACCCTTCTAAGATGTTCCACTAGATTCTATGGAGATTTGTGGAGATTCATTCAGCCATAAGGGCGGTAGTAAAGTCAGGTACTGATGCAGGTAAGGTGAGGAAGCCTGTGGTGATATACAGGTAGTCGTCGACTTACGACCTATGCAACTTACGACCATTCGACTTTACGACCACAATCGCTAGCCGCGGCGTACCACAGTGCGTACCAGCTACCGGCATCATTTCACAGTACTGTACATATAGCCTACTCTACTTACGACCAAATCGTGTTACGACCGGTCTGTCGGTCCCAATCGACTACCTGTATTCAATATATAACAATACGATATACTGAAAAGATACATCTGACGCAGCTACTGATGTAATTCAAATTTACATTTATTTGTCACATTCACATTTATACAAAGTACGACATGCAGTGAAATGGTTTTTGCGACTGTCCAACCTGTAAACATGAAAAATAGAAATAGATTATAAGGATAAAAAGAAAGTAAATAAATAGTATATTATAACTAAAAAGTATGAGAATAAGGTTAAGATATAATATAAAACATATATACACACTCTAGAAATATATATATATATATATATATATATATATATATATATATATATATATATATATATATATAGTTGTGAAAGGAAGGAGGAAGACAGTGAAATATGACTTTCTTGGTCGGCTACTGTTTAGATACAAGCCGTTGTAGCGCGTTGAGTCTGGGTGAAGGGAGAGCTCGCTAACTCCAGTTGCAACAGAAATCATATAAGCACAGACAGGTTTCCAAAACTCGTGCTTTTTTATTATTCTTGGCAACAGCGTTAAGGGTTAGTCAAAGAAACTTAGAAATGAGCATCAGAAAATAATAAGGACATATTCCTCGGTCTTGCACACATGTAGTAATAGCGGAAAAATGCGGCGGCAGGCTATTCCCAAAATGCCGCTCTGCTCTTAAAGGAGCCACAACATATTTCACCCGTTACACTGTGTAACACTCTGTCTTTCATTAAAGCCTGTGTAAAGTTCATTAGTTTCAGTGTAGACAGGGCTTATAGACAAGTGCGGCTTATTTATGTTCAAAATAAAAATCTTTGTCAAATTCAGTGGGTGCGGCTTATATATGGGTGCGCTTTATAGTCCGGAAATTACGGTGTATATATATATATATATATAAATTGCCAGAAAGGGATGGATGTGTATTGCAGATATAGACAGTACAGATTAAAGTAATCTAGTGTGATTTGTCCTTAAAGTGTCCATGTGCAGTATAATGACATAAAGTGACACTGTGCTGTGCAGGTCAAGAGATAAAGTGACAGTCCAGAGTTAAGGTGTCACATAAATAGTGCACTAATTGTGCAGTGAAGGAAAATTCACCCTTATTATGATGCCGTGCGGTACGATTTTGATTCGATTCAACACAATTCGATTCAATGCAATATGATGCAATGGGAAAAAAAATATGATCCTATGCATGTATATATAGTTTGCTTTTATTTTATTAAGCAAATCATCAAGTGCATTTCAACTTCTAATGCATGGCCCTTTTACAAACAGGCTTTTGTAATGCAAAAAAAAAAAAAAAAAGATGAAATAAAACCAGACATTCTTTTCCTGTTCTGTCTGCAGGAAGATGCAGCTCTACCTCTGCCATGTTAATCTGTATTTTATGTTACTCTCAGGATGCGTCTCGGTCTCTGTAGTGTTGTGATACGTTGTTCAAGTAGCAGCAGTGGTGCGGAGAGAACACGCTCGAGAAACAGTTTAACGGGAAATCTACATATAGTACCATAAATACTATATAGTATATAAATACTGGTTACAAATGATTACTTTCAAACTAATAAAAGTATAGCACATCTATTAATAATTATATCTAAATAAAACTGTTTATTATTATGTCATAAAGCTGCCATAGATATTCTTAAGACGTTATATCTTCATAGGGTTATATGACAACTGCCAAGGGCCTTCATCCCAACTCTGATAAACCTAATTATATAAAATTCTACATAAGGACAGGTTTTGTTGAGTCTTAAATATGAGGCTTAAAGTCATATTACACATAAACCTTAGATAATTCTCAGCGTTAGAACCTTCATTAAGTCACAGCTGGTTGATGTTATTACAGGAAAACACGCTGAGCTTCTTCACCTTCACAGATTCGTATTCATGCATTAACGGTGAACCAACTCGGTATAAAGTAGCCCAAATGCTATTATTCGAGGGAAAACCTTGTGAAGCTTTGCTGTCTCCTGTAACTTCACATTCCGTGAGCAGTCATTTTCAGTGGGGAAAAAAAAAAAAAAGCTGAAACACCAGCGCTTGCAAGCTGCTGACGAATTACAGTGTTCGAGCGAGTTCGCTCATCTGTAATTTCTTACAGACCCTATTCGTAAAAATGAATGATTTAAGAGCAGGAATAATCGTGTTCTTTCTGTTTCGCTCTCAGTCTCTCTTCGTCTTCCTCCTTCTCCGTTTCTCTCTTTCTCACATTACCCTCTGGATACCCGCGGATATAAATTTGAATATGCAAATGCAGCCCGCGAGCAGGTGCACGACTGTAGGGACAGAATCAGGTCGTTCCTACAGCCTCGTATGCAAAGCAAATAGCTTGTAGGAACACGGCCCCGAGAGGACATCCAACATAAGCTTGTACAGCAAAAAATATATTCTTATTTTTCCATTTTACAGCATAAAAAATTATGTGGGAGTGTCCATATATAGTTTTTATACAGATGCTAAAAGGCCTTAACCAAGTTTGTTTTCTGTTTACAAAATATTTTTTGTAAAGGTTTGTGCTTGATTTGAAGTAAAATACTTATGAATACCTGTTTTTAATGTAAAATATGATATAAAAGATGCCGTATGCAACGTGTTTCATATTTTAACTATATTATTATGTAACTATAATAAATATTGCTCTACAGCATTACATCATCCCTTCTGGCTGTTGCAGTTCCGCATAAATTGGTAGGAAAATGAAGATGCAACTAACTAACTAGTGTTATAGAAACAACTCATGAACAAAAGAATTTCTTGGGAAATAAAACGAGTGAATCAGGTTTCGAAGTTGCATTGCAATTGAAATTTGCAACTTAGTCACACAGGGGCTTGCAAAACAAATAGAAGAAAATGTAAACATTTACACCTTATTAGATGACATAATGAAGTAGGTTTGTGTTTCTTAAGCTCTCTGATGCAGCAATCAATTACATGCACCTTACAATGAATTTGACAGACCAAATCCAATGTTTATGTTTTGCTGTTAATGTTTGAGTTTCCTACATTGTCATTGTTGCTACATTGAAATTCACTTGAGAAGCTTGAGGTACAAGTTCAAAATAAATCACAGAAATTATATATAATAGAGCACAATATTTAAATCAAAATTTTAGTCCACATTTTTTTATGTTCTTTTTTACTACCATTTACATTTGCTGCATTTAGCAGACACCCTTGCAATTTATAAAAGTGCTACCTTTTTTTTTTTCCTTATTAATTAAGAATTCAGTTCAGAAATAAGGCTGAATTTCTGTTGGTGGAAAGATCACGTGGTATTTACTTACATTAAAAAGAAATTTGGCATAATTGAACTCAAAAATAAAAAAAATTCAACATAGAAATTCAAGCAGTAGTGGTTGTTTTATATATGGAAACATTAAATATGGAAAAATACATTATACCTTAATTTGTATACTTTTATGAGCTTAGAAACTTTTCCAATCCTAGCTACAGTTTTTACTTGGATTTAAGCTTTACTGTTTATGCATTCGAAGGAATTGATACCCAAATGAACAAATGACGACAACAGTAATCAAATGCTAGCTGAATAGCTAGCTATTAAAACAGGTTAATGGTTGATATTGTTTTCGTTAGTAACATTGAGATTCCGGGGGAGTGGTGGCTCCAGCGGTTAAGGCGCTGGGTTGCCGATCGGAAGGTCGGGGGTTCAAGCCCCGGTATCGCCAAGCTGCCACTCTTGGGCCCTTGAGCAAGGCCCTTAACCCTCTATGCTCCAGGGGTCCCTTACGAGGGAAATATCAAGGTCCGTGACGTCGGAGTGACGTGGGGCCGCCTTCCCGTGGGCTCACCACCTGCAGGAGGGACCGTAAGGGACGGTGCTGTGAGGATTGGGCAGCAGTCGAAGGCGGGGGCCTGCTTAGACTGCTGCCCCCGCGACCCGAATTACGGATAAGCGGGAGAAAATGAATGAAGGAAGGAACATTGAGATTCCTGTTGAAGCTTTGGATAAACAGTTCAACTTCTGAGCATGCTGTTGCATTGCATTGTGTCTCTTCCATGATAATGATAGTAATTGAAGTTGATAGCAATTTTTGCACAGGTGACAGAACGCTGTTGTCACTCATGGTCTCTGCACACACCATGAAAATGTTGTAATATGTGTTATGGTTGTGCTTTATGGTCACTTAGCATTAGCGCAGTGCTCACTCAAAAAAAAGTTCTTTTCAGTGCATTAGGCAATTACAGTGAAATATTTGAGGATTCAGAAAGCCACATGGTCTTTGCTACTTGTCCTCTGTATTATAACTTAAAAAGAAAAAAAAAGCGCCGATGCAGAAAGAGAGACATTTTCCACATGCTCTTTTATTCCTCAGAGGTCTCTTTCTGGAATTAAATTACAGCGGACCAAAGCACCCGAAGCCAAGCTTTAGTTCCTTTTATTATGGGTTTTTGTAGCATTTGTGGATCATTTAATTCAATTCAGGGTGTGTTTTGTAAAATGTACGAATGTTGTAGATTCAGCAGCCACTGTAATAGGAACACCTGCACCTTTCCTTATTCATCCTATTATCCAATCATCAAGGCGAGAATGAAATGATTAAAAACACATACAGCTCAGGAGCTTTATTTCATGTTCACATCAAACTCAGATTGGGGGGAAAAATGCAATCTCAGTCATTTTGACTTTTAGTCAGAAATGGCAAAAGGTCACACATCCTACAATTAAGTAGAAGTACAGATACTCATGTTTTCAAAAGACTGGAGTGAAAAAGTGTAGTCAGTACTTCAACTTTCAGCAACGTTATAGTAAAGAAGTCTGGGCTCTGACTTGTACTTAAGAAAAAAGTAGCCATTGCTACTACCTGTTTCAGTCTCACGCTGGTAACTGGACCACATCATATTAATATATTAATAAAAAAGGAATTTAAATTTCGTTTCCCAATGAACATCCACCATATAGAACACAAGCAGAGAAAAGATTATGACGATCATCTGATCAGGAATGTTTCTGTTCTCAGTCATGATTAAATCACTGACTCCCTCTGTCTCATCCACGTTAACGCCATACTACTTGTTGCCTTTTGCCTCACTTGTTGTGAGCTTTGTGGTCTAGCCTACGTCTGTGGTGTGTGAAAGCTAGGAAATGATACACCAGTGGTGGGTTGAAAAAGCCGAGCAATGACCAGAAATAGGTTGGTTAGCTGAAAACGAGTAAACAAGTCTGTTTTGAAAATGTAAGAAGTAGAAAGTACAGATATTTGTGTAAAGATTTTTTGAGTGAAAGTAAAAAGTTGTCCGAAAAATAGATAGTGAAGTAAAGTACTGATCTAATCAGACTGAAAAATCTACTTGCGTACAGTAACGAAGTGTTTGTACTTCATTACTTCCACCTCTGCTGTTAGTGGTGTGGTTGTTGGTGAATGACAGGCAAGTTTGAGGATTTTTGAAACCATCATTCTGTCTGTGCAATCAACATCCAGTGAGCAGCAGTTCGGAGGACGGAAATGACTTGTTGATTAGAGAGGTTCGAAAAAAATCAGTTTAAGTTCAAGCTGACAGGAAGGCTACCTTCACTCAAATATCCACTCTTTACAACCATGGTGAACAGAAAAACCTCTCGAAATACACAACACACCATATTGGCTGACAAGACTGGAATCCTGATGTGGTCTTAAGCCATTGTATCAATACATATTATATACTGTATATGCATCAAGATGTGGCATGTGGAGCATTCTGAGATGCTTTTTAACTCTCCAGGAGCAGTTATTGCCATTGTGGATAACCATTTGCCCAGCTTAACCCTAAAGATATTATATTACAGTTGCTTTTTTTCTGCTCACCAGGGTTGTAAAGATCTGTCAGTGGAGTAATCATAGACATCTTCTCAGCTTAATCCTCAAGATATGACATGACACAGATCACCATGTAAAGAATGGTTATTGGATTTACCATCGCTATTCTATTAGCTGAACCCCTAAGATTTGGCATGTTGTGCATTTTGAGATACTTTTCTGCTCGCTACAGTTTTAAAGAGTGGTTATTCGAGTTGCCATAGCCGTCTTATCAGATCAACCCTCGTGGTATTATATGCTGAGGTTTTAGTGATGCTTTTCAGCTCACCACGGTTATAATGAGCGGTTATTGGAGTTGAGATAGCAGTCTTATCAGCTCAACCCACATAATTTGGCACTTTTCACCTCACTACAGTCGTAAAGAGTGGCTATTGGAGTTGCCATAGATACCCTTTTAGTTCAGCCCTAATGATTTGGCATGTTGTCCTTTCTGGGATGCTTTTCAGCTCACCACATTTATAAAGAGTGGTTATTAAAGCGTTTCTATCAGCACACCACCATCATATTTATAGTATAGAAGTTTATTGTAGTTTTAGTTTAACAACAAGTCACACATTAATTTGGGCATTTTGGGCAACATGAATTGAGGCATTTATAAAAATCTGGTGTTGTTTCAAGACTTTTGGTGTTGCTTTTTCCCCAAAGAAATCTTACCCCCAACCAGATTGGCAACACACCACTGATGTCATATGAACTAATAGCAAATATATATATATTATTTTTTTTTTTTTACCAAGAATTGGTTTTGTTATTTATGTAACCTGCCAGATTTGGATTTGTTTTTCCTAACGCGATATTTTTGTTCGCTGTTTGCAGGTGGGGTTCCCAGTTTGCACGCACACGGACTGATATGGCTGCCCCTCGTCCTTGTACTGACTGTCAAACTGAAATGAACCTTCGAATAAAAACTGAATGATAAGAAGAAAGATTAAATAATAATAAAAAAGATTGATAAAAAAAATAAAAACTGCCCACACCTACGTGTTCGTCCATGCTGACCAAGCACACACACATTCCCCACCCGGGCACACGACCTTCAGGACTGTCTTCAGAGGACAGCAATATCCACAACATCGCCAGGAGGTGCCACGTTCTCTCCTCTTTTTTTTTTCTAATTAGAACCCGAAGGCAACTTCAGTGATTACTACACAAAGCAAAAAGAAGCTCCACCTTCTGTGTTGTCCATACCTCGATTTTGTGTCTCATCTCAGCTTGTCGAAAAAAACAAAGAAACGAAAAAAAAAAAAAAACGAAAGGAAAGGCAAAAAAAAAAGATGGAGAAAAAAATCCTTGGCTTCTTTCTTCTTCGAGCCGAACTCATGATGTCATGGCGGTCGGATTGGAAATGCGATACGAAACAGGAAAGACTGCAAAACAATAAAGCGATCGCTATTCCACTCACACGACTACGATGCACTCGAGCACAAACCCTTTTTTTTTGTTTTGTTTTTTGTCTTTCAGCACAGTATTTCCCCCCCCATTCCTTTTTGTTGTTGTTTTTTTTTTTAAATGGCTCATGGCTGGAATGTACAAAAAAAAAAAAAGACTTAACAAAAAAGGTCCTGTGAACTGGTGAGATTTTATTTGAGAAGTTAAACAGATGACCCTCTTTTTAAATGTATTTTGTGTACATCCATGTAAATACTGAGAGGTATATTAAGAATAATAGAGGAATGAACAAAAAATGAATAAATAAATCAAATCCAGAGGTATAACAGGGGGGGGATGGGTGGGATATTAGCAAAAAAGCTTTATTGCTTATTCAGTACATGTTTGGTCATCCCCAGTTCAGTAACACCCTCATTGAAGAATCATAACCATGAAGTTTTATTGAAGGACAGTTTAAAAAAAAAAAAAAAAAAAACCTGACTATTAGACTCCCCTTATTGATTTAATGCTCCTTCCAACCTGTGCGCCACAGTGGCAGGATTGAAATAAGAGGAAAATACCCATCTTTATCCACATAGTGTACGTCTGCCTCTCTTCTCCAGGTTGTGGTGCATGTGATGTTTGGCGATTTTCTCCTCCTCTGCGTCTGTTTCACCCACATGTTCTTCTACCCTCCTCCAAACACCCCAACACTCCAAACATATATTATGTTACATAATATATTCAGTGACCTGCATCATGTACAGTATGTAACTCTCTCCTAACAGGTACTGCTAGGATCATGTTATTCACCTTTCCTATTCCTCTGTTCCTCATCAAGGAGTGTAAAACAGGGTTGTTGTATTTGTTTCATATCACCTGTATTAAAAACATGGAGATGATCAACTCGACATGGGTGCGTGTGCAGTTCGTTTCCGGGCGAAAAATCAATCGGGTGGCATTTGCATTTTTTTTTTTCACCTACACCTTTATTTATAGCCTTTATACTGCAACTGTGTTTTTAGCAAAGAGACGGCTTTGTGTATGCACGTGTCAGTGTTTTGGCCTCTTCGAAACTGTTTTATTAAGAATCCGAGTGCTCTTCGTGGCTCAGTTTAGCAGCCCACATCTACAAACCAAATGCTGTCACCATAGATACACACAATGTATTTGGTTGACTTCCTGGAGCAAAGTGGATTCAAATCAAGTCAAATGCGAACTGCTTTCGAATCACACGAGTTCGAAACGTGGTTGCGTATGCTCATATAACAACTTGTTCAGTTCTGACATTTGGCAAAATATCTGACCTGGGCATGTATTGGCATTTACAGCTGTTTATCCAGTGGTGGATGAAGTACACAAACCATGTACTGGAGTTAAAGTAGAGCTACACTCGGTAATATATGACTCCAGTAAAAGTGTCCCTTTAAACTTTCACTTGGGTAAAAGTACAAAAGTGTTTTTCTTCAAATGTACTTAAGTATCCAAAGATTTATTATGGCTGTAATGTTCCATTATCATTTTTGTCACAAGACTCTTTGCTTAATCAACTCAGTTTATGTGAAAAGACTCGAATCAAACTCTAATTGATATTCTTACAACTACTTTAGAAATAAGTCCACGGGTGTTGTGGCAAGTTCGAGTCAGGAGTTTCTGAGGAGTTGAGGGTTAAGGGCCTTGCTCAAGGGCCCAGCAGTGGCAGCTTGGTGTTGCTGGGATTTTTTTTTCTGATACTAAGTCCAATGTCTTAGTCATTGTGACACCACCTCCATTAACTCTCAACTATTTATAGAGATTTGTAAGTCGTTCTCTATAAGGATGTCTGTCAAACTATAAGGATGTCATAAAAACTTTTGAATGTCTACTGATTGAAGTTTCTATTATAAAAACAATTGTCAAATATAATTTTATCGACTTACATATTACCTCACACTCCTTCACCATTAAAAACTTTGCAGGGCTTCTACTTTCATTTGATTCCCCACTTGAAACAATTTTTGCTAGATTGATGAACCAGAGCACCTTAAACACCTCCCCCCCACCCCCTCTTTTGTTTTAGCTGTCCTTATAACATACAAAGCAATGATTAATGGAGTGCAGCAGAGTATTATTAAACTTTTGAGAGAGGACAGAGGGAGTATCTTATCTTTTTTTCCCCGTTCTGTTATATTTATGTATTTATGGTGTTTACGGTTCTGGTGCATAGAGGTGTCAGCATTTTACCCACAGCTAAACATTTTTTATGAATCCATTCTGTGAAGGATTCCTGTGAGCCCCAGTTATAGCTTTCTACCTAAAACTTTTTGTTCAAGTTTATTTCTATTTTCACAGTGGACATTGACTTAAAGCAGCTTTACAGAACATAATTCACTTATATTAAAATTTTTTGTTTTATAATTATGTGTGTTTATCCCTGATGAGCAGCCTGGGGCGACTGTGGCAAGGAGGAAGAAACCTTGAGAGGAACCAGACTCAAAAGGAGAACCCATCCTCATTTGGATGATATCATTATTATGATTATAAATCTTAAAAAACAATACAAAAAACACCGGTGCTACCATGAGCAACACGGTGTGCGATTATGAGTAATGTTCTTCCTACAGTCTTATACAGTCAGCTGATGTTGTGGAACCATTTGTCCAAGAGATGGAGAATTTTTTTTTTACCTCACACATTAAAAGTAAGCACGAGACTACCTCGTTCAAATGGTTTGGGTGCACTCCTGAATGTGATATGATTAATCATGTGCTCTTACTTGCCTAAAGCAACACCTCAATGCGGTGAACACTATCAGAAAGCTCTATAAAGCAATATTGAAATCAGTCCCTGCTCCTTTTCAAAAAGTCATTCTTGGAGACCACCCTGAGCAGAAGGAAATTGATTCCTAAAGTTTCATGCAAAATCGTTGTAAAAGTTTGTCTTCTGCCACTCATCTTCCCAAGCTGCCCTCGTGCTGAAAAGTAATCCTGCATACATTTCTGAAGAATTGCAATTTAAGCTCCTATAAACACACAGTGTATTAAAAGATTAGGACTGAAGCCTAGGTAGGCGGAGAGATTAGTCAAATATGAGCTTAGTAAAATAGCCTCCATTCCTTTTTAAGTTTGTTGTTTCATTCTTTTTTTTTTTTTTTTTTTTTTACCTCCAAGTTCCCCAAAATTACCGTAACATGAAACTGGCCACCTTAAGAACATTATGAACACAGGAAGAAGGGGGGGGGGGGGACAACAACAACAAAAATTTTTTGTTGTTGTTGTCCCCCCCCCTTCTTCCTGTGTCTAAAGCATTTGCTCCATTTCGATGCCTTTTCTTCATTTCAAACAGGACCTGGGTATATGAAGAAAGCGTCAGAGTCGTCATCTTCAATAATAGCTTTAGAATAGCGCTCAAATTCCAAGCCTAATGGATGAATTATTCGGTCGGAATAAAAACCCCATGCCAAGAGTTTGTTTACAGAGTGATCACATTCATGGGAGAAAGCCATATCCTGTTTTCCTCCACGGCTCCTGAGAGATCGAGACACCCATCAGGATGAAAATACACAGGAAGATTGAATAAAAAAAAAAAAGCTCATGTGACTATGACTGTGACTGTATTATTTCTTTTTTTTTTTTTTGTATTTAATCAGACAGAAATGAGAATTTTTTGCATGGAATTTCCAATTGTTGCGTGTTAATTAGCACTGAGTTTTAAAATGGCTTTGCCTTTAAAACAATGTCTTTTTTTTTTTGGAAATGTTGTGCCGTGTTGCTTATTTGTTTGCTGATGCAAATGACGACCTCCAAGGAAATGATGAAATGAAAGTCTTCTGAAGCTCCTGATGCAGGATAAATTATAAGCTTGCATTATATCGTACAACGTAGGAAGCCATTAAATATAATGCACTGGACATAGGGGTATACATGTCAGTGTCTACATGAAACTTTAGAATGCCTGAATAAATACAGGATAATTGGTTGTAGCTGCTTGCACAGCACTTTATGAATCGAACCATTATATGATTATGTACTGTCGGTTTGTTTAATGCATTTATACACTTCATTTTCATATAATGTACCAACTGGTAGTATGCAAATTTATATATTAATACTTATGCATACATTATAAACTTACAATGGATTCATACAAAGGAGGTATTAAGTAGTATTGCCATTGCTATCCTGTAAAATGTCACGTCAGCCTACATAATATACATATACAGTACTGTATAATTCTACATAGTTACAAACAATGCACTTTCAAACCACATAAATATTAGATTTTCAGTGTCAGAGTCTATAACACATTATATTATGTTAAACGACACACGAACAGCTATTATAATATAACAGTATAAGGATCTTGTAGGATCCTGCATATTAGCTTGGCGATGAAACAAAACTACTGTGAATTTGATGACAACCTGAGAACGTCACATTTCTGGCCCATTAAAAGGTAAGTGATTAGCCTTTGTGGGGTTTTTTTGGCAAAAAAAAGTGAACCATTTTCCAATTATCCTCAAATTTCTACAATATGTAAGAATAAAAAAAGACTAGTTTTGTCCTAGCATGCTTCACCACTTCATTCACTTCATGTTAAATAGCCACACCATAAAATACTATACCACATCTCAGCTTTAGGTGATAGAATGAAAGTAAGTGCACCCCTGTGTTATTCTTGCTCAATCTAATAAGTCAGTGTGAATTTGATGAAGATCTGAGACTGTCACGTTTTCGGCAAAAAGCGCCTTTGTGTTTTTTGTAAGGGAAAATCATTGGTCTCAGATTTTCACTAAATTCACACGGTGCATTAGGACAGTCAAGAGTAACACAGGGATGCACTTAGAGCTCGGTTAGGGAGCGTGCTAGGACATTGCTGAGTCATTCCCTTTTAGTGTATGATGTTGAATAGCCTATAATATGCTATAACATAGTACACTGCATCTCAGCTTTAGAAGATGAAAGAATGAAATCAATTGCACAGTGATGTTACTGTTGCCCAACTTAATGAACAGTGTGAATTTGATGAAGGTCTGATTACATCGCATTTTGCTACCAAAAAATAAGCTAATTTTTAGCGAATTCTTACAGTATGTTAGCATTAGCAAGAGTAACACAAGGATGTATTTAGTTCTGCATTAGCATGCTCCACAACTGAGCTCTGAGTCATGATGCTGAGCTTTAAGGTACAGCCAGACCATAACATAGTACACTACATATCAGCTTTTTAAGGCAATACAAATAAGTAAGTGCACCCCTGTGTTCGTCATGTCCACCCTAATGCACAGTGTGAATTTGATGAGGATCTGAGAACATCACATTTTTGCAAAAAAAACCAAAAAAAAGGGCCTTTTGCCTTTGTGTTTTTTTAGGTGAAAAACTGAGCGTTCTCCAATTATCACTAAATTCTCACAGCATGTTAGGATGGTCAAAAGTAACACAGGGATTCACTTAGTTCTGTACTAGCATGCACCACAACTGAGCTCTGAGCCGCTCTCTTTGAGTGTATATGTTAAATAGACATAATACCTACTGCACCACATTTCAGATTTAAGAGGTGATACAGTGAAGCTATTTGCACTGTGCTGTTACTGTTGCACACCTTCATGCCCATTGTGAATTTAGTGAAGCTCTGAGTGTCACATTTATAACCAAAATAGTAGTAAGGGGTTAAAGTATAGTCATACCATAACATACCACACTACATCTCAGCAATAGAATGTGATACAGTATAAGTATGTGCACCCTCATGTTACTGTTGCCTGCCCTTATGCACAGTATAAATATTTTGATATATAAATAAAGATTTTTTGTTGTTGTTGTTGTTTTTGTTTTGTTTTTTGCAAAATTCGAGCAGAGATGTACTTAGTTGCACTTAGAATCAGAATCTAAATCAGGTTTATTGCCCAAGTGTGTTGACACACACAAGGAATTTGGTTCCAGCTGTTAGTGACTCTCAAAGTACAGACATAAATAAAACTATACATTCAGCTTTGATTATACAAGACAAAACAGACAAGACAAGACAAAAACAGACTATACAAGACAAAACAGACAAGACCAGACAAAAACAGACTATACAAGACAAAACAGACAATGTGAGACAATATAGACAGTATGAGTATCAAATAGGGATACAGATTATATAACAAATTAGTATGTTGAATGTAGAATAGCCATAACAATATCTACTACACCACATTCCAGCTTTAGTAGGTGATAGAAAGAAACTATTTGCACTGCAATGTTACCATTACTCAACTTTATGCACCATGTGAATATGATAAAAGGATAACTTCTTACTATTTTTCTGGGTCAAAAATGTGACAGTCTCAGATCTTTTTTTTTTGCTGGAAATTTAAGCTTTGAAACTAATTGCATGGTGGTCTTACTGTTGCCTAACTTGACGTATAGGATACATTTAGTAAAGATCTGAGAATGTCAAACTTTTGGGCAATAAAAGTAAGGGGTTAGCCATTGTGTTTTTCGGGGTGAAATCAATAGTCTCAGATTTTTATTTCATTCATACAGATCGTTAGCACGATCAAGAGAAACACGGAGATTCATTCTGCTCTGTCCTAGCATGCTGAGTTCTGAGCTGCTCACTTCGAGTGTAAGCCTTTGTGTTTTTTAGGTGAAAAATTTAGCGTTCTCCAGTTCTCATCAAATTCTCACAGTATGCTAGAATAAACCAGAATAACACAGGGGTGCATTTAGTTCTGTCCTACCATACTCCACAACTAAACTCTGAGCCAGTCACTTCAATTGTATGACGTTGAATAGCTATATAACATATTACACTACATTTCAGCTTTCAGGAAAAAAGAATAAAAGTAAGTGCACCATTGTGTTATTCTTGCTTGCCCTTTTGTACATTGTGAATTTGATGAAGATCGGAGAACAACACAAATTCTCGGCAAAAAAAAATTAGCGTTTTTTGGGAGGGAAAATCATTGGTTTACAATTTTCACTAAATTCACACAGTATGTTAGAGCGGTCAAGAGTAACACAGGGATGCACATAATTCTGTCTTAGCATGCTCCACACCTGAGTTCTGAGTCGTGATGTTGAGCTATATGCTATAGCCAGACCATATCCTAGTACACTACATCTCAGCTCTATAAGGTGATAGAATGAAAGTAAGTGCACCCTTGAGTTATTCTTGCCCAGATTAATGTACAGTGTGACTTTGGAGAAGATCTGAGAACATCACATTTTTGGCCCAAAAAAAATAGGTAAAGGGTTAGCATTTGTGTTTTTTTTTTTATTGAGTGTTTTCCAATTATCACCACATTCTCACCATATGTTAGATTGGGTAAGAAATTTTAGACTTTTTTTTTTTTTAGACATTTTAGACAGTTCTATCTTAGCATTTTCCAGAACTGAGGTCTAAACCATTCAATTGTAGTGTGTGAGGTTGACTTGAAGAAGCTCAGAACTCAGAAGAGCTAAATGCAACATTGTGTTAGTCATGCTCATTTTAACACACTGTGAGAATGTGGTGATAATTGGAAAACACATTTTTTTGCCCAAAAATATGATGTTCTTAAATCTTATTCACACTGTGCATTAAGATGCGCAACAGTAACACAGCGGCACACTTACTATTATTCTATAAGATTTTAAAGCTAAAGATAGTGTGGTATGTTATGGCTATTGAAAATCATACACTGGAAGTTAATGGATCAGAGCTCAATTGTGGAGCATACTAGGACAGAACTAAGTGCATCCTGTGTTAGTTTTGCCCAGAAAAAAAAAATTAATAAAAAAACACAGGCTAACCCCTTACTATATTTTGGTCAAAAATGTCTCAAATCTTCATTAAATTCCTAATTTGCATTAGGGTGGGCACAGTAACAAGGTGCACTTACTTTTAATGTTATTTAAATCTAAAATATAGTATAGCATGTCAAGCAGAATAGCAAGGTGTATTATAATATACTGTAGTAGAGTTTAGTTTAGCATATTGCTTAGTAAAGTACAGATGTGGAGCATGTTAGGACAAAAGTAGGCACATTTCTATATTACTCCTGTTCACTGTAACATACTGTGGGAATTTGGTGATAACTGGCATCCATTATCAACAATTTGTCATCAAGAAAAACAAAAACATTTTCAGCCAAAAAATGTGACAATATAAGATCATCACATTGATACAGTGCATTGGGGTGGGTAAAAATAACATTACCATGCAATTTGATTAATTCAAATTAATTAAATCATTCATTTAAATTCACTTTCTAAAGCTGAAATGTAGGGTAGTTAAATATTGTCTATTGTCATTGGAGAATGATATGAAAGAATAAAATGGGCACTGTGTAAATGTGGCCTATTGTAATTTTCGCATTTTACCACATTTACGGTCACATTTCTCAATTCACCAAAATGCTTCAGTTCTTCACTTGACATATGATAGGTATGGGTTTGAAAGCGCAGGCCTGTGTAACTATCAATAATTCAGACCCATTCAAGAGTACTTGTTGGTTTGAGTTTCTTTAGAGCGTCTATGTAACAATGCTATTGGTTAATAACAAAAATCTAAAAACACAACGTTCAAAATGTTAAGAAAAATTTCAAGGTTCACGGTTTAACACTGAGGCCTTGCTGACTAGAATGTCACAAGTAATCTATTTTTTGAGGTTCGCTTCAAAATATTGACTAACGTTCCTTATGTATGATGGTACACAAATGAAACAGTAGGAGAATGAAATGCATGTAAAATAATCCTTGATGATTTATTAGCAAAGACAACTGAACAAACAGTTACATCCTGGTCTGTGCACTTCTGTATGTGTTTAATGTTTTATGTCAGCCATCTCCACCCTTAGCACAAATGCAAATACCCAACACCTACACGCTTGTAGTACTGCAGATATGTTCATTGCTTGGATAATCTGCAGATAGAATATATCCTTATTTGGTTTACAAAAAAAAAGAAAAAAAGAAATTTAATATTTAACAATAAAGAAGGCAAACTTATGGTTGAAGCACTGGCAAAAAGAGAAAAATTGTATAATGACATCTGCAAATAGCTCAAAGTCAACAGATGTCAATATATCGTATTTTATCAGCTCCGGAAAGCAATTCTCTGCAACAGGTGAAATAACACCCACGGTCCCGCCCTGATGGTGTGCAGCATGCAAATTCAACAAGGGCAGGTATCAGGTTCCTTATCCTGCGCTGACAATAGAAAGAGAGCTGGCAGTTTGTGGTTGTATTCATTGTCAACTTACACAGGCTGGGATGCACTAGGTTTGGCATCCCAGATAAAGACTAAATATCCAGCTGACTGCCAAAACCTGCTTGACCAGAAATGCCAATAGCGGACTTGCTGGGAGGGCGCTTTGACATGCAGCTCCTGGCCAAGCTGACTGTGTCTGCTGCTGCTATTCTTTTTGTCACCTGGGTTTTCCGATTTTACAGTTCCAGGGCTGGAGGCGAGACAGGGGCCAAGAAGAGACTTCCTCCTCCCCGGAGCACTCAAGCAAGTACTGAAACCTGCAGCCCGTGCAAAATAGTGTTAGAACCTCTCAAAGAAAGAGAGAAAGAGGGATATGATGGAGAAAACCGGTCTAGGCAGTCCACTGTGGATACTGGGCAAGGCACTTTTCAACTACAAAAAGCAGATGCCATGGTTAAAAAGGAAGAGAATAAAGAGGTTTTGACCAACACAGAGGGACATTCTTTACTAACCTCTGGTTCTAAGCGCAGCACAGAAGTGGATGCAGAGGCCAAGGACGATGTGACCAGCACAAAGGGAAGTTCCTTTGCTTTTCTTTTTGGTTTGGAATGTGAAGGGGATACAAAGTCTGAGGACATTCTTACCAGCACAAAGTGTGGTTTCTCTCAAACTTCTGGTGTCGAACGCAGCATAGAGGAAGATACAAAGTCTAAGGACATTGTGACCAAAAGAAAGGGAAGTTCCTTTGCTTTCCTTTTTGGTGTGGAACCAGACATAGAATGGGATACAAAGTCTGAGGATGTGACCAACAACGAAGGAAGCTCTGTAAATTTCTCTGGTGTGAAATGCAATGTAGATGTAGACACAAAGTCTGAGGACAGTCCTACCAATACAAAGGATAGTTCCTCACTAAACTCTGGTATCAGTCGTAACATAGATGTAGATAGAAAGCCAAAGGATGGTGTGACTGACAAAAAGGGAAGTTCTTTTTCTTTCCTTTTTGGTTTGGAACCAGACACAGAAGTGGATAAAAAGTCTGATTTTGGGACCAACACAGAGGAAAGTCTCTTGCCTTCATCTGCTCTGGAATCTAACATTAAAGACTGTAAAAATTTTGTGACCAATCCTGAGGAAAAATTCTCAGTGGCATCGGGTGCAGAGCAAAATATGAACATCTTCAGGGATGAGGCACAGAGAGAGGAAAAATACTGTAAAACAGGACTGACTCTACCAACATCAGGTTTAGAAGTCAAGGCAGCAGCAAATTCAAGTGGACGTCGCTCACCATGCCAGCTAAAGAAACTGGATGGTGGAGTTGAAATTGGCAGAGAGCTCAGGCAGAATATGGGTCATCCTGGTACTTTTTCCAGTTTCCAGTCAAAGGCAGAGATCAAAGTGGAGAATGCCAACCTGGTAATAGAGGGGCCTGGTGATCAAAGCACTGCAGTTCGTGGTAAGATTTACGATTATTTTGTTGAGACTTCCTCGCAGTCAGTTTCAGATTTAAGCCCCACCAACTCTATAAGTCCAACTTATGCACCATATGATGCAAACACTTTGCCCAGTGTAATGGATAAACCACGAACACAGAGTCCCTTGCCTTCATCTTTAATCATTAGAGATCTGGAATTCTCAAATGACTCAGATCGGATGTCTCAAGCTCCCATCAGATCAGAAACAGGAAGGCTTCTCAGACATGGATTAATTCGTAAGGACAGTTACCTTGCTGCTGCTGCAGAATCAGAACTCCAGATCCCTTTTCCTCCTCCTGTAACTCGTAGCCGCTCACCGGCATTTCAAAATGAGTGTGCAACAAACTCCCCAAAGTCACCTAAAGAAATGCAAGAATTCTGGTGGAAATCCTCAGAGGATCCACAAGTGGAAACAGTGGCTAGGGCCCAGTTTTTTCACCTTCCTGTTGAGAACATAGGAAACTCAGAACTAGAGAGTTTAACAAAAAAAATTGATTTGGGCAATTGTCTGGAAGCACTGATGCTTGGCAAGAAGCATGGACTTATTGCTCTTCAGCAGGCTGCTCTGAGAGTTATGTCAGACAATTACTTCCAAGTTCTACGCGATCCAAACCTGTACAGCCGACTGAAGGCAGGCGAGCGAGACCAGATTCAGAAACAGCGCACGAGAGGCCGAAAGTGCCTCATGGTGGCAGACATGGACTCCCCAGATTGGAGCAGGAGTTTATCACAGTCGACAGACTCCTACACTTTTCGAGTGTCTAGTGAAATGTACTACTATGATGATTTCAAAAACACCTGGCACCTTCAGTGCCAAATCCCTAAAGAAGTCTTATCAAAAGGATGTGCAATGTGCACCATGGACAACTACCTGTTTGTAGCGGTAGGGTTCAAATGGACAGTGCCTTCAAAGAAGGTGTTTTGCTACAACCCGGTGACTTCCATTTGGAGCGAAATCTGTCCAATGAACGAGGCCAGGCCTCACTGCAAGCTCGTAGCTCTAGAGGACCATGTCTACGCCATTGGAGGGGAGTGCCTGTCGACAGTTGAGCGTTATGACCCCAGGACCAACAGATGGACGTTTGTCGCACCACTACCCAATGATACTTTTGCTGTTGCCCATCGGGCTACAGCTTGTAACGGCGAGTTGTTCGTTTCGGGTGGCACTTTGAAGTATACTCTTTTGCGCTACAACCCCAAAACTGATGCCTGGAGGAAGAGCTTGATTATGGGCAGCAAAGAAAGGACCACGGAAATGGTAGCAGTTCGAAACTTCCTCTATCGGTTTGATGTCAACCCTTACCTAGGAATTAGTGTGTATCGCTACCATGTAATGGCCAGGCTATGGTATGAGTGCAGTTCCAAGCAAATTCCACACAGCCCTGCATTTCAGTGCGTTGCTATGGATGACGTCATATACTGTGTAAGTCGGCAGTTCACAATGCGGTTTTTAGCTGATGAAAAATCTCCAGGCTTTGTGGCGGATGATTTACAAATTCTCACAGCAGCTAAGGGTATTTTATTCCCTTTTGTTCTTGCTCTGCCTGATAAAAGCACTCTTCAAACCAGCGTTTGAATTCAGTCAGCTCAGGCGAGAAAAAGACCGATGCGCTCGGAGTTCATAGTTGGAGACCATATTAAGTTACTGGAATGCACAGTCGTCTTAATCAGTGGCAGTCGAAGTGAAATATCAAGGCTATTAAAACCAGTAATTGTAAAGCTAGATCAGATTTAGTGTGCATTCCCAGTGAGATAAATCTGCCGTTCCAATGAGAGCTGTTTGTTATCTGAGTTTTTCAGTCCACTCTTGGGTCTAAGTAAACTCTTAAATCTTGCTAATGTCTAGTGGTACTGCTTAAAGTGTTTCGCTCGAATATACTGCTCCGAAACGCTATAAGCAAAATGTCAGCTAATCAATATGTAGAGTGGAGCCATGCTGCAATTTTGCTGTAATGAATAACACAAATGCCCGTCATTTCCAAGATTTATGAAGGATGGAATAAGGATATTCATGGCATGCTTTGCTCTCACGCCCATTTGAGAACTTGAACTAATGAATAATTCAAAAATGATAAATTATCGAACGCAGACTCCCCCCCCCCCCCTCCATTCACACACACTGTCCTTCATTGACATCAATGTCTTGACTTTTATGTGCATAACTTTTTAAGTAAGTCAAATGAATGCTGAAAGCAGTAATGTTGTTAAATGCTAGTTTCGCCGCTAAGTGGCAAACTATTTAGCATTTAGTACTATATAGTGGCAAACGAAGTTTCCAAATATGTAATATATTTTCAGCAACGTAGACGCAGTGGATAGCATTTCTGTCTCCTAGCTAAGGGTTCAATCCTGAGCTCAGATTACTAATCGTGTAGGGATTTACATGGTCTCGCTGTTTTCCAATTTCCTCCCATCTCCCAAAAGCTGCTTGTAGGTGGTTTGGCTGTTCTAAATTACCCCTAGGTGTGAATGAGTGTGTGCAAGGTTCCCAGGAATGTATTAGCATCTATGATAGACTCTTATCACACATTTGGTGTTCCTAGGATAGTCCCCAGATCCAGAAGAACCTGGAGCAGGCTAAAGCAGTTACTGAAGATGAATGAACCTTCATGCCTTTTTATGTAACTTTAGTTGTACGCATGCATACCTTGATTTTACGATTATAGTCAGTGTCAAATATCCTGTATCTCTTTCTGTAGATCATATGTACATATACATGTAATATATCAACATATGATATATATTTACTATATAAAGTATATAATTATAAATGCAACTTATATGATGTACTTGGAAGGTTTCTTTGCTATAAAACAAGCTATGTTTTGTTGTTCAATGCAAATCATTTAAAATATGCTAATGAAATAATAAAGCCTGCACTAATATAATGTGAAAAGAAAGTGTAATAAATTCTTTGACGTGGGAATCCAAGACCTGAACTTTCAAACAAAGCTGAGAAGAATTCAGAATATACGGTACCATACTTGCCTGCTTGCTTGTTCATGATCTGTAACGATGGCACCATCATGTGGATGTTTACCGTGAGTCAACAGAACCTAAACTGGTTGTGCATGAAGTGGAAAATAAACACACCCCAGTTACAATCATGGAATGACTAGCGAAGGCTGTGGAATCGATCTAAACAGCAGGAAAAGTGACAGACTATTGATCGTCAATTTTAAGATAGCTTGATTGCATACTGAAACGCTTTGATTAGTTGTAATTAAACATCTAATGGGATGGAAGTTTGGACAGGATCTTGCTGAATCTCCCCCTGAACCAAGTATAGAGTCAGCTGTTTCGAGGCACACATGGCTGATTCGTACGTCGCACAGCTCAGCAAAGCTATTCTGGGACAATAATGAAGCAAATCATATCCACCCCGTGTCCAAATCTGGGCAAGAAATAGAATTTGCAGGCTGTTATTTGATAAAGTGATAAACTCGGTCTCAGCAAATAGAGCCAGATCTAGTTCTCTCTTTCTCATAAACTCCTACAGAAAACACAGAAAATGAATGATAAATAACGACATTGCAAAATGAACAATGCAGCAGTGAACAGGCCTAAAATCCCAAGGACATGTTTTTTTTTTATTCACAGGTTAGCTCATATATTTGTATTATTTTGTTTTACACATTTCATCATATAAGGTACATTTCTTGATTTCATTTCTTACAATTTTATTCAATTGCTTTTTTTTTTTTTTTTTTTAACAGTTATTCAAAACAATGTTCGAAAAATGCTTCAGTGTCACATAATGCAGGTGCAAATGTATTTATTAAAGTGCAGACAAAATTAACACCAGCAAACAGAAAACACAGGAACCAAAATCTGAACCATCGAATTCAACACATGGAACCATCTAGAAACAATAACCATGGAAGACACACTTGAAACAAGTGGTGTAAGGTGTCTTAAATACTAGGTGCTAATCAAGGGTGACAAGGAGCAAGTGTGAGTAATCAGTGATATGCGACTAGGTCGTGAGACATGCAGGGGCTGATGGGAGATGTAGTCTTGTAGCTCTTTGCATAATCCTGACAAACAAATAAGGCTGTGATTTTACTGTTGCTGGGATATAGAGACATCGATAAACGTAAAATGTGAAAGAAATAAACATTAGAAAATCATTTTTATGGCACAAACCAGCACAAATATAATATGACGCATTGGAGATGCCCAGTAAAGAGAAAAGTATGCTATAAAATATAAATAAATATAAAATACGTTTGTTTGTTTGTTTGCATAATCGTACATTTTATACAGTAACACAGCACTGTTGATTTCATGGTTTGGATTGTGAGACTAATGACAGGCTTATAACTAATATACTAATACTTATATAATGCATTTCATTAGTAACACCTTATTAATGGTATCTATGGGCAGAGATGCCCAAACTTTTTCCTATGAAGGAGCAAAAATCTATCTTAACTGACCGACATGGGCAAAAAATAGATAATTTATGATTTTATACGATTTAGATATAAATAAATACAATGCCATCTGCTTAAATAATGTATTTTTATTTTTAGACTTTTTTCAGTTTAATGAAATCATAAAAACAATCCCATATATAGCACAATAGAGTTCAGTGCCTACAGCTATTTAAGCTATAAAAGCAATAGAGCCATATGCCTGTAATGTCAGTGACCTCTTATGAGAAATATGAAGCTGTTTCTTATTATGGTATCTTGTCAAGATATTATTGTGAAAGTAAGTCAGTTTGCACTTGTTCAAGTTCATCAGACTGAAAGGCTGTTCACAGAGGTAGGTACTGCCGAAGGTTTGCTGCTTAAAAAATAAATACAAATAAAAAAAGATTTTTCTGAAGATTTGGCACGGTGGGCCAAACTCAAAGGTCACCCAGGTCCAACTTTTGCTTGTGGGCTCTAGTATGGACATTTGTTTTCTATGGTGTACATTCAATGTAATTTAAGCTTAATAATATACAGGTGTTATCAATATTAATAAGCTATCTGTAAGGGTTGTATTAGGATACGAGGGTTGTCCTTGATAGTAC
Organism: Silurus glanis; assembly: GCA_014706435.1. NCBI lineage: Eukaryota > Metazoa > Chordata > Actinopteri > Siluriformes > Siluridae > Silurus > Silurus glanis. The sequence goes on along the minus strand of JAAIIK010000109.1, from coordinate 383,830 downwards.
ATTGTTTTGAAAAGCAGTTGAACAATATTACTCGGTCTGCGTACTTCCATCTTCGGATCATCAGCCATCCTCGTCCGTTCCTCACATCCAATTACACAGCTGTTCTTGTACATGCTCTAGTTACCTCACAAATTGACTAAAACTTTATTCTGTTTGGTTTACATTACAAACTCCTTCATAAACTTTAATTGGTCCAGAACTTATCTGCTCATAGAATTACTAGAACCTTTTCTTTAGCATCTACACTGGCTTTCTGTCCAATTTTGAATAGAGTACAAGATTCTGCTTTTTACTTTCAAAGCGCTTCATAATCTTGCACCTTCGTACGTCTCTGACATGCTTCATACCTACACCTAAAAGCGCACTCTCAGATCTTCCTCATCTGTTTCCCTCACTGTAGCTTCTTTCCATTTAGTCACTATGGGGTTTAGGGCATTTAGCTGGGCTGCTCCTCATCTCTGAAATTCTCTTTGAAAATCAATACGAGATTGTGACCGTCTGACCACTTTTAAATCATGCCTCAAAACTCATCTGTTCAGATTCTGATCAATTTGAACAGTAAAATAGTTGTTTGTTTGATTTTATGATTTCACTCTACTGTACAGTGTTCTTGAGTATTTTAAAGGGTGCCTTTAAATAAAATGTATTATTATCATTATTGTTATTATTATTAATAGGGTAAGAGGGTTGAAACTCTGCAGTGCCGTATTTCAGCTGTATTCATGAGCCAGAAGTCATGTTGCTCGATTATACATTTTTATTTGGTAGATCACATTGCAAAAATTGGTTTATTATTAGATATTAGATCGCCAGCGTTGTACTGCTTTTACACAATTCTGTAAAAAAAAAATGAAAATAGGGTTAGATTTGGTTCAAATTTCAGACACAATATGGACAAAGGATTTTGGGTTAGGGTTCCATTTATTTTTTTGTTCCAGTAGAAGAAATAGACCCTGGAGAAGCCACATTCACTGTGTATAGAATGTTGTCTAGGTGGATCACTAGCTCCTATTGTTAAAAAGGTACTTATGAAATTAGCATTTCTCCTTTTATTTCATTCTCATCTGCCAAACTTTCATCTTTTAACACCAAAAATCTGAACTATGACAAGAATCGCTTACTGATGATGTCTGTAGGACTACTGTAGTAATTGTTTCGAACAAGGAAGAAAAATGTTACATGAGAAGCGCAGACAGGCAGAGTGATGAACAGTGAAACATCCTAAAGCAGTTATAGGGAATATAAGGAAATCTTGAAATGCTGTTCAACCAATCCAATAAATGGACCAACACTAACTACGATAAAATCCTTCATATGAAGGCGATTTCTCCGAGACTCTGCAGTGTCAGGGATTTTTCCGCCACAGGGATTTCTTTAAGACAGAGGGACTTTGTGGTTGTTTGGTAACAAGACAATACTGTTCATCGATACTATAACAGAAATAGTGACAGGAAGTAGTGTTTCACAGAGTATTGAACATTAACGTAAATGGGTAAAATGTGTCATGTTAAAAGTTGTTATTCATTCTGTGCTTTAAGAGAACACTTCAGGATGTGAACATAAGGTATTCAAGTTCCACTATGCTTATTATTGGCTCAAATGTAGTCTAGAAATTCTTAAAATTTCTGTATCCCAGAAGTTGTACATATGAATAACATCATGGGCAATATTTGCAATATCTGTTTTAGTTAAAATACAAATATGATGCTATTTAGAATTACTAATATCCTAATGTGCATTTTTTTCACTAATAAATATGATTGATGCGGATTATACACATGGCAGGGGTGACATTGCTCTTGCAGCTTTTCCTGGCATGTGGATTGTTTCCAGGTCATTCTTTCCGATAGAGGTCAGGCGTGGCACTCTGGCATGCCGAGGCTGACAGAATGCATCTATGGGGTGCACTGGATACGCCGCTCGGTACGTACTGAGCATGTGCGACCTCGCCTGCTGCTTCTCCAGCTGTGCTCGCCAAAGCTTTGTCAGGCCGTAGTTCGTCGGAGGGCCTGGGAATATGTGTGTGTGTGTGTGTGTGTGTGTGTGTGTTTGAAGGAGAAAGAGGGAATAGGAAGCAAGAGAGCAAGACTCAGGACTCAGCTGTTCTGTACTGCAGTCATTAATTAGGCCGCTGACAGATTTGGAGCGTATTCTCTCTCATAACTTTTAACTACTGCTACTTGTGTCAAAACACTGAAAATGTAGCTGCAAGTGACGATAGGACAAATTTCATGACTTATCAAAAAAAAAGAACCAAATAGTCTACTTCAGAGTATTTGTACAGTATAAGATTTTGTCTGAAACATAATTACGAGCAATGCATTGACTCTGCTGATGCATACTGTACACAGATATACTCAGGAGGTTATTAGGCATTATGTCAAGTCTAAATGGCCAAACTTTAAATCTTTGAGAAACTATTTGTAATTCCAAATATGACATAAGTCGACTTTATGTATTATTGTGTATATTGTGTAATATATGACTTTTTATGAAGAATGGTCGTTGACAACTTATGATAGAGTTGACATGACTCATTATAGAGTTGACATGACTCATCATAGAGTTGATGAGTCATGATAGAGTTGATATGAGTCATCAAAGAGGGACATGACTCCTCAGAATGACATGACTTAAAGTTGACATGAATTGCAAGAGTTGACATGGCACATTATAGTGACATTCATCATAGAGTTGACATGACTCATAACAGAGCTGACATGACGCATCATAGTGTTTACGTGACTCATCATATAGTGACATTCATCATAGAGTTGACATGATTAATCAGAGTTGATGTGAGTCATAATAAGGTTAATATGAGTAATAACACAGGTGACATGACTCATTATAGGGCTGATATAAAACATCACAGAATTGGCATAACTTAGAAGAGAAGGACGTGACTCATCATCGAGATGACATGAATTATCATATAGTGATTACAGTTGACATAAATCCTCATAGAATTGACTTGGCTCATCATAAAATGACGACTCGTCAGAGAGACACGACTCTTCATAAAGCTGACATGACATCATAGAGTTGATATTCTCATAGAATTAACATGACTCATGGAGCGATATGTTTCACCCTTAAAGATTACACTATTGTATTGTGTTGGATATAAGTGCCTAAAAAGTCAGATATTTACTAAACTCATACCCATTGTGTTAAGTCGTGAACAAAATCCAAGTTTCATTACCATGAAGCGGATGGTCCGACTTTTCAGGGACCCAAGCCTTCTTGTCGGTGTTCCAAGGTTGGAGCTTGGGAAGGCCAGAGGAGTTACGTTGGCCATAAGACTCGTCATACAGAGTGACCAGGTAATGGGAAGGTGGCGTGTTATGATGGGAGAACAGGCGTCTGCTGGGAAGACCCTGGATGATACAAACACAATAGGAATTCACAATACAAGCGTACAATACACACTGGAAGCGTACAATACACACTGCTGACGATTATAACAAACCACTGTGTTTTTTTTTCTTTGAAAGTGAAAACTGGGCAAATATTTTGCACATACTCACAATGGTTTCCCATCCAAGTGACCGGCATGTGGCATTATGGCCAATTACATATACTTTTCATCATGCTTGTGTGTTTTTTATTCAGTTGAATTCAGTTGTTTTTGTATAGCACTTTGAACAATGCACAATGCAGATTTACAGAAATAAATGATTGTGTACATTTTTTGTCACGTGAGTCAAACCTCAGATCTTCGCAGCGCCATCCGTCTTACGATCACATCCGGCCTGTGATCAGTCTGAGGCCTGAAGTCCAGCCGATTGCTGCTGTTTGCTGTCTTACGCTCCTGGGAGAACTGTCACAGAAACACACACAGAGAAACACAGACAGAGAAGGCATAAAGCAAGCAAAAAAATAGCCAAGTGTAAAAGGGTGGCAGCACTCAGCAATCGAAATGCACGATCAGCAAAATATCGATCGCTGACGTTTTCGCAGCACATCTTTCTCTTTCAGCCGGACAAACAGGAGGCCAAGGCGAGTGCTATTTATCTGCTGTTTAAACACCCTGACTGTGCTGAGTCAGCTTGATCGCACACCTCTAATAACTTGCAAAGATCTCGAGCCTTGCCAGAGAAAAAAAAAAAAAAAAAAGAAAAAACTTGCCCTATCAGTGTTTGAATCACAGAAAAACAGTTTGCAAGCACAGCGGGCGTTCGCTAACTGGGACTGAGTGCAAATTAAAGTGCACGTGATCAGGAAGTGAAGACAAACTTTTTTTGAAAAAAACGTTGACCTCCTAGTGAAACTTCATAGTACATCATTTTTTTTTTTAACATTTTAATTAAAAGTGAAAAAATTAGAACGTGATAAATGAAATCTTTTGCGGAAACAACCCACTTTTTTTCTAGTAAAAGCGACACTTTTAACAGCCATTAAAAATAAATGACGATTTTTGATCAAATGTTCCTGCTTTAGAAATAGTGTTAATGCTTATTGATACTAAAAGTTTAAGCATTGTCTCTAGTTTGCTTATTTATTCACTACATATGTACTAATTGTGTTCATATGAGTTGGATGTGAAATTTATTGATTTCATTTCATGGTTCAGTAATCTGGAGACGTGCAACTCAATACACGCCGTGGACTTGAAAGGAAATTGTGATCACAAAATAATCAGAATTGTGCAACGCGTGCAATCTCACCTACTGTATGTATTGTGTTTAAGAAGCAGAATTCTTTTTGCCGCTGCGTAAATATTAAAAAGCATTCAAGCAAGAATTTTTTCTACTACACCTATCAGATCTATGTGATTGGACAGGGATTGCAATTCAGAGTAGTACCACTGCAACATGATGATGAAAGCGAAATGCAGTGTGACATGGAGTTTTCTCTGGCCCGAAAGCAGCTTTTAATTCTGTTACATCATTTTTTGTAAAGTAAGGATTTTTTAGTATGTAACATTTGATGTATGTCTGTAAAGAAAATTTATACAGTGACATTTCACACGGTGTAATAACTTTTTGCTCTAGCACCAAATCTTTTCCATAGTGTACATTCTAAGAACAGAATGAAAACATTTTATATCATCAGTTTTATTTCATTTTGTCCTGCTTTAATTACCAATCAGGAAGCTCCTATGCAAAAAAGGCCAGTGGTAGCTCAGTGGTTAAATCTCTGGGTTGCTGTTCGGAGAGTCAGGGTTTTTGCCCAGGTCAAGTCAAGTCAAGTCATAGCGCTTTTCACAACAGATATTGTCTCAAAGCAGCTTTACAGAAATTAACAGTTAAGGTGAACGATGTGTGTTTATCCCTGATGAGCAGCCGTGGTGACTGTGGCAAGGAAAAACTCCCTTAGATGTTATGAGGAAGAAACCTTGAGAGGAACCAGACTCAAAAGGGAAACCCATCCTCATTTGGGTGACATCAAGAGTGTGATCATAGTCTTTGATTTGGTCTAGTCCAGGTATCGCCAAGCTGCCACTCTTGGGGCTCCTAAACAAGGCCCTTAACCCTCAGTGCTCCAGGCGTGCTGTATAATAGCTGAACCTGTGCTCGAAGGAAGAATTTCACTGTGCTGTAAATTATATGTGACAAGTAAAAAGCACCTTTTCTTTTTTCTATCTTGTCTGAAGATTAGGTTGAAATTGAACAGAAAGCAAAGTTTGAACTTTATGAAGTACACTATAAGCATACAGGCTTATAGTGAAGTTATAAGTAAGTGATAATCCACAGCGGATTATTACACGGATAATTGGCACACACCATGAACAGGGGGTTGAATGTGTGAAAATCTCGTAACGTACACCTAGCCATTTATTATTCCATTTATACCTTGGTCACTTTGAAGAAATAAACCTGTCATTGATGTTTGCAGTACATTAGGAAGGTTATCAGGAACTCGTTATAATAGCTGCCTCATTGTGTATGTAACTGGAACTCTATGTTACTATGGTTACAGCTGTAATATAAGGGGATTCAACTGGCTGGAACAATATGTGTGTTCAATTTCTGCTTTCACACCTTCCAGCCAAGCACAATGTAGTAATCAGTCTGACTATGGTATAAATAAATAAATATCTTGTGGAAGTGGCAGCTAGTCAAAATGAATATATAACCAAAACACTTAACATTATTATTCCCAAGAACGGGCTACAAATCAAACCAGGACAAGGACGAACAGAGCAGAAAAGTCGTCATGCAGATATAACAGAGAAAGTATTATAACTCTGGCTTCTTTGCCTCGGCTTCTGGACCCCAATAGAAAATGGTTGTTAAAGTATATATTTCTTGAATAATTCAAGTGTTGAGAATCACAAGTATTAAGTAAGTGGAAAGCACTTCATCATTCACAGCAACAGTTCATTTACAGCGATTATAACCTTGTTTCATCATACATACAAGGTCATGAATGTAGATAAATGTTTGTGCTTCTTGTTCTGCCTGTTAAAGCAAATATATGATGTTTTAAAGTGGCCTAGTTTTGCTCTTTTTAAACTTGAATATGTGCTGTTTCTAATGACAAATGTGTTTATTTTTATACATATTCTTTCAATAAGGAGTACAGATAAATATTATATTATAATTTATTATAAACTCATTTTCTATATACTAGGTACAATGCAAGCTAACAATGGAGTTCAATGAGTATTATTGTCATATTATGTCTATTAATGGAAATCTTTTCGCTTGTACATGTAGAATAATTTATAATATATGACGATTCTCAAAAAATTTACTTCATGTTCCCATAACATTTGCAAAACTGAATACATAGTTGCAGCCCTTGCTCCTTACTAAATAACATTTTATTACTAAAGACTGTTCTGTGTTTCTGAAAGCGCGAGACAGCAGGTGTAAAGTGATACCTGCAGTCTTTCTTCGGCCCAGTTGCCTACGAGCACTTTGTTGGAGTATTGCTGCTCAATCCTCCAGCCGGGCTGCTTCCATTTATCATACGCGACGTCCTTTTCCTGCATAATGCACCTTCGACGTGTCCTCATGCAACAGAACCTCTGGCACATTTACATTGGAAGTGAGGAGAGAAATGATAGCAACTCCACTGTTTCGATGTCACAGCATGAGGGGGATCTGTTACTATAGAAGCAGTAAACACTCATTAGGAAAGAAGCTCAGATTCCTCATGAGGAATTTGAATTTGAATTTAGCTTTGCCTCCAAGGCAGAAGAAGTAGATAATTCGATAAGGAGACAACATCTGTGGGGGAAAAAATCAGAAATTGACAATATGCTAAAATGTATATATATTACATTATATATAATGTTATGTGTGTGTGTGTGTGTGTGTGTGTGTGTGTGTGTATTTGCACCTTTATTCAAACTTTTTGTTGGCCATTTTGTCCTAACACACTTTTGCACGCACAGTACAATCTTGCACGTTTTGAATTCGCTTCATTTTTTCCTTTATTTCACCACAATGGCTGCTTCCTGGCTTATCATATACACATAATTGTCCTTTGAATTAATTATAAAAAGAACTAAAGCATTTTTAGCCTCCTACAAGTGATTAGCACATTCAAGGAAACAAGGATTGACGAGTTTGGTAAAAAAAAAAAAATAAATACTCACAGTGGTGGTCTAAGGGCAGCTACTGAAGTCCATTAATTAACACACTTTCATGCTTTCTTTTATGAATTTTCATTTCCCTTCAAAGCTCCATCTCTAAAAGAATTAATTATGCAGAGCTTCATCAATCTATTTGTTCAGTGGCAAAATAGAATTTTTTTTCATTTTAAGTCTTTTGTCCTGAAACGATGATATCACTTTATTTTTTGATTTTTTGTTGTGTTGGAACATGATTTTTTATCACGGTACCAGTACTTGATTTACAAATGACAGAAAAGAGTGCAGGGTGGAGTGGGTGGAGAAGAGTGGCAGGAGTGATTTGTGATAGAAGAGATGGATGATCCGCTGTGGCAAACCCTAACGGGAGCAGCCAAAACAAGAAGAAGAAGAGGAAGTATTTGGCTTACGATTTCCCAAATACTTCATCAGATTAAAGCAGGCGTTCCGACGGGCCGTAAACAAGTCTCAAGGAGACCTGTTCTGTTATCGCATCATAGACAGAAGAAACTCATCTTTTATACATGGATGGACCATTTATTACTTTGAATAACGACAGGCAGCTTTGGTTTAAATTGTGGTGATGTTCTTTATACGAAAGATGTTCTTGTACAATAATCGGATTGTAAACTCTGACCTCTAAAACCACTATGAGTTTTAAAAAATCCAAACAGCAAAATGATGTTTTGTACAAACAATTATTACAACAACTTAGACATCCTTTATATATAAACTTCGACTAACACGTGTCTTCCATCTCGCCTTTGTGCAAGAAATGACTTGAAAATCTCATCAGGTTCAGGGAAAAGTCCTCAGAGAGTCTTGATGTAGCTGACAACGTGTTCCATGGCCCTCACACCAGCAGGGATGCTTAGCCAGTTTTTTCCGGAGAAGCTGAGAATGCCATGGAAGCCATCAGGGATGTTACACCAAGTGACCTTAACCCCCAGATCCTGCAGTCTCTTCCTGTACAGGATCCCGTCATCCCTCAGTACGTCGTACTGGCAGGTCAGGATAAAAGTGGGCGGCATGCGGCGGAGCACGTCATCCTCAGCCAGCAAAGGTGACATTCCTGGGTCGAGACCACCTTTAACTAAGTGATACACTTCACCATCGTGGGCCGTCATCACTCGCTTTTGGGCGCCGTCTTGGAATTCACGTGGGAGGTTCGAGGGGTCGAGCCACTTGCTGTAGTGCAGTTTTAGCTCAGCGGGAACATGTCTGCCCTCGGTCACATCCTGGCACACAGACGTGTCACCGTTTAGGTACTGGAGGTAGTAGAAGACCATACGGGTGCGGAACAATAAAGGCACAGCTTGGTTCTGCAGATAAGAGGGCAGGTTAAAGTCGGCCATCTGCAGAACAGGGTAGATGAGGACGAGGCCACAGGGTGATGGCAGATGCCTATCCGGGATCACGGCCAGCCTCTGGCTGAGAGCAGCTGCCAAATTACCGCCTGCACTGTCTCCTCCCAATGCCACTCTGTGCGGGTCCACGTTGAACTCAGCCGCCACAGACAGGAAATGATGCGTAGCAAGCTCACAATCATCCAGGCCAGCAGGATACCGGTGTTCAGGAGCGAGTCTGTAACTGTCAGGATAACAAACAATACAATGTTTTATTATACTTTTATAATGAATGAATTAATCATTGTGAAAGTAACTTCAGAGCAAAAATTCCCAAAAATATAATTACTGAATATTAACCATAAAAATGTCAGGTATAAACTAATATATACATACCATTTTTTTGTTTGTTTAATCAAAATTATTTGTTGCATTCGAAAAATATTATCATTTAAAAAAAAAACATTTTTGTTATATTAAACCATGCAAATATGACATTTAAAAATGGTTAAAAATGTATAAATAATCGTGTTAATTTACTATATTTTTAAAATGAAATTTAAATAAAAATATATTTATTTTTAGAATTATTGGTTATTAAAACGTCATTATATTTTACATAGAACATTATATAGAACAAAGTCCATCAAAAAGAAATAAACATTAATACAATAATAAATGTATTATTAAAATATCAAACATTAGAAAACAAATATGCAAAATAATATTTAATAAAAAAAAGTATAAATCTTTTTTTTTTTTTTTCATTCTAAATTGAAACAATTTGTAATTTCATTTAAAATATAGTTTTGGGGAGTTTCAATGGAAAATGGAAATGGAAAATCTTTTTGTAAAAGAGACATTTTACGTTTCTTACCCCACAGACACGACTACGGTCTCGCTTTCTTTTGCGATGTGCCGGCAGACTCTGTCATACATGTCTAAACAACATGATACAAAGGTGCTGATCATTCAGTCAGAACAAACCAACAAACACACAGTCTATCAACAAGCAAGCTGTACATCTCACCGATGCTACCAAGGACCCATCCTCCTCCATGGAAATAAACAAGTCCTCGCCGTTTGTGCTCTGACAAAGCCGTGGGCTCGTAGATTCTCACGGGTACTCCAGCAAAGGTCGAGTTTTTAATGCGGAGACCGGCAGGAGGAGGTCTTTTACGGCCAGCAAGGCGATCCGTACACCATCGAGTAAAACACAACTGCTGGCATAAACCCAGGCGCTCCAGGATACGACCCTGAGGCAAGATTCATCAAAGGAAAGAAAGTTTTCTATTTATACAATAATACAATATATAGTCATACCAAAGTCTGCTTGAATACTCGATTGTGATTGGCTGGAAGCTTTGCTTTTAGATGTTGAACACACAGGTAGTTCTGGTCAATTTAATCATGATTCTCCTTCCCTATTGGTAACTATAACCACAGTAACATACAGAGTATAGCAGCTATCGGAAACATTTCCTAATGATCTCACTGAGCTAAACGGAGGATTTTGCCGATAATGTTAAAATGAGAAATATAACAAAAAACATGTATGTATGTATTCTCTTTTTCTCTCTTTCATACAATTTATTAAAATTCATTCCAAAGAAATGTAATCAGGCAGAAATCTATGAACTCTTATGATCCAACAGCCATCATACTTCTGAACTCTGCACTACAACATTATCAGTCTGATGGCTCACTAATGCTTTTCTGATTTTACTGCCAGTAATCGTTACGTATTTTATCTCCAACCTGTACATTCTGTCTTCTATCATCTCTGTATGCTGTGTATGCTATATTGTGCATTTCACACATCCTGTACATAATCAAATGTTCTTTTTTCACCTAAAGATATTATATTTAATATAACATATTCTTATTGTACTTGTTGAACAGCTTCTGCACATTTTTCACTGCCCAGAGCCTTTATATTTATTTGTTGTCAGCATGATTTCTAGGAATAGGCCAATTAGGTGTTCACCTAGGGAGCAACCACCTGGGGTGCCGGTAAGTGCCCCCTGCAGTGCCACTGCCCTCACCCAATTAAAATATTTGCTTTTTTTTTCTGCTGAACTTTAATATACATCATATGTTTAAATACTTGGATTAAGGCAATTTTGCAATGATTATTAAATGTGTGCATTTTTATGGAAGGTTGTGAATGATTTGTATGGTGTGGGGGTGGCAATAGGGATCTCACCTAGGGTGCCAAAAAGGCCAGAAACAGCCCTGTTTGTTGTATATATATTTACATATTTATCTGCAATTGTCAGTTTGCCCAATGCTACTATTTGAGCTTCTGGTAGATAAAGGGCTTTTTTTTCATACGTTTATTATAGCAATCTTTGCACCCAGTGATGTTAGTTGGGTTCAGAGCACAAGACAACCATGATACAATGTTCTGGAGCACAGAGGGTTAAGCGCCGTGCCTGACCGAGTGACAACTTGGCAACACCAGGGCGTGAACCCTTGACACTCAGATCAGTAACCCTGAGCCTTAACCACTGAGCTACCACCTCCCTGTTAACTGCTAAACTGCATTTTCTTGTGGTGCACCTGTACTATGCAATGACAAAGTTCTATCTATTTATCTCTATCTGTCTGTCTGTCTGTCTGTCTGTCTGTCTTCTTTCGCCTGCTCCCGTTAGGGGGTGCCACCGCGGATCATCCGTCTCCATACCCCCCTGTTCTCTACATCTACCTCTTTTAAACCAACTACCTGCATGTCTTCCCTCACCACATCCATAAACCTCCTTCTTGGTCTTCCTCTTTTCCTCCTTCCTGGTGGCTCCATCCTCAGCATTCTCCTACCGATATACCCCATGTCCCTCCTCTGCACATGTCCAAACCATCTCAATCTCAATCACCTTGTCTCCAAAACGTCCTACATGTGCTGTCCCTCTAATGAACTAATTTCTTATCTGTCTGTCTGCCTGTCTGTCTGTCTGTCTGCCTGTCTGTCTGTTCATCCAGCTAGCTAGCTATCTAATAGCTAATGCAAATTGACCATTCTGTCTGGGAGATATTATATTACTGTTTGCGACTAATATGCCCAAAAGTATCTCCACACCTGACCATCACAGTCATATGTGGGCCTTTTTTAACAACGGTGATGGAAAATCTTCAAACTTCTTCAAACCTTTCACATTCACTAGTCCAACTTTTACCCAGCATGAGTGAATGCAAAACTCTGTTATGGTTTATAGTCTAGCTAGAATGATTTAAGTAGGCTGAAATGTGAGACTACCTAACTAGTTACTGTAACATCGACAGTGCAAGGGCTATACGAACAAGCCAGTTAGCCTATTTAATTAAGGGTATATAAAGAAAATATTAACAACATATCATATATTATGGAAGCTCTGTAATGCTGTTACAAAACTTAACATAATTAAGCATGTTGATTAGCATTGAATCATTTCCTTTCTTTGGGGTGAAGCACAGATGACATTTATGGGTGTGTTTGTATTTGCATATCCATGCCTATTCATAGACAATGGCATATTTAATGAGACATACAGACGTTATTAGAATATTCAAGGTCATTTCAGGGGTATGAAAACGATTAAACTGTTTATTCCTCCACACGTTGCTGTGGATTTTAGCTGATAAATCTGAAACATATCGAAGAATAATGACTGGTTGTGGTTGTGACCTTGAAATGTTTCAGTGTGTTTACACATAAATCAGGTTGACTCTCTCCATTGTCCTTGATTCTGTGATTATATATCATCAGCAGACGTGGTCGACTTTATTATTTAAAAGCTTGCAGATTGTGATTTCCATAATGGATATTTGATGAAATAATATTAATAATCATCAAAGGTTTTATATATATTCATACAGGCCTGCTCTAACTTTTGTTATGCAGAGCATGTTCACTTGGATGGACTTTGTACCAAGCACTGAGTTATACTATAACTTGACCTGGAGCACAAATACAAAACAGGGTCTTAAAGATAAGCGTCATGTTACATTTATACAGCTCAGGGACAGATTACGGTACCACTGATTTATGCCTACATGTTTAATGTATGCATTATATACAGTATATTTAACTTTTTTAAATATATGATTAAATATATGTGAAATATATATCTGTTCTAAATGTATATTACATTTAAATTAATTTAAATTAATACTTTTCAAGTTTTTAATACTCTAATCAACATAGCCATGGCCAAATATTGATGCTTTACACAAATGTATGTCTACTATGTCATCTCTTTTCTATTTATTTATTTATATATCAAATAAAAAATGGTCAAACAGAAATGCATTAATCGCGCGTTGATAAAAGTAGCGCTATTAATATATAATAAAAAATAAAATAATAAATATATTATTAAAAACATTATGATAATAATAATAATAATAATAATAATAATAATAATAATAATAATAATAATAATAATAGCGCCATTTATTTTGACAGCCCTACTAATAATATTTAATTATAACACTCAAAAGGTCTCTACGGTGGCCGAGAAGTGCAAAACACATTAACAAATCTGAAAACAAATTAACAAATTAGAAAACACTAACAAATCTGAAAACAAAATAACAAATCCAAAAACAAATTAACAATCCGAAACACAACGACAATTCAGACAAACCGGAAAAGGTAGGTATAGTTTGTGAATAGAAACTTACCGATCATTGGACGAGACACCTGTCATTCAAGATATGCAGGAAGTATGAAATCTTATAACTTTGTTTCTTGTACATGTGTAAAGTTTTACGTTTACTTTAAACAATTTTTCTTCCGATTAGTGCACCTTTAATTATAAGAAAAAAACAGAAGTAAACATTGGCAAACAAGGAGAAACTGTTGTACTTCCTGTATATCTTGAATGACAGGTGTCTTGACAGGTGTTCCATTCGCAAACTGTACCTACCTTTTCCGGTTTGTCGATTTTTTTTTTTGTTTGTTTTTGGATTTGATATTTTGTTTTTGCATTTGTTAATTTGTTTTTGCATTTGTTATTTTGTTTTCGGATTTGTTCATTTGTTTTTGCATTTGTTTTTTTTTTTTGTTGTTGTTTTTTTCCAGATTTGTTATTTTGTTTTCGGATTTGTTACTTTGTTTTCAAATTGTTAATTTTTTTTTCCGATTTGTTCATTTGTTTTCCGATTTGTTAATGTGTTTTGCACTTCTCGGCCACCGTAGGTCTCTCTCACACTCACACACACACTCACCACAACTGCAATCCCCACCATCCCGCCGTGCAAAAGGTGAATTTTTCCTCGATTACTAAGTCCAGGAGGAATTTCAGAGTTCATAAGCTCAGAAAACACCACTCCTATTACCAACAGGCAAAATGCTGCAGCCAAAGCAGCAAAACCAATGATCAGAATAGCAGTCCCGATGTCCATGGTTCAGTTGATTAAACAAGTCTTTCCGTCTTCTAGCACTGTGTCAATGTTAACTCGAGTCTTGCGTAATCATGCTGGAGCTGAACCTCCTCCAAATGACCTGCCTGGGGCAGAACATGTAAAAAAAAAAAAAAAAGTTATGGTAAAACAGATTGTTGCAGAGGATGTTTTTTTAGTGCTTTAATGTTTAATTACATTTTGCGAGAATTCAACTCAACATAACATATTCTAACCTTTTACTATAAATATGACTCTTTTACAAATGGATGAAATGGCAGTTTATTTACAGTATTCATTGAAAAGTTATGTGAGTGAAAAATATATATCTTATATATCTTACCACACAAGATATGGACAAAAGTTTGTGGACACATGGATTGTGGATTGGTATCTGCTTGTGAAACATCCCATTCGAGTCAAGTCAAGAAGCTTTTATTGTCATTTCAACCATATATATCTGACGCAGTACACAGTGAAATGAAACAACGTTCCTCCAGAACCCTGATGCTACATAAAACAACATAAAACAACAATCACAGAAACAGAAAAACACAGGGCCAAGAACTAAATGTCCTTGCCACATAAAGTGCATGTGTTCAACCTGGTGCAAACAGTAATTCCACATTTAGTCCCAGTTTGCTGTTATAATACAGTACAGTGGTGTGAAAAAGTGTCCTGATTTCTTCTTTTTTTTTTGCATGTTTGTCAGATTTAATGTTTCAGATCATCAAACGAATTTAAATATTAGTAAAAGGTGACACAAGTGAACACAACATGCGGTTTTTCAATGAAGGTTTTTATTATTGAGGGAAAACAAAATCCAAAACTACATGACCAAAAAACCTGTTTTAATGGCGTTTTATGTTGAAATAATGAAATGTATTAATACAAATATAATTATTAATTATAAAATGAAGTAAAATGTTAATACGGTATTGTACTGTATACATAAAATATATAGCATTTGGCAGATGCCCTTATCCAGAGCAACTTATATTTAACTTATTCATACACTGAGCAGCTACAGGTTTAAGGGCCGTGCTCAGGGGCCCAGGACTGCCGTGTCAACAACTTTCAGATCCAAAACCCAGTGCCTTAACCACTAATCTACCACCTCTTCTACAGTATATATATTAAGGATTTTACAGATTATTAAAAGAATCAAATATGGTGTATGTCAAGATGTGAATGTTTACGTTTTGTAAAGTTGTTGTTTTTCTTTTATCACTGTATTATGTCTGTACACCCCAGATTGAGCACCAGTGTTAGTACTGATACTCGGAGGTTAACAGAAACCGACCCACAACACTACAGCTCTTCACGAGTGCAGAATATTCGCAGAAAGAACATTTTCCTTTTTTTTTGTCATTTTGCTCACAACATTCTTGATGTACATGTAGTATACTTTATCAGGAACACCTGTGGATTCATGCAAATATCCAATTAGCTGTTTGATAGAGAAAAAAAAACATGTTCTCAGTGTCTTTGTCCATGACTTGGTTGTTAATCTTCTGGGATTTGTACACATACATGCACAATGTTGCAAAAACAAACAAAAAAAAAAAAAAAACAACAGAGTAAGAAATACCTTCTTCACGACAGAGGTCAGAGGAGAACAGCCAAATTGGTTTGAGATGACTGGAAGGAAAATGGAACTAAAAAAAATAAAACCACGCTAAGAAGAAAAGCATCTCAGAATGCACAACACATGAAACCTTGGGGTAAATAAGCTACAACAGCAGAGGACCACATACGTTTCTATTTCAACCAAAAGGTCTGTACCACCAGATACTGAAGCTTCAGCTAACAGTAATGGAACCCTAGTGTGGTCTACTACCTATCTAGCTTCATATATGTGTTGTGCCTTCTAAGATATATATGAAGATATGTGTAATTGTACATAATAGACAACTCAATAATATGTAAAAGAAGTCAACATTCATGCTGAAACTTTGACATCTGTGCTGTGTTTCTGCTTGGAATAAGAGAACAAAGAACAAATTGTGCTTGATGTAGCATGCTGAACTTGCTGAACTATCCACTCTTCATCTGTAGATGGCAGTGACACGCTAACTGATGAAAGACAACTTCAACACATACGCACAAGGAACGGGTTGCCACGTCCTCTGTTTTAAAGCAGTAGTGATCAACTTTCTACCCACTGTTTTTTTTTTTTTTTTTTTTTTTCCATTTATGCATTAATTAAGTTGATTGTTTCTAACACCAATATCTATGATAAAAAAAAGTGGTATTGTGTTTTCCAAATACTGTTTATATATATTTTTTATTTTATTTGAACGACTTTCACTCGTTTACATCTATAGGAAAAGGCAATTATTGTTTAGTTTGTTTGTTTTAAATATAATATCTTAAATAGAATTCCTCAAAATGGTTCTCTTTTTGTTTTCTTTAAATTATAGAAGTAAGGAAGTAACGACACAATAGTCACATACAGAAATGGATAACATTCGAAGCGTTTTCTTTTTTTTTACATTTCACATCATTCTTTTGTATTTATTAAATGATTTTGATGTATTTATTTATTTGTTTGTTTGTTTTTAAAGAACTGTATGATTTTGTTGTATTTTTTTCTAATTGGATTTAATCGCAGTATGTATTCACTGTGTCAGGAAAAAAATATATGCAGAACATGCATGTATTTTATTATTTATTATTTTAATTGAATGCATTTTTCATTTTCAATACTGCATACATATTCATGTATAATAACTGAGTAAACAAAATGTTATAAGCACATTATAGTATTTTAACAAAATTACCTTTTAATTCAGGTTGTGTCACAAAAGATCTGGCAACCCTGACCATACACTGCTCTATGTCTTTGACATGTTAAACTTATAAAAAGAAAAAGAAAAAAGACATTATTTTACCCTTTATAAATGTTGGTTGCTCTAAAATTTACCAGCTTCTTTACTTCTTTGCTGCGGTCTGGAGGCAGATCTGCGGCAGGGAACATTTCACCGTGACAAATTTTCCACAACTAGACAACCATTTCGTCTTTGCAGAAAGGCTGTGGGCCATTACTAAGAAGCTCATGCCGGTACAAAGCGCCCATTGTGCGGCTGTTCCAGTTCGAGCAGTCCTCCATTCAGCTTTCCCCAGTAAAAGCCGAGAGCCAGGGCCAAAAATCACAGACTGGAATCTCTGCGCTGGCTCCTGGATTTACAGTCTGGGAGGTTTAAGAGGTATTTACAAAGGTCCCCGTGTTCTGGGGCTTCAACAGCCAGAGGAAATCATGCTTTTCGCCCAGGCCTGGAGGCTTTGGTGGGGTTTATCTTAATGCTGGCTGGGGATTTTGGAGAAAAGTATCTAATAGTGACATACGCAACATACCCAGGAACTCTTGACAACATTCAATTACATGTCTGTCACAGAAACACCCAGTCAGTCGGTGTGATCCCAGCACTCAGGGCCATGTCATTACAGCCTTCAACACTTTCATACAGGATTATTCAGCCTGGTTTTAGTGAAAACAGACGAGTCTGTGATGTGTGTGAATACACAGGAAACAAAGTGGTGATGTATAGCTTAATAGAGTAAGAATCAGGACATTCAATACTTTAAATGTGTATCATACCGCTCGGCATCTCATCACTGAATTTTACGGCTTTCTAAATTAGCGGAATTTTAACAGAGTTGCGTGTGCGATTAAATGTTTGAAATGATAAATAAAGTCACATTTTTACATTTATGGCATTTGGCAGACGCCTTTATCTAGAGCAACTTACAGTTATCTCAGATATACAGTTGAGGGTTAAGGGAGTTGCTGAAGGGCCCAGCAGCGGAAGCTTGGTGGGGCTGGGACTTGAAGCCATGACCTTCTGATCAGAAGTCCAACATTTCATCTAGAGGTCGACCGATTAATCAGATGTGCCGATTAATCAGCACCGATAATTGATTGCTGGATCCATAAAGATAGTTTTTCCTGGTTGTGTTATACGGTAAGAGAGTGGCCTCTGGAGGCTAATCATTGACACCATGTGCTGTTTATTTGAAGTGTCTTTTTAATCATTTTGGATGTAACAGTTTGTATTTATTTGGATATGAAATAATAGACATTAATTTAAAATGAAACAAAAAGTAACACTACTTTTTGTTTCAATTTGAATGCTTGTTTTTTATTTTACTTAATATTTATTAATATAATTAATATGTTAATATTTATTTCATTTGGCACATTTTCAGAACTTTTTTTAACTTTTGTGATTAAGTTCAATAACATTTTACATGGAGTGTTTTTTTATCCAGTATCCATTGATTAATCGTCAAGTACGATCTAACCTAGCGATCTGTATCTTTAAAATCGGTCGATCTCTAATCTTATTCACTGTGCCCTCCACTTTCCACCCTCCTATTTTTTTTTAGATTCAACATTCTTACATCTCTATACTGACCAGTGGTGCAAAGTGTAAGACCGTACAGTACATGACCCTGCCAGGGTTGCAGACTGAAGATGTTGTAGACCAAAGTCCCCTCTCAAGGCCTTCAAACACTAAGCAATTTTAATAAAGCAGTATAATGCTATTATGCTAACCTAGACATTTTTGGCTAGCAAACTTTGGAAAGTTGTTGAAATTACCCTTTGGAATGTGTTACTAAATGTCACAGTTGTCATGTCACTAGCAATCTGGCCATCACAAGCATGATGGCTAACTCAACTTGTTTTTTTGTTTTTTTTACCTCAATGCATTTAACATTCAAATTGGTGAACAAAAAAAAACCATATACAACATTTTATGGTCTTTTTTGACTGCAAGCCAGTGAAAAATGATGTACATATTCCTAATAAAACAATGACCTGTATAGGCATGAAGTGCTCCTTTATACACTTTATATAGCTGAGAAGTTTAGGCCAAGTGAGAATTCAAGCTGGAAGAACATTTACTTATCAAGTAAATGGAATACCAATCTGATAAAACGAATCAAAACACAGACTAATTACAAGTTTAAGCTTTGAATAATGCTAGCTAGCTATCTAACTATGCCTTATTTTAACCAGGAATCAAAGAATATATTTCATAACCTACATTTGTGCTGTATTTACACTAAAAATCCACAGCTATACACAGACTTTTATATGTTCAGCGACACTGAAAACATTCGTGGCGTTTGGTAGATGCCCTTATCCACAGCAACTTACAGTCATTCATACAACTCAATTGTTGAGGGTTGAGGGCCTTGTTCAAGGGTGACAGCCGAGATGGGAACTCACAACCTTCAACATGGTAAACACAGTCCAACATCTTAACCACTGAATTTCCAAAGGCAGAAACAACATTCGGAGGTTCATGTGGAGATTTTGATACAGTAAACATGGCCACATTCGTTTAGTAGGAGTTTGCTACTAACTGGCAACTGGTTATGTTCGCTAATGTTTGCTATGACCATGATGAACAGAAAAGTATATAGGAACTTGGTATGTTGTTCCAAACATCTTGAAGAACTATACCCAGATCTTCTGCAGATGTAGGCTGCCTCAAATTCTAAAGTCTCTTCATATAATCCCAGACAGACTCGATGATGCTGAGATCAGGGATCTGTGGGGCCAAACCTATTACTTCCAAGACTCCATGTAGTTAACTGAGGATAGTTCTTAATGATATTCGCTGTATGTTTGGGGTCATTATCCTGCTGCAGAATAAATTTGGGGTTGATCAGATGCCTCCTTGATGGTACTGCATGATGGATAAGTATCTGCCGGTATTTCTCAGCATTGCATTTCTCTATAGTTCTCATTCAATTGCAGCACCAGATTAGCAGGATTCCTCCACCATGTTTCACTGTCACCTGCAGACACTTATTTTAGTACGTTTATATATAAATATACCGTTTACTCATACTCTTACGCTCCAGTGCTCATGTTAGTGCTCACTCTCCAGTGTTCTGTATTGTTTTAAATACTATAATCACACTCTTGATGTCACCCAAATGAGGATGGGTTCCCCTTTTGAGTCTGGTTCCTCTCAAGGTTTCTTCCTCATAACAGCTAAGGGAGTTTTTCCTCACCGCAGTCGCCACGGCTGCTCATCAGGGATAAACACACATCGTTCACCTTAACTGTTTCGAGTCAATGTCTGTTGTGAAAAGCGCTATAGAAATAAACTTGACTTGACTCTATAAACCATCAAAATAATAAATTTATCAAATAGCGGTATGCATCAATTCAATTTTGGATTCGTAGATGATTTTGGTCTGATAGCTAATGGTTTTTAAAGTTAGAACACTTCAGAAGGTAACTCGAATGTGTGTCTTTTATATCAGAGTCTGCTCCGCTCATACACATGTCTGTAATGCCACCCCAATAAAGTAATTAGGCCCACCCAGGCCACCCCGTTGTAAAAGTTCTGGCTCCACCCCTGATGCATTGATCTTCAGTCTATAATTTGGCTTGATTCTCTTAATTATGTAATGATGACTCTTTCTCACGTGTGAATGTTTTACATTAACCGAAAACTTCTCGTCCAAACCCTTCAGAAGGAATCTTCCCCTGTCCCGGTGTCTGCTGCCCTTCAATCACGGGTGACGCAACAACAAACAAATAACGTGCTCGGCCATTTTGTTGCGTCACGCTACATTTTTCTGCGTTTTGTTGCATCAACTAGAACCGGTTGGATCGAAAGAGAAACAGGCACGTGATCAGCGGAAGAAGAAGGCGACAAGGCTGCCGTGAAGTGACGGATTGTTGCGGCTCGCGCGAGGAGGGGTGGAGGAGGAGGGGGGGATTTGGCACGCGAAAACAAGCTCGCGCGACAACGTTGCCCGGTGCTGAACGCGCGAGCACCTTGCACGACGCGGTGTGCGCTCGCGCCGCAGGTCGCCTGCTGTGTATCAGCTCTCGATCTCGTTTTTTTTTTTTTCCTTTCCACGCACGAGGGTGACTGGGGACGAGCTTCTCCCTCGTGCCCGCGAGCTGTCAATCAGGATTAACGGAGGGGGACATTATAAAAATTGTCCCCCCCCTCCTCCTTGCCGCGCGCGCTGGTGGAGCTGAGAGTCTCTCGCTCGCGCCAGAAGAAAGTTCGTCCGGTTGTCCACTCAGGAGTTTTGGCAACGCTCGTGCAAAACGAGGCGCAAGCACAGCTCGCCGAGAAGCAAGAACGCGCGAGCAAAAAGACAGCATTGACGGATTAAAAAGAGAAAAATAATACAGAAAAAATATATAATATTTTGCGGCTTTCAAGGAGTGCCGCAAAAGGTTCCGCAAAAGGGTTTGATCGTAAAGGCTTGCGTGCACACTCACGCACACAGCACGCGCACCGCACCGGACAGCACCGCACCGGACAGCACGCACGCACGCGGCACCGCTGAACTGAAGTGACCCAGAACAGAATAGGGACACGAGGGGGACCGAGATGGACCTGAGGACGCTGTGCTCGGTGCTGTTTTTCCCGGTGCAGATTCTGTGCTGCGTCCTGAAAGCGCTCGTGCGCGTCTTCATCCCGGGCAAACGCAGAGATCTGTCCGGGGATGTGGTGCTCATTACCGGTGGAGGACGCGGCATCGGTCGGCACCTGGCCCGGGAGTTCGCAAAGTGCGGGGCAAAGAAGGTAAACAAGCACACACACACACAAATCTAAAAAGTAATGATAATGATGAAGAAGAGGGAAGACAAAGACCACGCACAAATTTACGCACACAATTAGTCCCTGATGATATATCAGATTACACCGCAATGATATTTTCACCATACTTATGCATATAATACCATATAATAAATACAGTGTACTACAATTATATTTTGTCCCCTTACTGTCTTTTATTTGTATATCATTTTCATTGCATGTCTTTCATTTTCATCTGTAAAGGTGTAAGAATTATGTGACTCCTTGACAGTGGCATCTGATTCATGCACAGTGGAATTTTCATACATAAAATGTTGAATTGCATTGAAATATTTGCAAGCAGTCCTGGTGAGACACTTATAAACGTGTCACGATGGTGATATATTACAACGTTCATATGTCATTATCAAAGAAATATGGTTCTTTCTAAGACTGGGCTGATATGATTGCAATGCATTCCAGTAACGGTACACTTTTATGGTTATTTTTCATGTTTCAGTGATTTACACAGCACTGTTATTGAGTAACACTTCACTGATTAAATCTTAGATTTTTATTTTGGTGATTATTTTTAAATTACCAACCAAAACTTCTTCTAAAAAAGTACAGAAGCCCTACAATATATATATATTTTTATTTTTATTTATTTTTATTTTATTTTTTTTTTCCCTTCTTTTTGCTATAATTGTCATTTTTCCAGTACTCACAGACACCTTGTTCGACCTGCTGTTGCGCAACATGAGTGTGTGATTGGGAAATTGTTGTTCCAGTCTGCAAGGTTAGGAAAGGGGGCAGGAAACAAGGTAGGATAGATCCTAGATGAACAGGCAAGATTAGATGTTGCAATAGTAGCAGAATTTTCCAGAACGCAATATCGCCATCTGTGATTCATATTAATGCACTTGTTCTGTTATTTATGAATAAGTGTTTATTTGTAGGTTTTAAGAGGACTTTGAGGACTTTATGGCATCAGTTGAAGTGTTTTTGTTCTCATTCAATCAGCAGCCATGAGTTTTTTTTGTCTGAAGTGCATAAACATAACCTGAAATAGGTAAATAACACTAAGTAAATAATAAGTACGACATATCGGTCGCAAACGAGAAAATCTGTTTGTTACTTAAACACTAACATTACATTAATATAAGCCGAACACTGTCAATTCACAGGCAATAAATTAACGCAATCAACCTGTACTATTGTAACACAACCCTGCACCTTGGTTTTATTAGGGAAATATTATCATTTGCACAAATGCTATAGTTAATGTCTTGATCTTTGTTTATGACTTTTATTTTATTTTTCTAGTTTTCATTTTTTTTTTTTTTTTTTACAATTTTAAAGCACCAGCACAGGTACACATTATGCCACACCCTTTCATTGATTCATTTCCTATAACCGCATGCCCCTCTGGGTCTGAATTTTTTTTTAAAGAAATACACTTCAATGTCTCTTGTGCACATGTCTAACAATTCATTCATATGAAAAGTGTGTTCGGACTTTGATATCAAATAGAATCATAAGGGAATAGAAACGGCATAGGATTTTTTTTTCAGGTCGAAGAAATCATGACATTACAGCCATGTACTATACATTCACAACCATTAAAGCATGCACAGTGTCAATATTACGTACATTGAGTAAATATTGCTGTTATTATAGGTTCCATAGCTTTATTTACTTTGCATTTTTGGTTGTATTTGTGCCCGAGCCACTGCTAGTCAGAACGCTTGGTCTGTCAGGCCTGGAAGCAAACCAGCATTCGATGACATCTTGTGGAAAGCTAAGAGCGCGGACGAAACGCGGCAGCTGCTTCACTCCATTAAACTTGCACACATCCACTGGGCCAATTTAAAAACTCCAAAGCCCTTTACTCCATCCCTCACGTCGCTCACGTCTTCAGGGCGCCTTCACTCCCGACTGTGAAAAGGGGGAGGGACTGTCAGCATTTTAATGTAATGATGCACAACCTAAAAATAGCATTACAACACCGCAAATACTTAGCAAGCGGCAACATGGATCTCTCAACCCCACAGTCTTATAAAGCAAAAGGACAAGTTTTCTGTGAGCGCTTTTTGGAAGGAGTCTCCAGTGTCAGTCAGACAGAAAGCAGTGACTTGCTGAAAAAGGATCACGTTGACATCTGCATTATGATATTTCAGATCGATTTTGACCGGGTATGAGATCTTGTAATCTGATTACTTCCAATTACCAGATTCCAAAGATGATTTTGTTTGTGGCTTTATGTTGATGTCATCGAATCTTTTTTAAGTCAAGTCAAGTCAAGTTTATTTCTATAGCGCTTTTCACAACAGACATTGTCTCAAAGCAGCTTTACAGAAATCAACAGTCAAGGCGAACGATGTGTGTTTATCCCTGATGAGCAGCCGTGGCGACTGTGGCAAGGAAAAACTCCCTTAGATGTTATGAGGAAGAAACCTTGAGAGGAACCAGACTCAAAAGGGGAACCCATCCTCATTTGGGTGACATCAAGAGTTTGATCATAAATCTTTCAACAATAATTTAATATTTATGATTTTGAACACCATTTTCAGTCCAGCTAATGAAACACAAGCATCTATGGAGAACATTAATTAAATATGGTTACGTTTTGGGTGATGAATGTGACTTAGAGACAGACGTGTAGTTACATTTATGTAACTAAAACTAAAATGACCTTTCGCTTAATAGAAGTGTAAATGTTGAGGACATTTCTGTTCTCTTTGTCCATCAATCATGACTGTATTTTACCACCTTTATTTAGTAAAATTCACATTCTAATGTCAGATGCCACCCTGCTGTTAGAAAGACAGACAAATTAAAAATAAGTACAAATTAACCTTAGCATCTAGAATGTTCTTAGACTCAGAAAGGATCTGAATGGCTTCCTAGTTTTCCCTCCTTTATGACCAGAGGCCTGTGATCAGTGTTGGGGGTAACGCGTTACAAGTAACGCGCGTTACGTAATAATATTACTTTTCTGGAGTAACGAGTAAAGTAGCGCGTTACTTTATAAATGTACACACTAATATCTGAGTTACTTTTTTTTAAAAAGTAATGCGAGTTACTTTTCAGTTAAATTATTTTGCATAAAAAAATAAATACTGAATTAAAATGAACGTAGTCACGTAGAATCGCGCACTCATACGTGCGAGCAGCGGGATCAGAAGCTGGTCAGAAGCGGAGATGGCAAACTAGGGATTACATTACTGCAATGGAAGTATTCTTATTATTTTGAAATAGTCGAGGAAAAGGAGAAGGGAATAATGGTTAAGTGTAGATTATGTGTTGGTGAAAAGCTCTTGTCAACTGAAAAAATACCACTTAAAAAAAAAAAAACATCTGCATGCAAAGCACAGCACTACAGATGTGTGCGCGCGCGTGTGTGTATAATGTTGAATATATGTAACATTATGCAATGTTGCATATATGGAAATGGAGACAGAAATATAGAAAACTTTTGCCGACTTTCCACCACTGCAGATCTATAGACTGCTCAGAATAAAAGTTTTCCGTGGGAGACACATGTACGATGCCATCGCAGCGGAGATAGAGAGCAAATTCACAGCTCGTTTGCTCTTTGTGGGAAGATAAACTGCCACGGTCACTGATAATAGCGCGAACTTTGTAAAAAGCGTTCAGAATGTTTCAAGCTGATGATGAAGCAGATAATGATGTAGACGAGGACGAGGTCATATTTACGGAATTTGCACGAAGTTTTACGAGATGACGGCGAAAGGTATGTTCTCCCTCCACATCACCGGTGTGCAGCCCACACCCTTAACCTTATATACACTAACGATAGTTACATTCCTGACGGCGAAGGCAGATTGAAAAGCAGTGTACAGAAGTGCGACTGGAAAGTGTTCAGCCTTGTGGTCAAAAGTTAGTCGATTATCTTATTGTTCTCTAAGAAGTTATTAAGCATTTTAAATGTTTAAGACATGTCTTTTGCCCTAATATAACTTATTTCTTAATGGCAATTATCTATATTACACCTGTTACACCTGTAAGGCGTGAAAGAGATACAAGTAACGCAAAAGTAACGCAAAAGTAGTATAACGCATTACTTTCCATAAAAAGTAACTAAGTAACGTAATTAGTTACTTTTTCGGGGAGTAACTCAATATTGTAATGCATTACTTTTAAAAGTAACGTTGCCCAACACTGCCTGTGATACCTCAGTGACCACAATGACAAAGGGTTCTTTTTCCCCTACTTTTTTATTCAACGTAACCATTGACTAACCGACATCAATAAAATACCGTGCAGCATTGTGAAGGATTTTTGTTCCAAGGAGGCAATCCGTAAACATTCTGAACTCCTGCAACGCCTGATGAAAACCTCTCCGAGAACTAGTCCTCGCCGTTATCATCCCACGCCCAGGAAGACTTTGTTCTTTACAGCTGGGCGACAAAGGAAGCTCTCAGCACGTCGCTCGTTGTCAAGGTGTGAAGGCTTTAGGAACGGCACCTGCACTCGCCAGCTCCACAATCGGCCCATTCTTAAGGAACTCTGAGAAGCTTGCGCCATAAATGCACCTACAGAAAGCAGAAAAGACCCTGACACACCCCCCGCGGATCCAGGTGCAGCCCGACACGCTCGGTAGCTCCTAGGCCGGGAGGCCACTTCTGCGTTTCGCTTTGTAGCTTTTTCCACATCAAATCGAAAACACACATCGGGTCATCCGGTTTTCTTTCGCCATCCAATAATTTATCGATTTAGCACATTTTCCACAGGTTTTTGCACAACATTTTTAATCACAAGTAGCTAAAACACATGGCATTAAACTGACGCATACCCACCGAATCCTCGGTGCGCATCATGAGATGAGAAAAGTAGACCTCAAAACTGCCAACTCAGCCCAATCATTATTCCAAAAGGAGGTTTTATCGCACAGTGCCACATGATTTCAGTTCCAAAACTTGATCTACATAATGAATCATTTTGACAAACAAAATATCCTAGAAAATTATGTTTCATTGATTTATTTGATGCTGTGATTTGAATGAAAACCCATCCAAATTTTATATACAACGCGCTTTCTCGCTCTATGATCTTAATTTCATGGTGCTTTTAGGTAACTGGACCTTCGAAACTCGGGGTTGAGGCTAAACATCTATCCCTGAGCACATCTGGATGAGGTGTTTGAGGTTCCAGGATGGAGCATTTGTGCATGTCAGATGCTAGCAGATCACAAAGTTCTCGTCGGTTCTCTGGTCATCGCCTCAGGCGCAGTGACAGCTACTAAAGGCGCCGAAGCTGGAACTGGTAGTGAGGTGTTAAGGAAGTGAGCCTCATGTAAATTGCATTCTTGCTTTATGTGTGTGTGTGTGTGTGTGTGTGTGTGTGTGTGTGTGTGTGTGGTGGGGGGAAGGTAGCAGGGCTGCATACAGCTCCCAGCTGGGCAGTGCCCTGTGGCTGACCCTGCTGTCTCCACACTAATTAGACAGCGGCAGGCGACTGCCTCCTGAACTCCTGGTGGCCTTCTTCTCCGCCTCCCTGCTTTCACACAAACACACACACACACACACACACACACACACACACACACACACACA
>JAAIIK010000109.1:340220-353753 GCA_014706435.1 Silurus glanis | reverse complement strand
AAAAGGGCGTGGTTGTTTTTTCTATGGGAGTAAGAGGGCATGGTTGGAGTTTCCGTGGGAGTAGGAAGGCATGGTTTCTTGTTTTTGCAGTAGTGGAATGGTGTGGCTAAAGAAATCCTAACCTGAAAGTTTGGCATGTTTCTAATACTTCTGGTAATAGGAAATTGACGGTATTCCACATTTTTTGACCCTCGACCTGCAATCCTTGTCTTTTACCAGCTGATCCTGTGGGGCCGCACAGAGAAGTGCCTGAAGGACACATGTGAGGAGATAACGCTTATGGGGACAGAGTGCCATTACTTTATATGCGATGTGGCCAACAGGGAAGAAGTGTACAAGCAAGCCAAAGTGGTACGAGAAAAGGTAATTTGGATAACTGTTTAAAATGAATCAAGTGTTTAACCTTTATATCGTCTAGATGTTTCTATAAATGCCAAAATGTAATATTAATTTATTCTCTAAATGAAAATAATAAACACAAATGTATTACCTACATTCATAGTACTGTGCATTTGGACCTTCTAAACAGGTCAAACAGGAAAAGTGTGAAAAAGTTATGACTAAAATGTGAAATAAAAAAGGTTCTAATTGCAATCACATACCTGCTGTCAGTGTTTCCAAAATGGTGATGAGTGTATGGAAAAGGGTGTTGAGAGTGTATGTGTTTTAAATTCTTAATAAATATGATAAAGTGAATACATTAAGTATTTTAAATTTGGTTGTTTAGCACTGCCAAGCTAATAGGACATCAGTTACCAAACAGAGTACAGAATATAAGTTTAAGAGGAACCTTTATTTCCAGTCAGCCTCAGATGATGGAACAGATTCAACTTCTACCTTGACTTCCCCCTCCTGGATAGATATAAGATAACTGCTCACTTAAAATGTCTAAAAGACGATAAGAATGTGTTATAAGCCTGACTTTCAGCTCCTGTCACTGTGGGAACACAGCCAGATGAATAAGTGGCTCACTCTTATGTAGGCTCTTACAGGTGGTCCTTGTTTGTTGTCTTCATCATGACAGGTCGGAGACATCACCATCCTGGTGAACAACGCCGCAGTGGTGCATGGGAAGAGCCTGATGGACAGCGACGACGACGCCCTGCTGAAATCGCAGCATATCAACACGATGGGACAGTTCTGGGTAAGACACTGATGAATGTTCTTGGGTAATTATAGTTCAATTATTCACCAAACAAGGGGATGTTAGTAAACAGGAAGTAGGTTTGGGGATAGGCATACCATCTAACAGGAAATATTTACTTAAAAGACATTTCTGAATAAATTATGAATGTCTAATGCAGATTCACACGGCACAGTAAGCTAAATTAGTTTTTATAATTATTTTTTCGTACTGCCTCATTTCAATAGTATTACGTGTCTGATTCAACTTTGACTTGTTTCATTGCTGTTAACACTTTTACACTCAGTACTTTAGAATACTTTAGATAAGACTTGGCATAATACTTTAGAATAATCATTTACGCTGTAATACATTCAAATGAGTGTATTGTTTAGCAATTACTTTAGAGGGACTTGTATTCTTGACCCTCCACATGATATGAGCCAAAAGGAGAACTTTCAATGTAAGTATAATTAGACAAAAAAAAATCATAACGTCTGCATCATACCATTGTTTGCATTGCAATTTATATTTGATGGTTTTCTTGATACCGGCTGCAATTGTGTTATTTATCAACCGAGTATTGTTGTCTTAAGTGTTAAATTAGTCTTCATTATTTAGGTTTGCGTAGATGGTGTATGGCTTGAGGTTTGCTTACATTTCTGAGCTTCTAAAAACCCTATTCAGAAGGAAACTGAATACATGTTTAGAGTGCGTGCAGAGACAGACAGGAAAGGTGAGAGAATATTAATAGAAGTGCCAGTCGTTGCTGGTTCTCCCAGTGCCATCATTTGGTGTTAAGAATGAGGGAAATTCCAAACTACAGTCTTCCAGTCAAAACACTTGGCACATCACAGCGAGCGTCTAGACCTCTCCAAGCCTGCATCTGGACTCTTCCTGGCTTGACACGAGATCAAACAGGTTTATCTCAGGATGAGCGAATTGTACGTGTCTGTTTAAGACATGGAAAACCTCACTTGCGGTTACAACATTCTTCCCATGATTCTTTCCCTCGTCTGAGTTCCAAACACCTGCAGGAGATTCGATACAATTACCTTTCTCATAGTTGTTTGTTGTTCTTTTTTGTCTCCTAGACTACAAAAGCGTTCCTGCCTCGTATGCTGGAGCTGCAAACGGGCCACATCATCTGTATCAACTCCATCCTGTCCCTCTCACCCATACCCGGCACCATAGACTACTGCACGTCCAAGGCCTCGTCTCTGGCCTTCATGGAGAGCCTGACCCTCGGCCTTTTAGACTGTCCTGGGGTGGGATGTACCACCGTGCTCCCCTTCCACACCAACACTGAGATGTTCCAGGGCATGAGAGTGAGGTGAGGCTTAAGATGAAATCTGTCCTTCGGTTGCATATCATTTTATTTTGGATGTGTTTGAGTTAAAATAAGCCATATTTATTTAGACTGACATTTTAATTAGAAACAGTGTAGATCTGAAGCAGAAAAAAACCCCCACATGAATCTGTCCGTTATACTACGACCATAATGATTACTTTTAATGTGTTTTAAAAATTTGATTATATTTATATATTTTTTTTACATCTGACCCTGTTTGCTTGACTTTCAATACAAAACAGGCATTTAAAAAATAATTTCTTATTTCTTCTCATTTCTTTGAACTAATGAAATAAAAAAAATAAAATTAAAAAACTTTTTTTTTTTTTTCAGTTTCTCATATTTGGTCAAATCCCCAAATTCTGATAGATAATATTCTGAGATCTTTTGTTTTATATTAGCTGTGTCCTACAATTTAAACTTGATGATGTGATGGTTCTTGGATTAATGTATTAATGTTTGTTATTAATGAAATGTATTAAATAATTTAATTTAATATATATATATATGTATATATATATATAACGTGTATATATATATATATATATATATATATATATATATATATATATATATTATAAACATTAAACTTGAAATTGAATCGGAATCTTCACAGAATCAAACACTTGTGACACTATAGTTTCACTAAATACTGCAGTACATATCAGCTATAGCATAATAATTTGGTCCTCAGGACCCCCATTGATAAGCGTGTGCATTTTAATAGGTTATTTAAAGCGCTATTTATAACTGTGATAGGTGCGGTACTTTGAAATGGACATGACAATTTTAAACTATATTTTCATATTTTGGTTCTAACAGGTTCCCTAAACTCTTTCCACCACTGAAACCAGAGGTCGTTGCACAGAGAACAGTGGACGCCATGAGAACCAACACAGCCTTCGTTTATCTCCCATGGACCATGAGTGTGCTGGTTATCCTCAAAAGGTGTGTTTTTATGATGGGTTAAACTGGTATTTAGGATGTAATGGAACAGTGCAATTCAGTGTATTAGTTGTTGGAGCTGTGCACATCATGCTTCATCAGCATTAGGAGTAAAAGCGTCTTGAATTCTTCAACGAAAAACCCTACAGCAAATAGGATCCATTAAAAAAAAAAAAGGTTATTACATCATTATGCCATGCATTTGAAATCTCGGCATGTCTAGAAAAGCTTCGATTTATCCATGCAGTAAATAAATACAGAACCTATAGAATTTGTCATGTATTTTATTTTCTAACATGCTTTCTTTCTGTGTTCCTTTCCTGAAACAGCATCTTACCCCAAAGGGCTCTGGAGGAAATATACAAATTCTCAGGGACCTACACGTGCATGAACACGTTTAAAGGACGGACATAAGAACCGCTACAGAACGTCTGCTGTGAGCTTGATTACAGACAGAGTGTGTTACACTTCTGTGCACCCCGAAAGCAGGAAAAAAAGGGATGACTCAAAGAATCGTCTGTCTTTGCAGTTTTCTAGAGACTTTTACCAGAGGAGAAATAACGAGACATTTGGCTCGGTGTTGTTCGTACTGGTCAGAATTTGCAGGTTTAAAGACTGCATTTGGAACTGTTCAACCAGTTTAAAGCATAGAGACTCGAAAAAGAGTCTTCAGGGTTTGTACTTAACCTTCTGTTATTAGAAAAAAAGTCTATTTTTTTAACAAACTAATGTCACAAAATACATTCGAATAAAAATACAGCTTGGTGATTAAACACATTTTGGGGTGTTTAAAGGAAAAATGTCAGATATTACTGAAGGGATTTGAGCCTCACATCATTGCCAGTTTTGGGTGGACATGTATTTAATGAAAGGGACACCATGGTAGCCTTTTTTCCAGCTAAGGAAATGAGCTCAGAATGTGTGTGTGTGTGTGTGTGTGTGTGTGTGTGTGTGTGTCTGTGAGGCAAATAGAGAGAGAGAGTGTGTAGCCCTGTCAAAAGGTGAATGTTAAAAAAAATCTCTATAGACATCAAGCTAAATTATACGAACCATGAAGCGTGAGGTTGATCTGCAGTATGTGGCCTCATTGAGCGCACGGTCAGGTGATTGAATCTAAATGAATGGATCTTCATAAAATCATCACCTAGTAAACAAAATCCAAATCATGTTTGGGTGCCGTTTTGTTTGTTTGAGGGATGAGTCATAATTGCACATGCACTCTTTACTAAGCACAAATTAAATTACAATATCCATCTTCTGTCCATAATGTATGTATGAATACAAACCTTTTCACTATTTCAATACTGTTGGTATTGGAGGGTCATATGTATGGTGATTGGTCAAAATGTTGATGTTGAATAAACATTTTGATTATTTTAATATGCCGAGGTGTACTTTTGATACATATTCTCATTAATAAAGCCAGTTTTTGCCTGAATATGTCTTGGTGGGAAATAACTTTTGTTAATTTAATACCCATCAATTGCTGATATTGCTGGTGAACGTCACTACATTACAGTGGTTTTGCTACTAATTAAAGGTGTATGAATGCAAATGGGTTATTATTTACAGCATTTTGTAGATGCCTTTATACCAAAAGTCTCCAAAGTATGTCAGCAAATAGGATAGAGAGGAATAGTATCCTGCTGAAACCCTGTTTAGAGAGAAATAGGTACAGAAACAAGCCAGCATTAAGTACAGGCAGAGCTTTTTGTTTTGCTTTTTTATTAGGTATTAGTCATTCTGCATTTGATGATTCAGCAGTTTGTAGATTCTGGGGAAGTTCATGCCACTAGCTGGGTACCAGGACAGAGAAGTGTGAATCATGGCTAATGAATGACCTCCTTTAATTTTAATGGTCAAGAATAGAGGTCCAAACCAAGCATGGATATTTTGGGGCTCGTGTGGTGCCACTGCGGGCAGTCAAATGGGCTCCGTGTGAAATGTGGGGCATGTGTAAACCCCTCACTATGGGGACCAGGTGGAATGCCAGTGATGGGTGTGAGCTCTCTACACTAAGAGTGGATCCAAAGTGTGGGCAGCCCACACAAACCCCAATGTGGTGTGTTTACTGGGAAGGTAATAGGATGTAAACAAGGGTTCAGAAAGTACCTTCAGATAGACAGTAGTCTGTTTTTGGCTTTGCGTTTTAGCATAAGTGTTTTGAAACTAATTTATTCAGTGACAGGGAGCTATAAAAGGAAATACAACAGTGGGTGATGTGGGAGATGCATTTTGCTTTCCAAATTCTACAGGCCCAAAAGCAACGTTGCGCAATATAACAGACTGCAAACACAGCCACCTATGTGCTACACGTTAGATACAAATAATGTACATAGGTCAAAGTGTGATATAGAGTTCACACTTTGCCTCCAACCAAAGAGGCTACAAGATTTATCGAACTTATCAAAAGGAAAACTAAATGCTCTTAGTAGAAATGCCATAATTTGAATTCTACACTGGCTGTGCCTGAATGCCATATTCTGAATCTAAATAACCTCCAGCTATTTGTGTTCTATTGACTTCCAAGTGAAAAGAACGAGAAAAATCGAAAGCATGACTATTTTCCAGTTCACACACTCCATCTCTATTCAGGCAACTTTTGTGCCTCTGGCTTTCTGTACCAATTCCTTCTCACTTACATTATTGCTGCTTGTTGATTTTCCCAGAATTTGAACCCTGCAGCACTTATCTTTTTTTAGTAGCTATAATGATAATGTAGCAGGAGCAGAGTTGCTGCTCCATAAAGCCTTGTGGCCACTGCACAGCTTTATACTTGGTTATTTGGCCATTTTTTTTTTTAAAGGAATTGTTGTAGTTTATAGCAATGAGCCTGTAATATGTGAATTCATGTATGGGAGCTGAGTCTAAACAGTATAAAATGTTTTTTTGAGCAATGTTGCTTACACAAATTCTTTCTATCATGGCCCTTGATGGGGAATTTGTCACAATAACAGTAAAAAGATGACTCATTGTTCAGTCTTACTAGCTAGTTAGCCAATATGTATCTGATTATAGACTATGTATTTAGATTTCTAACTGATGCTAAAAATATGGCGTATTGACCAAGTTCAATTATTGTTCAAATTCAAAGACTAGTTGCATAATTAGGTTTTAACCTACCTAGTTTCTCTCACATCAATCCATTTCTATGCCTCCATCACATTTTTAATATTGATGCTTGCCTACAAAGCCAAAAATAGAGCAGCACCCCTTTATCTAATATCACTTCTTACCCAACGCTGTACCTCACTTCCTCTATTACCGAACTGTTCCACTATTTCTCAGGTTACAAGAAAAACATGCTTCCAGACTCTTCCAGAACTTTAACATGATGCCTGAACAGCTGTGTGTGTGTGAGTGACTAGCATTCATCAAATAATGTCTAAAGACATACATCTTTGGGAAGTTCTTATATTGGCTATTCTCCTTAAAAAAAACTTCTTCCAACAGAGTTTTAGATGGATGGTATTTTTAGTCTGTGTCCTAATGAACCAGCATGAAAGTGCATTTATTGATGGGGACTTCAAAGCAATTTGGTAATCATTGTTGATAAGGGTGTCTGCCAAATGCCATAAATGTAAATGTAAGACCAAGAATGAACTGTGTGTCCGTGTTTGCCACAGGCCAAAATGTAAAAAAAAAGATTGCCATCAGCTAGACTGAATATTTTAGTGACTTGATTCCTTGAATCTTATTCATAAAAATGAACAAATCTTTTTTTTAGTCATTTAGTCCATTTCGTTTCTTTGATCAGAAATAAAATAAAATGTTACATTTTTCAATAAGCAGATCCCCCAACACGAGCTTTGACTGTAGATCCAATAATTTATATATGTATATAACAGTGTATTTGCGAGTCACATGACCAAAGAACGATCGACACGGACCAGAGGATTTAATTCTGTTTCCTGTGTAGTGCACTACATAGCGTATATTGGAGTCGCTGATAAAAGATCGACTCGGATTAGAAGAGATGAGAGTTAAAACTACTCAATTTCGTTTAGATAATACGGAGGTGTTGCGGTGCTTTGCTGATGCACGTCCAGTAGAAAATAACGAATCGCTCTTTGAGACAACTCGTTCTTCTGATTTACATTTAAGGCTCGTTCAAAATGAACAATTTGTTCACGAATGAGTCGTCAATACTGGATAGTATACATCGCTTGCGGTTGGTGTGTTTTGCTTCTTTGTGAGATATACCAGAGATATGTCTCATAGGTCTATCTTACAAAATAGTTCGTTATGTGGGTATTTGGGTAGTTAATGCTTTTAAAGATGCCTTACAGTAGTAGACTGGGATATAACACTGAATTTCCATTTGCTTGGATATATACTCCCAGAAAGGGGGTTCTTGGAAGCAAGTTTTATCAAGTTATATAGCAGCACACTGGAGTTGTACAACAATTTGCGTGTTTGCTCGGTACACAGGCTTAGAAAAGGTGTTCCCTAATGGTTCTATGTAAGGAATTCGGCATGGATAATAGCAGTACCTTGGGGTTTTATTAGGAATGTGGTCTTAAAAAAGTTCTTTTTCAATAGTTTATTGGGTTGTTATTATTATAATTAATGGTTTTAATACTCTTTTGTAAGGTTTTCTTTAAATCTTATATGGTTTATCTTAGAGGAGCAACTAAAGAAAAGTTTCAACTGTTTAAAGACAACGTGTTTGAAACTAAATTTGTAGGATTCTCTTTTGTGCACAGACTAAGGATCACTCAACAGGTTCTGGCAGCCAGAGGTTGGGCATTTCCCCAGCTTTTTTTCTCTTACATGTTTGCATTGCTCAGACTTGCACTTCTGGCAGTGATTGAAGAGATCTCAAACATGCCTCATAAACGATCGTTTGAATCACCAAGCGCTGCAGACAACTTCCTCAAAAGATTACACCGCCATGCATGCACTGTGATCTGTATTTGACCTGTTTAGCAGACACAGGGGGAAAAAAGCTGTAGGGGAATCTGCTCAGCTCAGGGAAATAGGAGCCTCTTGCGGGGACTGGTTTTCATTGCCCCAGATCAGCCCTTTCCAAAGTGTGTGGGTCACAGAGTAAGAGCGCACTGTGCATATGTTCGTGGAGAAGGGTCGGAGTCCCAAAAGGAAGGTTCAGTGCCGGGTTAGCCAAATATAAGATAAATCACGACATTTACAGGAGGAAAGAGCAAGCGAGGAGACTCACTTAGGGTCTGTGTGCTGGGGCGTACGGGCCAACCACAGGTGCTGAGGAAAGAGTGAGTCATAAAACGCATACTGGTTTTGCACGTAAAATTCTGCTTGAATAACATCGGATAATCTATTACACTTTAAATGATCCATTAGACTGGAAACCTATTCAGAAATTTAAAGGTAGAACATCCTGGGGACACAAAAAAAAAGTCCCTGAAAACCTTGACCACTTTTGGAATAATGATGAAATCCTTAGATCTGTCTTAGAGCTTGATGGTTTTCATTTCCTCTCTCTGGTTTCCTAGACGAAAGGATTTGTAGAGTCTTAATGCAAAAATCCTTGTGGTTAGGCATCTCAACTGTAATCCACACCACTTTATTTTATACCATAAATCTATAAGTTGATGGATTGCAGGGGCTTATGAGGCAACTGAAGATTTTCTTTTTCTTTAGAAACTTCTCAGAAAAGCATCATGGCTGAAGAAGTATCTAAGGGGGAGATTAAGATTATTAAGTTAGCGAATATCCAAAATGCTAATAATCGACACATTATGTTTTATTTTTACTTTGATACAACAATCCAGGACTGATCATGAATAGTTCAAGGAACTACCAGAAGAGTCAGGGTTACCATTGTGAATTTATAATATCTTCTAGTGCCCAAAAAATGCCAGATTGTGCCTGGTCCAACTTTGACACAGCTTTCATTCATTATGTAGAAATCTATGACAAAACAGGATAGCCATGACCCTCGGACAGTCCGATCTTCATGCCTCAGTTGCCACGTCGAATAAGATTTATAGGCAGCTGAGGCTTAAGGTCAAGGGTCGAGTGTGTTCACAGCAAGCCTGGATATCAGAAAGGTTTGTGGGCTAGAAAATACCCATCCTCATTCATTACACTTTTGAGATAATCAACCTTTAAAAATTAAAAAAAAAAATTTGTCAATATGGTGTAGTTCTCCATTAGGAGTTGACATTCCTTTGCCATTGTTAAAAGTTTTTAATTTAAATCATACCTTCTATAGCATCAAATCATGTGCATAGTACAGTGCTGTAGAATTCTACATTCTGATTGGTCCGTTCCAGCTGTAGGGAAAAACATACGTTTATATTAAATGCGCTTATACTTATACATTAGAGGTTCATTTGCTCCATATAAACAGGTTAAAATCATGCAATTGTCAACAGAGTGAAGCCTCTGGTGTCAGTGCTTTGTAATGATGGCTTTAATTGTAGTTTTTAGAATGGTTTACTTGGTGTTTTTTTACAGGTCATCCATTGTACCTTAACAGCACCTTCAAGGCTCCACTGCTATTCCAAGAAGATTGTGGCATTTAAGTAGAACTGACCAGGTACTACAGCTCTCAAACTACATTTAAGATCCTGTTAGTTTTTTTTTTTTAAGTAAATCCTGTCCTATTTTAGCAGACAAATATTTAGCAGGGTTCTCAGCTGAATTGAATTTTGTGCTTCAACACAAACACTTCCTCTGTGCACAGACTGTACAGAATAGAAACTTATCGTCATGGTCATCTCTGCTGAGAGCCATTTTTAGAGTGCCGGAGTGAACTTCCTGTCCCGCGCTATCTTGTTTTTCATTAGTGCTGGTTTCTGGAACGGAGTTATCGCAGCGACAGATCAAAGCCGCGGACTACAACAGGGCGGCGGAGATCACAGCCAGTTCCAGACACATTCAGCGAGGAATTACATAACAGGGGTAGAACCAGGTCAGGTCAAATCACCTTCCTCCACATGGTCCTTCTTTACAGCCTGGATGATTTCCACCAAGGAAATTTAAGCTCTGCTCATGCTCAAGAGCATGAAGAACACTTTACATTAGTTTAATATTTGTAGTTGTAGTTGAAATTACGCATTTCAATTAAATTTTAAATAATTATGTTTGTATAACACTTTTAACAATGGACATTGTCCCAAAGCAGGAAGTTGGAATGTATAAGTTTAGTGCCTATAAGCTCCCTGAGATGGTAAGAGGAATAAACCTCATCTGGGTGGCACCGAATGTCTATTTATTATAGTTCTATCGTTTGGAGATGACTACTTATATAACGTAATGGGTGCTTAAATGCAGAATTAATGCATACTGAGGTCCTAAACCATTGTGATTGTTAATATTAATTACAGTCACTAAAGTTAAAATGATTAATTCTATGAAGCTATACAAACTGGAGAACACAGTCTTCATATAAAAGCAGATCACAGGCATAAAAGTAATAATTAGAAGAATGTACAAGCAATTGAAATCCGGGCAGGCATTAGGAATATACATTGTACAGATCCCCAGTGAATCCAAACAATCACTGGAAATCCATACAGGCACAGGGAATCCATTCAAGACAATTGAAATCTGAACAGATAATAGGGATTGCACTTTTACCAATGGATATTGTCTCAAAGCAGCTTTACAGAGATAAAGCCAGTTGCGACTGTGGGAAGAAAAAAATCCCTGAGATGGCATGAGGCAGAAACCTCAGATCAAAAACAGAACCCATCCTCATCTGGGTGGCAACGAATGTCCATTCATTACAGTTCCATCATTGTTAATATATGCAGTGATGGGTGATTAAACACAACCTGTGGACTGTTGATATTAATTACAGTCCATTCTCAAAGTTCTTGAGTTGCTCAGTTACTTCATGGATCTTTGGGATGTTGAGGTGGAAAAATCCAATCGAAGAAAACTCTATCCAGATGTAGGGCGTCGAGATGAATCGGGTACACCCGAAGAGAAAAATAGGGATGGTTAACAGTCATTTTTTATTTGCAGAGTGTGAACAGATGTGCAAGTGTGTATGTAATTGTGCCCTGCAACGTTTTGGCGACCTGTCAAGGGTATCCCCCACTTTGTGATCTGAGTTCTCTGGGATACACTCCAGGCTCCCCCATGACCCTACATAGGATATGCAGTATAGAAAATTAATGGATTTTAAACAACCAAATACTGAACAATCTTGTCACATCCTCAGAGCCAAATCTTCAATCTGGTATGAAAGGAAATCTTCTTCATAATTACAGCCTCAATGTTAAATCATTGTAAAATAATTAAATCAGACTTGAAATTGATAAGAGCTATGTGAATGCAAATAGGCAGTCAAGCTAAACGAATGGAAGATTCACCTCTGAGCGTTCACACTCACTCTAAACCTGCAGTCCAATCCAGTTCCGACCATACAAACAAACCAGATGCGTTTCGAAACGTCCAGTCATTAATTAGTAGAGACAAAGTGAGTCACCTTTGGCTGACCCGTTGCCGTTGTGTTTGCTCCCGTCAGATTTATGAGGTCGTTTGATGTGAGGACCTGTAGGGATCTAAATCAGGAACATCACAGGGTTCTGTCTGGCAACCAGCGTCAGTTTATCAATAAATCCGTCAGTTCAGTCATCGTTGATCTTTCAGAGACCATCAGCGAGCCAGAAAGCGTGAATAAATTTCTGCAACGAGCATCAATCACTAGAAGAAACGTTTTTTTCAGGGTGCAAATGTTATTTCCAGGACATTCCATCTAAGAAGATCATGATGTTAAGTGGTAGTGTACTATCAGGTTCTAAGATGGGTGAGGCTGTAAATTTACAATAACATTCCTGAAATTGTTATAAAAAAATGGCATCAAATAAGTCTTCTCAGAATGCTGTCAGCTAGTTAGCTAACTTTATGTTAGCTAACAATGTGCTACATAGCTTATTTAATTCAGGTAGTGTAATGACTGTTAGCATCCAGATATTTACATACACTTCATAAAAGAACACAAAAACTTTTTTTTCTTTACTGTCATATATTAAATCAGAGTAAACTTTTTCTGTTTTAAATCAATAAATATTAACATATTTTTTGCATTTGTTAAATGTCAGAATCGAGCGAGGGAGAATTTTTATGTATTTTTATTATCACTTTCATCAAAGTCAGAAGTATACATACACTAAGTTTATCGTGCCTTTAAACAACAAAAAAAAACTCCAGATGATTCCATTCTGAGCTTAAGAAGCCTCTGATTAGTTTAATTGATTCCATTTGAGTTAATTGGTGGCACACCTGTGGATGCATATAAAGGCACACCTCAAACACAGAGCCTTTTTCTTTGACATCATGGGAAAATCAAGAGAAATCCACCAAGACATCAGAAAAAGAATTGTTGACCTCCACAAGTATGGCTCATCCTTAGGTGCAATATCCAGATGCCTGAAGGTCCCACGTTCATCCTTTCAGACAATAATACGCAAGTATAAAAAACATGGGAATGTACAACCATCATACCGCTCAGGAAGGAGACGGATTCTGAGTCCCAGAGAGGAACGTTTTTTGTTGCGAAATGTGCAAATCAACCCCAGGACAACAGCAAAAGATCTTGTGAAGATGCTGGCTGAAACTGGTAAGATAGTGTCATTATCCACAGTAAAACGAATACTGTACCGCCATGAGCTGAAAGGTTACTCTGGGAGGAGAAAGCCATTACTTCAAAACCACCATAAAAAAAGCCAGACTACAGTTTGCAACTGCACATGAGGGAAAAAATCTTAATTTCTGGAGACATGTCCTGTGGTCTGACAAAACAAAAATTGAACTGTTCGGCCATAATGATAAACGGTATATTTGGAGGAAAAAGGGCGAAGCTTTGAAGCCTCAGAACACCATCCCAACTGTCAAGTATGGGGGTGGTAGTATAATGTTGTGGGGCTGCTTTGCTGCAGAAGGGACTGGTGCACATTACAAAATAGATGGCATCATGAGAAAAGAAAATTATGTGGATATATTAAAGCAACATCTGAAGACATCAGCCAGGAAGTTAAAGCTTGGGCGCAAATGGGTCTTCCAAATGGACAATGACCCCAAGCATACCTCCAAATTAGTTACAAAGTGGCTTAAGGACAACAAAGTCAAGGTATTGGAGTGGCCATCACAAAGCCCTGATCTCAATCCCATAGAAAATTTG
>JAAIIK010000109.1:280811-339820 GCA_014706435.1 Silurus glanis | reverse complement strand
TATATATATATATATATATATATATGAAATTTTAAAAAAGGCTGTATTCAAGAGGGGAATCAGTACACTTTGTTTTATATAGATATATTGACAGGTGTGCTAGCATTCAAAACTATGTAGGCTTGAGTTTACTTTTTAATTTTCTTTTTTTTCTTTTATGTATTTTAGATGTATTAGCTGTTGTGTAATAGTTGTTTTTAGTAGTATTAGTTATTTTAATTTATTCTGAGCAACAAGCTGTTTAATTTATGCATTATTTTTGCAAAAAAAAAATTTTTTTGTCATTATAAATCTTTATATTTTAATGCTAATGCTTTATGGATAAACACCTTGGACATGCTCTCTTGTTAATTTCAAAAATAGTTTTTTACAATTAATATGTACATGCTTCAAACATTTATTCGGATTGCGGCTTAATTTTAGACCAGAGTCTTTTCTCTCTCTCTCATTCCGGCCCTGCTTGTATTTCCTGGTGAGCAATTTTGTCAGCTTCAGTCAAACATTGAAACACTTTGAAGCATTCATACAAAAGTTATGTAACTAATATAACAGAAAAGCGCATTGAGTGTGTTGTTCAGTAATAAATACAAGTCTTAAAAAGCATGGATGTTTACATGATTCACTCTGTAAACACCTCACCATTGTTGTTCTCTTGACGTTAAATCGGGGTTACGTCATTTCGCCGTTTCGATCTGTGTGGGAAACTGCGGATATATCAACGCCTCCGGCAATGCGTCAGCTCGTGTTAAACACACAGCTCATGCTGAGACAAACCACAGGAATATGGCTCTTTATAGAAGCTGTAAGGCCTTTGGCTGAACTCTGTTTTGCATGAAAACCCCAACACGGAGCACATCATTACAGTACAATCTAATACAGATGCTGTCAACGGTGAAAAATGGGAATTAAAGACTATAATGTAAATCAAATGACAAGCTATGTGATTCGCAGGACATGTCGAGGAGCGCAGGCGTGTAGTCAGAATAGTGCTGTAATACTGTCTCACTTTGTGGCTAAATATTACTCATTGCTTGCCCATACTTGAACCAGGCTCAAAATAAACCAACTAGCGCCCTAGCGTCTTTCGCATACATGTAATTGAATGTGGCCCAAAACTAACAAAACGGCCGGGCACGAACGAGGCTTCAGAACCAAAATGACACGTTCGAGACATACACATTTGACAAATTTCACACACACATTGGAATGGCAGTCAGTCACTCACTGTAACAGGCTGCCTGCTTGTGTATCCGTTCTCCAGTGGCGACGTATAAAGAGAACA
Organism: Silurus glanis; assembly: GCA_014706435.1. Classification (NCBI taxonomy): domain Eukaryota; kingdom Metazoa; phylum Chordata; class Actinopteri; order Siluriformes; family Siluridae; genus Silurus; species Silurus glanis. The sequence continues at coordinate 338,538 of JAAIIK010000109.1, read as the reverse complement.
AAGACCAACGTTAGATTTAAATTTGCATCTCAGACAACATTTAGCAAAATTTCGTTCAAATAAATTTCTCAATACTGAAGCGATGACATGGTTTCTTTTTAAATCATGTTTCTAGTTAAACAGCTAAGTAGCAGATGTTGATGTTGAAATGTTCCTTTTATTTATTTATTTATTTATTTATTTTTTATGTTGGCCCAATCTACAATGTATTGATTATATCTTTTAGCAATTTATGCTTTGACCCACAATTTGGCATTTATAAAACAATAAACCAAAACTATGTGGCTTTCAAAAAGAAATTTAGTTTTTACAACCATAAACCAAAACTACATAGTTTTATAACAATAATCCGAGACTACAGTATATGGACAAAAGTATTGGGACACCCCCAAACTAACACCACCACAGATAGGATGTAAAGGAAGTCTTTAGATGCAGCAGCTTTACATTTTTGACAATGACATTGACCCTGTGCAGAAAGCCAGCTCCATGAAGATGGTTTACATGGATTGGAAGATGTGGAAGCTCTTGAGTAGCCTGCTATAGAGCTTTGACCTCAACCCTAAACACCATTTGGATGAATTGGAACGCATCCCAGGCCTCCTCACCTCACCTACATCAGTATCTGACTTTATTAACACCCTTGTGGTTGAATGATCAAAAACCTAAAAGACTTCAAAAATTTTGTGGAACATCTTCCCAGAAGAGTGGAGGTCATTATAACAGCAAATGGCGACTAATGTGGAATAGGATGTTCAAAAAGCACACACAAATTTTCCACAAACTCACCAATAGTGTACGTTTTTAAACCACTAAACAAAACTATTCTAATTTAAAAGTGTAAATTGAAATGGTGCCAAGGTACAAAATGAGCAAATAAAACTAGCATCCATGACTACAAACTAAAATGGTAGCGTTTGAAATGATAAACTCATACAATGAAGAATTCTAAACCTCTAAACACCATTATAGATTATGTGAAACTGTTTTATGCCTTTATCAGAGAGAACAAACTTCCTGTTTATTGCCCCAATCCATGTAAATAACTAAGCGCCCACAGATTTTTCTTTCACATTTGATGGAACTTAAATTGTGATTACGTTTTTACATTCTCATGAATTTATTCATCCATATCGCACCAATTTATTTATCACACCATACACATTTCATTTTCATTGCTAAAAGTACCTGAATTAGCTTGCTAGCGTAGTATAGATCTCTGAATCTGAAGTTTTCATATGTGTTGGTCATGAGGGCCTTCTTATAGATAGCATATTTTGTTTGAATCTGAGACTTAATTAGCGAAAGTGTGTTTTCAAAAAAAGTTCAAATTGAAAAAAATTGAGTGGTGTGCTAATAATTTTATGCTCCCCAAAATAGCTAGATATTGTGTTTGTGTGAGGGAATGATTCCTTAGTGGCTCAACACACACACACACACACACACACACACACACACAACTGTATTTAAAGTGCTGAAGAGCTGCACAGAAGCTGAAAAGAGTAATTGGTGGTTCAACACCTGGGAGTGAGAGGTCAGGCATAACGGCAGGAGTTCACACTCAGTGGAGTAATTAGCCGGAGAGGTGACGAATGAGCCTGTCTCACTGCTGCACCCGGGACATCAAACATCAGGCCACAATGCTGCTAACATGATATCATCTTGTCTTCAAGAACCAAGACTTCGTTATAATCCTTTTACCTTCAAATTCAGGAATGTGGTGAAGTTTGTGTGTTTTTTTTTAATGGATACATTTTTATAGCTTGAAGTGCATCACACTACTAAGGGCCCAAATCATCTTTTTGAACACACACTTTGTTCTGAAGTAAACATTCACTTCTATAAGGCCTATAAGTAACTAAAAAAGAAGCCATGAATTATTCTTGCCCATCTACCCCTGACATTTCAATGCTTAACAGCATTATATCCTTAAACAAGTTGCTAATTTAGCCTACCAGCTCGCTAACTGAGCTTTCTCTGGAATCTAATTGTTTTCATTGTACATTTTCTCCCCTATTTATTTATTGAAAACTTGCTGATTTTTATTTTTACCACACCCCTATTTTCCTTTACCGCTAATCCTACCTGAATTAGCAAGCTATCTTAGTACACAAACTTAGCATCAAATTATTTCAAGATTCCAGAATGCAATATTTGACTTAATTGAGTAATTACATATCGTACATGATTTGCTCAAAAGAATACAAATGTGTTCATAGAAATGAAGCGTGTTTTAAATGTTCACTGCTAATGAATTTGACTCAAACTAATGAGACAACAGAATCAGGATTAGCATTTAAAAGGAGTTCATTTAAACATCACAATTTTTAGTATTGTTCGAGTCATGACACCTAAGGAAATGTGCTATACAGTGGAGGAAATAAATATTTGATCCCCTGCTGATTATGTAAATTTACCCCCTTAAAAAAAAATTAACAGTCTAGATTTTTATGGTAGGTTTATTTTAACAGCGAGAGAAAGAATATAAAAATTAAATCCATAAAAAAAAAATTATATCTAAATTCATTTGTATTTGATCAAGTGAAATAAGTATTTGATCCCGTACCAACCAGCACGAATTCTGACTCCCACACACTCAAAATAGTCCTGTCTGATTAAGAAAGGACTCCTAATATCAACTCATTATGTGTATAAAAGACATCTGTAATAGAATCAACCTATTTCATTCAAACCTCTTTACAACCATGGGAAAGAACAAAGAGCTGTCAAAGGACGTCAGAGACAAGATTGTACACCTGGAATTGGTTACAAGACCATCAGCTTGGTAAGAAGGAGACTACTATTGGCACAGTAATTCGAAAATATAAGAAATACAAGATAAGTCAATCGCCCTCGCTCTGGAGCTCCATGCAAAATCTCACCTCATGGGGTAAGGATGATTCTGAGAAAGGTGGGTGATCAGCCCAGAATTACTTTTTGAGGAGCTTTTTAAATGATCTCAAGGGAGCTGGGACCACAGTCATCAAGAAAACCAATGGTAACATACTGAGCTCCCTCTGCTCAAGAATGCCCATGAACAGGCTCTTCGGAAGTTTGCCAATGAACACCTGAATGATTCCGAGAAAGCTTAGAGAATTTGATGTGGTCAGATAAGACCAAAATTTAGCTCTTTGGCATCAGCTTAACTCGTTGTGTTTGGAGGCAGAGAAATGCAGAATATGACCGCAAGTACACCATCCCCAGTGTCAAAAATGGAGGAGGAAACATTCTACTTTGAGGCTGTTTCTCTGCTAAAAGGTACAGGAAGATTTCACCACATGAAAATGGCCATGCACTGTAGAATCTTGGATGAGAACCTCCTGGCCTTAGCCAGAATAATGAAGATGGGTCATGGATGGGTCTTCCATTATGGCAATGACCCACAACATACAGCCATGGCAAAATTCTGATGGTCTTGTAGCCCATTCCAGCCTTGTGCAGGTCTACAAACTTGTCCTTGATATCCTTTGACAGCTCTGGTCTTTCCCATGGTGGTGGAGAGGTTTGAATGGAAGGGGTTGATTCTGTGACAGGTGTCTTTTATACACATAACGAGTTGATATCAGAAGTACTTTCCTAAAGGGACAGGGCAAATTTGGGTCAGTATGTGCCAGAATTCCTGCTAATTTGGTACAAGATCAAATACTTATTTTACTCGATCAAATACAAATACATTTATAACCTTTCATTAACGTTTTTGGGTTTTTTTATGGATTTTTTTTAAATGTTCTGTCTCTCTCTGTGAATCTAAACCTACCATAAAAATTCTAGACTGTTCATTTCTTTGTAAGGGGGTAAACTCACAAAATCAGCAGGGAATCAAATAACATATACCTTGGACTATTTAGCTAAGGAATGACCTCTCAGGAGGAAAACCTGGAACCAGTACGTATGAGACCATGCAGAGAAACTGAACATAGACAGTAACCTGAGCTTACAAAATTATTCCTATAGAAGTGATACTGTATTTGGGGCACCATATCATGGCTTCCTACAAGCTGGGATATTCTGAAGAGAAATGTATTGTCCTTTAATATATAGGTGACAAATAGATTCTTCTAATATAAACCTTACAGCCAAAAGTTCAGCTGTAATGGAAATTAAATCAACACCTTCTGACCAATCAGATTTAACAGTCCTGTGGTACAATGGACAGTTGGAATGTCCTACATAATTGGTAAAATGTGCTATTCTGTATTAATGCATTAAAAGGCGCATTGTACACTGTTGCAAAAACATTTCAATAAATAGCTAGTGCACAATAAAACAGTATTACATCAAGTACAGTGACAGTGGTCTAATCCCACTAGTGTCTACTGCTGCATCAATTCATCAGCAAAAGCAATGCAAGCTGGAGATGTATAGCCTACAAAACCTGGTTCTGTGTATTGTGTATTTTTTATGTTTCCCACTGATCATTAACCTCAGCTCATCATTAACAGCCGTGAAATAAGTGTTTTTCGAACAGGCGTAGCCCAGAAGCTGGGTTGGGAACCCGGAGTGTAAGGAATTCTTAATGCATTAGCCTGGTGCAATATCCCTAAATTTACAGCACCTTTTAATGACAGGAAATTACTTCAGGAAGGGCTAGTGCTGCATAGTCAGAGAGATTTGTCAAGGTCTAAGCGCAGACGAGAAGCAGAAATTGAACTGTGGTTGAGCGATGTGCCTGCGCTTATGAGATTTGCTTTCTTGGCAGCTGGTATTCCCATCTCCCCCTTAGCACCCCCGCTCCCCCCTGAGTTGTCTTCTGAGGTCATTTCACATGAGTTCAACTTCATAAAGTGTGTCTCGTTTGCTCAAGAGCTTTCAATACCCGCTATATGACCCTAATCCTGGCCGCCAGCTCGAGGCTGGACCGGGATGAGCTTAGTTGGGCTGGGCTGCTCTGGAGAGAAGCCCTGGAATCCCCACATCTGGCTTATATCTGCGCCTTACGGTCATTCGATTTTTGGCTGATGGCTTCCAGTAGTTTCACAAAGGCTGGATTGTTTAGAAGTCGTCGACTTGTTCATCTCTGGGCCGCACTGGCGCCAGTGGCCACAGCTGGCGCTGCTTTTCACAGCCTCTGCCGCAAGAAACAGACGTTCTAAAATTTAGCCTTTTCATACTGGGCTACTCATGTGATATTATCTTGTCTTTGAGGGCACTTACTTTTTATCCCACTTAAATTCAGAAATGTAATGGAATATCTGTCCACATCACAAATGTATTGGATCAGGCCTTTTTTTTCTTTGTTAAAACCGTTCCAGGTTTTTAAACTTTCCAGACATTTGATGTGAAGTTTTCCCTCAATCGGATCTTTTGCATAAATTAAAAAAATAAAGCGAATTCAAATACAAAGCAGTTTTTTTTTTTTTTTTTGTCTATTTATTGTGTCCCTTTTTTTCACCATATATTTTCAGAGAATGTTTATTTTTTTCCAGCTTATTAAGAAACAAACATCAAATGCAATATGTATTACAAAAGATGCGTTTGTGCAGAAATAATGGAATCTTTAACCATGAGATGATTTGAGCTTTAGGGTATTTTCCAGATCTTTAAAAAAGAAATGCTTTGCTTTAGTTCACTTTTCTAGTAATAGGCTTAAGAGAAGCTAGACAATTTAAATAAATTGTTTCAAATTTTTGACTACAGAATTGTTCATGTCATGTTTACAGGCTTGCTTATTGTGTTCATTTCACTCCGGCAGCACGATTTCCATACTTCTACCGAATTCACAGACATTCCAAGGTGTAGAGGTGAGTGTTAAGGACATTCCAGATTTGTGCAAAACATTTGCATATGCAATAGTCTGCAAGTCACCTAGACTAGGTTTTAAATGCTGTACAGTGGTCCCATGGAACTTGCTGGGGTTACATTCTAAGATCCCCCGCGTTCCAAAAATCCGCTAGTTTGAACGCCCCGCCGAAGCCCCTATGGAACCTTAGTGAATTCATCTAGACATTATGTCACTTTATAAATTTAATAGTGTACAGTATTTGACCAAATACCTAGTTTAAAATGTACTGCTAACGTTCCTGAACATTCGGTCCCACTGCGGATTCCGGCGAATTTTAAGAGAATCCGCAACTTGCTGTTAGTTAGGTTCCAAATGAGAACCCGCCCATTTTTCAAGCCGAGAGTTCCAAACCGCGAATTATCGGGGGTTGACTGTATATTATAATTCTAATTTCCGAACAATCCCAATATTCCTCTTTTTGTTCCTTACATTTTTCTACAGAAGGTTTTATGAATTTCTTTTTTTTTTTTTTTTTTACAATTCTGGAAATTATGGTTGGGTGTAATTTCAGGAGATTTGTTTATTTATTTTTTATGTATTTTGCCTGATGTTTTGCAGTTACTCAATTGTTTCCAACAAAATAAATGCACTGTTTTTGTTTTTTTTTTGTTTTTACTTCTTATGTACATTTAGATGTTTCACATAGTTTTTAATCATTATCTGAGAGATTTTTCATTTTTTTTCCTAGGGCTACAATTTCATGTTCCTTCTTTAGTAAGAAAGTAAGAAATGATGGTGTGATTCTGAAGTGTTATTCTGCATCAGAATACAAAATCACCATTTTGTTTGGGCACCACATCCTGTCTGGGTTGAGTTTCCCAGAGATCAGGTGAGAGAGAGAGTGTTTAGTGTGGTGATCACATTTAACAATGATCTTCAGGCTAAGATGCTTTTGGGAAACTTGGGCCAGATTTTTAGCCCGAGTTTTAAAATGTATTAGTTGTGTGAACTCGCTGACTTAAACTTTGCAACCATTTACACATCTTTTCATGAGAAACTGTGGCAAATTTTACTCACTACAATTTACCAATTTTCATACATTTTAATATAGAAATCTTCAAAATTTTATTCGGTTTACACACTTATAACATAATCTTAGTAACAACTGTATCTCCAATGCACACACACACAAATACTCTACAGCTGATTATACTTTCCTCAGCCCCAAATCCTCCCTCTTGGCCTGAGCAGCACTTTTGAGCCTGACTATGGGGTTCAACTTCAGGTCAAGCTCTTGGTTTGACAATAGGCCAACCAGCCTTCAATGGGATTGGGATAGACAGCTTTCCCACATATACACACAAACACACACACAGTTTTAGTTTAGTTGCCTTACCTTATTTTAAACATCGCGAATAGAAATGCGAGTGCTGAGTCTATAAAGAACTCAGATAAAGATTTTATCACTAAATGTAATAGCAGATTTCTATTATTATTATTGCCAAAGTTTTAAGGACTAGAAGCTCATTAAAAACCCTCAGTGTACTAATTGTAATTTCTGGTAATAATTTTTAATGCATATCAAAATTCTGATAAAAAATGTGTTTAAAAATCCATACATTTGTTGCCTCACTATTTAAAAATAATTGGATTTTAAGACATACACTATACTGCATAGTGATGCATTTGCATTTGAAAGCAATAAAAAATACCTTTCTATCTGAAAACCTTTTCACAATAATTTGTATAATCTCAGGCTTTTCAGATGTCCTCCATTTGTAGCATGGGAGTTCCTGTAACGCGTGAACATTTCCATCCGAAACGTCCCAGATCGTGCGAGTTTTTGCGCATGAACTTTGGCTGAACTCACTGAATCCTGTTTCAGGCACGCTCTGGGAGCCTCCCTCCCGATGACCCGGCTCGCGACTGAACAGTTCACCAGGAGGTCCCTCGCTCAACCACACACACGCACACACATAAACTCACACACACACACACACACACACACACACACACACACACACACACACACACACACACACACACACACACACACACACACACACCCCCTTCCCTTCCACTCTGATGCCTCTCTCCCCTTCAAGCATCCCATCTGTGCCTTCCTCGGCCTGTTGGATTGTAGTCAGGGAAGTCGAAATCCGTCTTTGTCGATTGCGTTTAAGTTCAGGCGCACGAATGCATAACAAATCGCTTCACATACCAGACCCACTGTGTTAAAACAAACTCAAGCTGAGGCAATGAGAAACATCTCAGCAAGTTCAGCAGCAAGTCGATGTCATCCCGAGTGCACCATTTGCATTCGTGTCCTGATTTAGTTGGGTTCCTGAGCTGCAGGAATGTCGAGCAGTTTTTCAAAATGAATCTAGTTTTGACAACAAAAATGTCCATAAATGTCCCAAACAGTAACTTGTTCCTGTTAAAGAGTCTGTATGCAAATGTGGCACTGTGCTGTAATCTAAACTGATATATAAAATAAATAGAAGAAATGCTGATATGGTAAAGCTTTCTGTAAGATGTTAGAACAGCTCTGAAAGAAATATGCAGGTTCAGCTTTTTTGCAAGAAAGTTTTCTTCTTTAAGAAAGTATTCAAAATGAAGGAGTTTGTGGGTTTCGGCTTCACGTCACCATGACAAGCTGAGATTCTTTTATTTTTATTGTTATATCTAACCTCGACAGAGGGGGAAAAAAAAAAGTCAAGCTAGCGAGCAATGATCTAGCTGCTATAATATAAGTGATAACTCAAAGACAACACAACTTGTAGCTATGGCATGCTCTTTAATACAAAATGTATAATTGTCAAATTTCAATAAAATCAACTTCAGGGTGGTAACAGTTGTTTGAGTTAAAAATATACTTAATAAACTTACATTCTGTGAGAAATTATATAGACAAATTTTTTTTGGATATTATTTGGCCACTGCAAATGTGATAAGCCAATCAGCAGTCATGTTTAACTGAAGGTCATGCGATAATGAGAGAAAGATTATATCAGTTTTAAATATTAAACTTGTTCTTCATCTTAATTATCTGATTTTTTATATTTGTAGCAGCAAGATATTTTCAAAACGTGTATTACTATGGAGATATACAAACGTATGCAATTTTCTGCTGTCCCTTATTTGTGCCACCATAATTCTTAACCATATCTCCCCTCTTTCAGGCGTGGCATGTCATAACAACGATCCCGCATCCCTAATTACTCCAACACTCGTCTCATTAACTCTGCTGCCACCACCCACTATTACTGTCCTGCTCCTGACATAATGGGCGAGACCACTTATCCAATCAAAAGGCCCCTGCTGGGACTGTCTGTGCAAACTGCCAAATTAGTGAGAGGCCTGTCCTGACTCCTAGTGTGTCCACTGACTGACTGTCTCCCATTTGTCTCAATCAGGGCCAATGACTGTCTCATTCTCTAACAGATTTCTAGACTCGTCTCCGAAGCTCATTCGAGTGATACGGTTATAAACGTATTGTATTTTAATTTGATCTCAATGATCTCAAGGGGCTCACACTTGCAAATTCATCACACGACCTGCAGGGAAAGTTCAGAAGTCAGGGTCGTGTTAAAATTTGTACCTTTTATTACATTTATTTACTTCATTTCAGAAACCATAATCCTAGAAATTCTAAAACACTTTGCAACTTCCCATTTGAAGACAAAGACAAATAATATGTTATTAAAAGTAATTCACCAGTTAATATTTAAGAACTAGAGTGACATCATCATCATCATCATCATCTTATTTCTTCCACAATTATTATTAACATTGAGAAAACTTCCATTAAAATAAATTATATTAAAACATTCTGTAACCTACCTAATATGTCCTAATACATTCCCAACAGGCATTATACACTATTGTGTAAGAAATGTACATTTTATAGCATTCATAAATTGTTGTAAATCATTATAGGTAGTGTTTAATACAACATAGCACTCATTTACTATTTTTATATTAGTAACAAAAATTGTGTTCTTTTCGTGGTATTTAATTACGTCTGCACAATAAGTATTGCTATATGATTTACTGATATGTGATCAATTTAGTACACCTTCAGTACACTATATGGATGGATGAATGGATGGATGGATGGATGGATGGATGGATGGATGGATGGATAGAGTAAAAATTTCAGCACTGAGTTGACAAAATATGTAGTACGTTTTGTAGCATGGCGTAAAATTTTGTTGTCTGGGTTGTTATACTATAGTTTGTAAGATTCAACTATAAATAAATAAAAAAATCGTTGGGTTGAGTTTTAAACATGTCATATTTCAGCATGTTAATGCAGAATGCATAAAAAGATGGTGTACATTGAAATTAATGCAGTTAGATTTTGTTCAAACTGTTTTAGCAAAGATATATGTTGCAAAAAACATCTAATTGGCAACAATACAGCCTATAAAGTAATTAAAAAAAAATCTAAACAGACTGAAAATCAAGTTACACATATATATTTGATTGGTATGTGGTATGAAGCACTTTGAATTGCCTATATATTTATAATGTATATATTAAAATTGGTGAAGTTGGCCAAAGTCATAAAAAGACTTTATCCATGCAAAAATGCCCTACATCATCTCAAAGGTTGCAGAGATCTTCTCACCATGACCTGGTCCTTCTCAATCCCCTAAACCCCAATCTCTGGGCAAATAGGTTTGTTTTACAGGGCTCCAGGGGCTTCGTTAAGGGGCCAAAGGCCTACACTAAGTAAAGGCCCCTTTTGCCATGGTCCACTCCACAACAGTCAGCTACTCAGCAAGGGAAAGACCTGAACTTGGGATGACCCCGATGAGCCAAGTCCCTGATGGGTTCATGCAGAGGTCACCACACCCCCACCATCGGCTTTCCAAGCCCTTAAAAAGTCTCTAAAAACCCTTAAAAATGTCCTCATATTTTCTGTCCTTTTACGTCCGTGGTTTTGTTTGAGTGGATAACATGGGTGGAGTGGAAAGTTTCAATTTCAAGTAAAAAAAAAAAATAAAAAAATAATTAAAACATTTAAATTGAAAAAAATTATAAATAAATGAATACATTAATTTTTGTACATTTTGCTGAATGAATGACTTGGAAACATTTTGCAAACAGGTACAACTATGTCAAGTTTCTTGTTTTCTTCAGTCCCTTGCAGAATAGACTTTTCTCCTCATCTGAGCCTCATCATCCTATTAGCACTTCCGACGTCTGACAGGAAGATGAGAGTTCTTTTAAGTTTATGGCCTACAAACACACCTCCAGCCCCCGAGGCTCCTGGCTATGAAGGACATAGCAGCAGTGTGTTTCCTGGCCTTTATGAAGATAGAGATAAATAGAAGATAAAAAGTGTGAGAGAAAGAGAGAGAGAGAGAGAGAGAGAGAGAGAGAGAGAGACAGAGACAGAGACAGAGACAGAGAAACGAAGCATAAGAGGCTTAAGACTCATTAAAGCGAGTGTAAAAGGCAGAAGCTGAAAGGAAATTATTCTGCTTTTACCTCGACATAAGGTTCAAATTACTGGGTTCCTGAGTCAAGCGAAGCCTCATGGGGATTAATAAAATAGTAATCGTAAAAAAGTGTGAAATGGCAAGTCACTGTTCTCAAAAGTAGACCCACTGCGTAGCACTGCTTTCTGCTATGTGTGCCCCAACCTAAACTAGCAAGCAAGCAGGCTTACAAACATTTGCTAGCTAGCTACCTTGAACACAAAGTAAGAAACCTGGCTATGATTTATAGTAATCACAATCATAAAGCATTTAACATTTATATGTTTCAGTGACAGTTTTATTTGATGTTAAATGTTTTATAGGAACAATAATGTAAAATATGATCAGACCTGGTAGTTTGGTTCGCTAGTTTGTGTTTTCAGGATCAAGCCAACATTAATAAACACACTGCTTCATGTGGTTCAGTAAAATACAATGCCGCGAGTAAAAAGCTAACAGGCTAGTAATATCTAACTAACTAAATCACAAGTGGAGAACCAAACTAAGTCAGCGATTTTCCTGCTGTCATTTAAACATATCTATTCCTAAACACATACATGTTTATTACACTGACAGTGTATTATCTAGCCATATTGTCTGATTCAAAAGTGATTTTATTAGGCTTACATTTGGTTTGCTCTCACACAGTTTGACCAAACATGACATTCAGTAAAGAAAATACGAGGGATATGTTGACGACTAGCTACTTATCTACCAAAAAAGCACCCTAGGTCAACTTTTTAAAGTAAGCAAAAAACACTTACGTAAAAAAATTAGTGTGAAATATTTACAATTTGTTCAAATGAATGTGTAAAAATTATGATACCTTTTTACCAGTACTAACCACTACCAATTACTGATACCAATACTACCAATTCAACCTCATTAAAATCTGAATATCACACATACAACTGGTGATTTCATAACAAAGTGTTCAATCATGCAATTGTACAGTTTGGCCAATCACGTAACAGGTAAAACCTTTATTTAAGGTTTAGTTAAACATTAAAATGGGAAAATGTGTTTTAGTCATTCTTACAGTATGTGACATGGTTGTTGGTGCCAGTCAGACAAGTTTGACTTCCAGAAACTGCTTTGACTTCTGGGATATGTCATGCGAAACAGTCTCTAGAGTTTGCACAGAATAAACCAATAAAAAACAAAACAAGAAAAAACCTTCTAGAGAGGGAAAGTTCTGTAATCAGAAATGCCGTTTTGATGAGAATGGCCAGACTGGTTTGAGCAGGCAGGAAGGCCAGAGTCATTCAAGTAACCACTTTTTTACAACTGTGGTGAACAGTAAAGTGTCTCAGAATGCACAATGTATTAAAACTTGCAGCAGATACGTTTCAACAGCAAAGACCAATTTGGTTTCCTCATTTATCAACACAAGATCAGGATTTACCATGTTGACTTTCATTAGCGTTATCTTTTTGCTAAGCACATTGTAAGCTATACATTAACATTTGGCAATTTCAAATACACATTCAGGTGATTTAAGATTCTTTATTAATTGTTTATGTAATATTTGTAAAATGTACTGTTTGCTAATGTAGACCAAGACCTTAACTCCATTTTCATCAAGTATAATTAATAGCAGCATATGGGCTTTGAGTTCAGTTCCATTACTGGTTTGCTCCCAAATGCCAGAATGTGAATCCACGTCAGAGGAAAAAGCTGATGTTTCTGTTCATTCTCTCTCTCTCTCTCTCTCTCTCTCTCTCTCTCTCTCTCTCTCTGTCTCTGTCTCTGTCTCTGTGTGTGTGTCTCTCTCTCTCTCTCTCTCTCTCTCTCTCTCTCTCTCTCTCTCTCTCTCTCTCTGTCTCTGTCTCTGTCTCTGTGTGTGTGTCTCTCTCTCTCTCTCTCTCTCTCTCTCTCTCTCTCTCTCTCTCTCTCTCTCTCTGTCTCTGTCTCTGTCTCTGTGTGTGTGTCTCTCTCTCTCTCTCTCTCTCTCTCTCTCTCTCTCTCTCTCTCTCTCTCCACTAGCTTGAACTAGGATTTTTAAAGCCTGGAGCGAAACGAAGCATGAAAGCAAAGTGTTGGAGCAGAAAAGTTCAAAAGTAAAAATTCCAGTCCAGAGAGTAGTAAACAAAGCTTGAATTAAAAACAGAGCTTAACAATGCATTCCAACAGTAAAGACTGGGAGAAATAGAAGAAAGAGTTTTCAAGGTGCTAAATGCCTTCACTATAAGTTCTCTTCTTAAAACACACTCTCGAGGGATAAAATGGTAATGCAACAAGCTCACTTTCCATTCAAATTGGAATTACAATAAGTACCACGACGAAGAATTTTAACAACATAGACCAACATCTTGGCAGACAATTCCTCTATTTTTTTTTTCGGAAGATTTTAGCCTTTAGAAGCTCGACGCTTGCGATGTTTGCAAATTAGTTAATTTTCCCCCCAAAAAAAACTTTACTTGCAGCTGTGGTTAATTCAAACCATGTGTCAGTTTTTGCACATGCAACAGATTTTGAGGTCACTGCTTGATTAAGTCTTTCAAAGGCTTATTTGGGACAAACCAAGCTTTATTTACTGTGGGGTGTAGGCATGGATATTAAATGAACGCTAATTTTCTTCAAAATTAACTAGACAAAGCCTTGCGGTTTAACTCAAGAAGCTCCAAATCGTTCATTAATATAACTTTAGCAGAAGTAATATTTCACACCTATGTAGCAGTTAATGAATGCACAAAACATGCAGTACAGATTTTCAACAAATATCATGAAGCTGCTCTTTTGACTCTTATGCTATCTGCTGCAATCTTTAGTGAAGTGATTTCGACGTTAAAGAATCTATCATTTCCATATGTAGGCACACAATTAAAATTTTTATTAGAAATAAAAGCATTTTTCTACATTGTATTTCCTCACTCTGGTTCTCAGGTAACTTAAAGCATGTATGGACAGGATTTTAAAGGATTTAAAGGAGCTAAATCATTTCCATTTCTTTTCTGCCCTCTTCTGTTTTCTTGCTGCATCACAGTTTCGTTCTCTGTACGGCCATAAACAAATGCCACTTAACTAGACAGTTGGCATTAGAAAAACAAATCTGTCCTTGTAAAACACTGCTCGAAGCACAATCAGCCTAATGCACATATCTGTCTCTGTATTTCTCCAGAGATGCAATTCATCTAAACCCATTAGTGTAAATGTGGATAGTGGGTTATGGGTATCATCATTCATTATGACCGTTTGCTGTATGCATGCAATTTTCCAGGTTGTCTTTAAGCCAAGACATTCAAGGAAAATAAAAAAAATACAAAAATAAATCTTTATCCCTGACCAGAAAACAATGAATCTACTTGAATAAAATATATGAATTATATCTATGACTTGAATATTAAATATATCAAAGTAGTCAAGTACATATACACCGACCAGGCATAACATACTGAAATTATAACATTATGACCGGTGAGTGAATAACACTGATTATCTCTTCATCATGGCACCTGTTAGTGGGTGGGATTTAACAGGCAGCAAATGAACATTTTGTCCTCAAAATTGATGTATTAGAGGCAGGAAAAATGGGCAAGCGTAAGGATTTGAGCGAGTTTGACAAGGACCAAACTGTGATGTCTAGACAACTGGGTCAGAGCATCTTCAAAACTGTGCTGTCAAAAGTGGTCCAAGGAAGGAACAGTGGTGATCCGGCATCAGGGTCATGGGAGGAAAGGCTCATTGATGCACGTGGGGAGCGAAGGCTGGCTCATGTGGTCAGATCCAACTGATGAGCTCCTGTAGCTCAAATTGCTAAAGAAAGTCAATGCTGTTAATGTTCGATGGGTCACAACAGTTTTATCAGCAAAAGGGTTATGCCTGATCGGTGTACATGTCATTATAAAATTATTATATTTAAAGAAAGTTAATCTACAAAAAGTATGTTTTGTCGAATGTGCCGGTTACTTTAAAGAAAGAAGAAGAGCTAGACAGGACATTGGACATAATCAAATGTATAAAGAGGAGCAAAAAATATCTCCCAGACACAAAACCAGAAAGAAATTTAGTCGAGTGTCTAAATTTAAATTAGAGTAAATATGAAAATAGTAATCGAATATTTTATTATCATGGTTTACTTGCATATCTTTAAAATGCTAAAAAAAAAAATAATAATAATAAATTTAAACCTTGTGATGTAGTTGAAGGAGGTTTTTTCGAAACCTGGCAACCCTAACATAATGAGCTGTTCTTAAAAATCTCACATTATAGTAAAACAAATTATTTTGTTTCTGTCCTGCTGGATTCTGAAGCGCATACTCCGTCTGAAGCTTTCTGGCAAGAATTCCCCAAAAGAGAACTCAACAAAATTGAGAAATGGAATTCTCCTCCTGTAATCTCTATTCATTCAGGACTCATTATCTGTTCAGTCTGAATAATGTCTTCATATTCAGTTACATCCCTAGTGTGTTCACTATGAGCACATTGTGGCGTTCATGCTACGATATTATTCCGGTCTTTATAAATGCAATGGGGAGACTTTGGAATAAACATTTTGAATCCGATTTAATCAGCCTGAGTCGATGGGAAAGAAATATTTTCTAATACACACTTGTTAATATTCACAAATTAAACAGTTGTGAAAGGACATGGGACTAAAAACTCAAAGTAATTGTGCAGCTTCTTACCTGATCAATAGAGTGTTTGTTAATCCCTGCTGTAGCTTGTACAGGCCTGTTTTCTGGTTAATAACAATTTTCCTGTTAGAACAGTACCTGCATTTGTAACAGTCGTGTCAGTTTCAATGTTATAGGCCCTGAAAGCCGGGAGGATCCAGATGCAGCTCGTAGTCTGGGGATTGGCAAATCCACAGTGTGGCTAACAGAAATCCCATCTGAGGCAGGAAGCATATGCTGTGATTACACAATTATGTTTTGCATAATATGTCAATTATATAGCAGAGACACCATGAGATGCGTTTGAAACAACCTGCCACCTAAAAAATCGGATTCTTATATTAACTAATGTGCTGGGGAAGGTAAGGAAAATGATTGTGTATAAAATACAGTATAGTTGATGACAGACAGGGTAGTTAAAGTATGAAGGAAATGGCCCAGAGGAATTGAAATGACCCAGAGGAATGGAACCTAATGTGGTATTTTTTTATTTAAGTGCTCTTAAGTGATGTTATGCAAAGTGTTCTGTGTTCTGAGGTGCTTTTCTACTCCATGCAGAGGTGTGAAGAGAAGCTGAACATCATACTTGAGTAAAAGTGTAGATACCTTACTATAAGAAAAGTCACCAGTTATAATACGACGAGTAAAAGCCTGATTTAAACAATACTTATATTGTTCAATATTGTTGTCATAATGATTTAGGCACGAAGACGCACTAGTCCTCGACACGAAAATGAAGAAGGTCAAGGAAAAGCCAAAAACTGTTGATTTAGGAGGTTTTATTTCCTAAAATACAAATAAAACTTTCCACCTCAAAACTGCATTAACAAGATCAAACAAGTCGGTCCAAAAGTAGTAAAGCAAACTTTCAGGTATCTTCAGGTATCAAGGGATCTTCAATTAACAAATAAAATGACAGTATCGGGTCACAAAATAAAAAAAAAAAAAACTACTAGTATTGAATGGACAAATAAAATTAAAGATAAAGTCAAACCAAATATTCAGAGCTGATTTGAATTGATGCACCGCTCAGTCTCAGAGAGGTGCAATATTTGAATTCAACTTCAACAAAAGCTGGTTCTCAAAGTGTTTGGAATTTATTCAAGCACTTTATGGACTGAAAATTGGGTCAGCGGTGCTAAAAAACTCACAGGCACCAGGGAGCGTTGAGCCTCAATGACATCTTCAGCAGACGTACAAAATGTAACTGTTAAAGATCATTGTCAATTAAAATACAGTGGAGTAAAAAGTACATATAAGCAAATTTTACTCTCTGCTCAACTACATTTATATTTTAATATATCTTTGATACACAGTCAAACTAGAAAATAGGCAAAAATTTACAGTAAAAAAGTACATTTACTCAAATGCTTTACACTACTGACCCCATAGTTTCATGCTTTCAAAGCAGACACACGAACAGACCATATACATTTTCTTAAAATGCTTCAATTTTTATTTTAAATGAGAAAAATATAAAATGTTATATTGATTCTTGTTTCTGCATGAACCTTGAAAAAATATTTATACATATATTAAAGTGCAATATCATATATATGATGTATTTTATATCATATTAAGTGCTATATCATATGAATAAATGTTGATTTGTAAAAAATAAAAATAAAAATCTGCTGAAATATTATTTTTGAAATGTATTTGTTTGTTTCAGTTTTTTTTGCTAATACCCAGATTGACCACACGAGGGCAGCACTGCATTATGTTTCACCAAAAACCAACAATGTCTGCCAATAATTGAGATTGCAAAAATAGTTAAATTGTGTATTTTGATGTGGGGGGGAACTGTTAGGATTGTTAGGGTATTTGTATCTGTATGAATATGTGGTTTATTTCCGTAGGCACCACAATCGTTTATACAATTTACACTGTGCTTTCAGTCTGTCAAGGTCAAAAGCTTTAAAAGAAAAGAACATTCTCTCTCTAATGTTCAAAACTGAATCAAATGCCTGCATTAACTTAATAAACAAATAACTGTGTGATTTTATCAGTTATTAACATGTTGTGTGTGTGGGATCTTCGCTCCTGTTCCAGACAGTGTGTGTGTGGTGGTTAGGACAGTTATCAAAGACGGAGTGATTCGGGTCGACTGTCACTTGAGCAGATTTAGTGTGTTTGTGTTCACAGCTCACTGCTGAGTCTCACTTCAGTATCGACAACCTTAGTTTCTGATCATCCAGAGTATGTCGGGGGTGTGGTTTTATGTGCTGCTGCTAATCAGCTCAAGTCTGATTCTTGTAACGATATAATTAGACTTAACGTAGAGCTCAAATAACCAGTGACTGACAGAAGAAATCAGAAAGCACATTTATTTAAACCTTTCGTTGTTCCCTTGTGTCTTTGCAAAGTCTTGCCACAAATTTGGATCAATCCTAAGCCTTGTTTTTCTGCTTCCTTGTTCATATCATTGTGTTTCCACTGTGTCTTGGTTCTGCCTGAGTCGCAGTTCTGTAAGCACACGATTCTACTTTGCTTTTATGATTGTTTTCACCTGTCGATCATTTTTTGGGAAGCGGAAGCTCAGTGGTTAAGGTTCTGGGTTACTGATCCGAAGGTTGGGGGGTTCAAGCCCCGCTAATCACAAAGCTGCCACTCTGGTTTATTGATTTTGAAGTGTCTTTGTCTAATTCCACAAGTTATTTTTTGCTTCTAATAGATTTTTTGCAAGGGGTAAAAGTGGGAAACTATTCATAATAGCAGATGAAGATATAATCAATATAAAGATTAAAAGATAAAACAATTATTTGTCAAGCTTTTATTGTCTTTTCAACCATATATAATCGATCCAGTACACAGTAAAATGAGACATTTCTCCAGAACCCTGGTGCTACATAAAACAAAATAGAGCTACATAACAGAACACAGAGCTAAAGATTAAAGTGTCCTCGCCTCATAAAGTGCATCCTATACAATTGTGTGCCTCCAGTTATGCAGTAACAGTTTGGGGAAGAAGTGCATATTGCTGGAAAACTCAGGTGTCCCAATACTTTTAACCATTACTAAGCGTTTTCACAGTTGTATCGTTTGATCACTAGCATCCCACCTTTAGGCATCTACATCAACACCTTGACGATTAGTATTGTCGACACTTGTTATTGGCGGAATTTTTTGTCGTCCGAAGTTACTCACTCGGCATACTTTTTTTTTTTTTTTTTTTTAAATCTGACCTTTTCCAGGTGACAGCAGAGATACTACTGCCTCATTTTTGCTCTCTCTCTCTCTCTCTCTCTCTCTCTCTCTCTCTCTCTCTCTCTTCGAGTCTCTCTCCCATGCATTTGACTATAAAGTGGATCTGATAAGATGCAAGCTGTCGAAGTGCAGAATCAACTGTCCTCCCAGACTCATTATCATCGTCATTAAAACAAAACCTGAGCCCTTGACATTTACAAGATGGATACGATACTTGTGCTGACACCGACACGGCGAGTGCATTTAAAGAGTTTGACAGATATTTTAAGACCTTCTTAATGTCATGCATATACACTTGTAATTTAAGACTAACAAACGATAATGACTGTTAACGACAGCAAGCCAATCTGTCGCTTTAATTAGGAAACCAGAGAATGAAACTCTCATCAGCTTTATTTAGCAACGTATATAAATAGACCCGGTTTTACAAAGAGGCCCAAATTAATATTAAGCGGCTGCTTGCCTTATATTTCTAAAGTGCACATTCTAATGATATACAATATAATTTTTTTTTTTTTCTGCTACTTGTATAACAGTGTCTGTACATAATTTATGTCTAGTAATTAAAAGGTGCAGAAATCCCCCTTTACCAAGGTTCGAATCTCACGCCCCTCATGGGTTTATCGCGGAATTGCATTTGCCACTTAACTTATTAGTTTGGCTGATTTTCCCGGTCTCTCCCGGATAGCACGATAGACCAAAACACTTATAGGGAATAGTTTTTATGGAGTTTCATGTTGAAATAATAAAATGTATTAATACAAATAGAATTACTGTATTCTTGCAAATGTTTTCTGTGTATGTTTAAAGTGTGTGGGAAGATGATTTACGGCTTAAACAATAAAAGAAAAAAAACATTTTGCGGGCTATCCCTAATTACTGTACTATAAAAAATATTTATATAAAATATATTTTATATAAATAAAAATACAATATTTCGAAATATATTTTACTGAAGCAAAATGCACAATTGTTGACATAGCGATGTTTTCCTGACAATTAAGTGATATTTATTAGACACATTGAACCCATTTTGGAAGGAGTGTCCAGTGCAAGTGTGGAGTGTACCTTCTTACGTCTACCTGCACGTAGATTTGAGCCAAATGTTTATTATTGTTGTTAAATATTTTTTTAATAACAGCACGTGCTTTAATGTTTGGTTTCTGACTTATTCTCTATGGACAGTCATGTATATTTTATGTGCAGTATGTTGACATGAGAATCATTCTAATGTCCAATATTCATCAGTGGAGTCTCCACTCCAATCAAAAAAAACATTATTTATGCTCCTTTTATTTTCCACCACATGTCCCCCTGCCCCCCCCTCTAAGTGTCTGAGCTGCACTAAAATTTTTGGAAGCTAATTAAATTTTGAGCTTATCTATCACCTGCGTCTTCACTCTGCTTACACTGCATTCTCACAGCGTGCTGCAAATTTTCTCATGCACGATTCGTCCCCAACCATTAATGATGTTGTCCTTCATTCTGATTCACTCAAAAAAATTTATTCTGGCACCAGTCACATATTAGGGGATGGCTGAACTCTCCTCTACAACAACATCTTCCCAAATGCAGTAGAAACTCTGAGGGGTCACAAACTGTACAGAAATAATAGTTTTGAAATGAAAGCTTTAACTAATATTAATGAAATTAATATACAGTTGCTGTTTAGTAATTTATAAATACATTATAACTACGAAAAAATAATCACAGAACATGGTTATAAATGTCATACAAAACTCCATGGTTTGTTTATGGATAGTGACGCTTGCGTTACAACAATATATAAGAGAATTATTCCTAACACCTTATTAAAACTTTATAACACGAATAATTTTCACCATACGAAGAATTATAAGCAAAATTATCATGATATATGATTATAAGCTTGTTCAAAGAGTTCTAGGACTTTTTTTTTCTATTTTATTCACTGTGTGCTTTGAGATATTTCTAGAAATGGGAAACGGGAGCTTTGAGGATGGATTGGACTGTAGTTAATGTCAACAGTCTGCTACATTGACCCCGGACTACAGTTTGCTTCTGATCACCATCGCTGTATCCCGCAACATACGGACATTCGGTGCAACCCAGATGAGGATGGGTTCCCTCTTGAGTCTGGTTCCTCTCAAGGTTTCTTCCTTATGGCATCTCGGGGAGTTTTTCCTCGCCACAGTCGCCACCGGCTCGCTGATCAGGGACAAACTTACACTTATAAAGAACATATTAATTTTTTATCACCACATTTTCTGTGTAAAGCTGCTTTGAGACAATGTTCATTGTTAAAAGCGCAATACAAATAAAAATGAATTGAATTGAATTGGTCACAAGAGTTTAAGTTACCAGATAATCATATAATATCAGTGTTCAAAAGCTATAACAAAGACAAAGATCATTAACTAATAGCGTATACCTAATCCCAGAGCTGGTTTACTCAGTACATATCATGCTTATGTATTCTCTTTCTTTCTTTCATCCCTCGTTTCCTTGATATAAAAATACAATCAGTTTTATCTGTATTTAAATCTGTTTGGGTTAATCTGATGAAAGAAACAGGCATCATTCACAGTAGATTCATCCAGTGTGGAACGTCCCAATAAAAATCATTCCCTCTTTACAAGGCCACGTCGGATTTCACACGGTATAATCGATGACTGATTACTTAGGAGTAAAAACCAAGGGCAATTCAATTTTGACAGTCTGGTGCAAGAAAGTGTTATCAGTAAATTATTATAAATGTTTTAGACAATATTGGTGTGTGTGTGTGTGTGTGTGTGTGTGTGTGTGTGTGTGTGTGTGTGTGTGTCTAATTTAGATTCAGCTCCAGATTTCTTGACACCCTTCATGCATATCTATCTATCTATCTATCTATCTATCTATCTATCTATCTATCTATCTATCTATCTATCTATCTATCTATCTATCTATCTATCTATCTATCTATCTATCTGTCTGTCTATCTGTCTGTCTGTCTGTCTGTCTGTCTGTCTGTCTGTCTGTCTATCTATCTATCTATCTATCTATACATATATCTATATGCACTATATTGCCAAAAGTATTGGGGCAGCTGCTCTTTTCTCTATATGTGGTTCTTTTCCAAATTGTTAGCAGATGCGCTATAATAAAATCTTGCATTCACTTGAACTTCGAAACCCAAACCTGTTCCAGCATGGCAATGCCCCTGTGCACAAAGTGAGCTCCATGATAATCTGGTTTTCATGCTTTGGAGAGGAACATCTTGAGTGGCCTGCTATAGAGCTCTGATCTCATCCCTACTGAACACCTTTGGGATGAATGTGAACGCTGACTGCACCCCAGGTCTCCTCACCTACATCAGTATCTGCCTTTCATAATACCCTTGTGGCTGATGAACACAAATATCCATAAGCACACTCCAAAATCTAGTGGAACATCTTCCCAAAAGAGTGGAGGAAATTATAAGAGCAAATTGGAACTAAATGTGGAATGAAATGCTCAAAAATCACATAAACTTATGATCAGGTGGCCCAATACTTTTGGCAATACAGTGTATAAACGCGCGCGTGCGCAGACACACACACACACACACACACACACACACACACACACACACACACATATATATATATTTAAGTTCCATCTCTGACCAAGTTTTAACTAACTGTCAAAGGCAAACAACCTCAAAATACCTCCATAGTATCTCCTGGACCACAAGGCACAAAAACTCTCATATGTCCACAAATATTAAAACCTGCAATGACATTTGACTCACTTTATACTCCTAATATTTATCATTTGAGAGACACTATTTTGTAGGTTTTGTTTAAAAAATGCTTCTTTTCTGCAGCTTGTTATGTTGAGGTCATCTAATAGGTTATTTGGAGATTTGACCACCGCATGACCCAAACTATACAATTCAGAAATTGGGGTCATTCCAGATCTTAACTGTTCTTCTCATTATGCAAAGAGGATTATAAACATGGGTCCAGTTTCTGGCAAATTCTCATCCAATGCAGGCCATTTTTTTGTCCTATTACAGCTTAAGGGTATTTGAAATGAACTTTTCTGTTTTTCTACTTATGGTATCTAATTTGTGAAGACAACAACTGTCCTTATCGTTTGGTGTAAAAAAAAAATATTTTGTCATTGATATTTATTTTATATTCATATAATTTTCATTTAAATATTTCTTTAAGTCATTTGGCAGATGCTCGTATCCAGATAAGAATTTCATCTGTTTACGACTGTGCTGGAAGTTTTTTTTAAACCTGTAACAAAAGGTTCCAGTTTAAGAATGTCTGGAAGAGGTAAGTCTTTAGATATTGTTAAAAGACTGCAAAACACTCAGCTTTTCATATTTCAAGTGAAAATTTGTTTCACCACCACCAGAACAGAGAAGAATCTGGAAGCATGCCTACATTGTACCTGGAGAAATGGTTTAACCATTCGAGCAGTGGTTGAGGATTGATGAGGGCATTGTGATAACAGTTAATTCTCTCTGCAGATAAATCAACAGTACAAAAATCCAGTGTACCTTTATGCCATTTGTCAGGCACCCATATCCAGAGCAACTTTATATAAATAAAAAAAAAAAAAAAAAACCTGTGCTAGCACTTCAAGGCAAATTATGGAGAAACTATTGAGAGGATGCGAAGGGGAAGTAATAAACAAAAGCTCTTCTGGAGTTTTTCCAGCTTTCCATAATAATAAAATAATACAACATTGGTTAATATACACCTTTATTACATCTATAGCAAAGTCAGGGTAAAAAAATTATGCAATTACTGACAGTGTGTAATTCTCTGCTATACAGATATTATTGACTGAGTAATTACTTCTATCTAGAATGACATTAGAAACAAGTTTTTGAAAGAGTTTTTTAACTCAAAATTCAAGGCGCACATTATTGGAATCACTGGTATGTAAACTGGTAAGGGAACTGTGATTAAAGTGTATATGATTCTTCCGCATTGGGTTGAAGAGAAATAAAAGCTCTTTGAAATCCATTTTTTGTGAATAATCTGACATATCGCAGTTGCAGTGAATAGAGAATAGGTTGAAAAATGCTGGAATATCCCTTTAAACCTTCGAGCAGCTTTATGAATACGCAAACATGAGGTCATGTTGCTCGTGAGGACACGCCTTAACAGATTGAGAAGACAATGACATGTCCCTGTCTCCTGCAGTTTGGGACACACACATGGCCAGATGTGGATAAATGTGAGCCTCACCTGTCTGTCACCTTTAATCCAGTTACACACACACACACACACACACACACACACACACACACACACACACCCTCCCCAGTCACATTCACCCAGTCAATGATGAATCATTCCAACACGCCATATTTTTTCCATCCTGTTTTTTGTGTCTTTGCTTTCAAAGGCAAAAGAGCAGCAATTTAATCATTTCGTTCACAAGCTCGGCCAAATGAATCCCCTTCAGCCCACCTAATTGTTAAATTTGCCACTCATAATAGGGCTTTTAGTGTCAAAATGCCTGATGCACAAACTGCTTGGCTTTACCTTTAGTTTTGAAACTGACCCCAATCCAAATCAATAAAACCATTGACTAATTTTGCTTTTTACAAAATACAATTTTCTTTGTGTTACACGCGGTGGGGGAAATATGAGCAGGTAAAAAAGCTTCCAAATATCAATCCAGGAAGTGGAAAGGGGTTGAATACTTATGCACGCAAACCAATTACACAATCTGTATCCTACATTTCTGTAGAGTATAAAAAAGTTATGTTTCTAAGCTCAACCAATGTACAACATTTGTGTCTTTGTAGCAAAATGTGGTTATTGCAATAAACACTGTATTCAAATTCATGCCTGGAATAAAACAAAATGAAAATCAGTAGTAATTGGTGATTAAGTGATCTGATGTGACCACAACATGAGCTAGCCTACATCTGTGGTCCGTGATAGCCAGGAAATTATACACCACTGGTGGGTTGAAAATGCTGTGCAATGACAAGAAACAGTTTGATTGGCATGCAAGAAGAAAAAATATTAATCATGTCATGAAATAAATTAAAACTAAGTGACAAGCCTGGTTTGAAAATGTAATGAGTGAAAGTAAAAAGTTGGCCAAAAAAATAAATAGTGAAGTAAAGGACTGATACCAGAAAAATCTTTTTAAGATTGGTAATTAAGTATTTGTACTTCTTTACATCCCGGCGTGTGTAGACAGTTAATTATTAATTAAAGTCCAAATCCATCCTCCAAGTTCTTGAGCAACTTCATGGGTCTTTAGGCTGTAGATGTGGAACCATCCCAAGCTGCATAGAATGATCTTCAAGTGGTCTTGAAGAGAACTCTATACAGAGGTAGGGCGTTTTTACAAAGTTTGCTTGCCATAAAATAATAGCAGTCAAGTATAACTTCAGTTTGCCTGTTTTCTTTTTGCAATGAATTGTGCATTTAACAATTGCACATGTTGTTAGTTGCTTAGTAACAGGAATAATTAGGTCTTCCATTGGTTGAATTATTGAACATACAAAATAGACTCTGGCAAATGTATTTATTTATTTAGGTTATTGGCTGCTAATTTGATGAGTCTGGTAAATATTTATTCGAAAGTTGTTATGGTTATAAATTTAACTCCTAATTTAACTATAAAATGTTTCTCATTCAATTCAGTTAAATTACTGAGACCAGCTTTTCCCCCCTCTCACCGTTTGCACACATAGGGCAAGTGTGTTTTCGGCAACGTCTAGACGCCGATACAAGCAAAATGTTCATAGTACAGGTCGTTTGGGGATCATTTAACTAACCGGCATTGCTCTTTAAGCCCCAGTGGACTCACTACTGTAACCCAAGTGTCTTATATCACCTCGATTCCACACTGGGATGATGAGCCAGGACTCATAAATCTCTCCAGAGGTGTCGGCTTACACCTTTCCCCACTCCTCTCTGGGCTTTCTGGGTCACGGCTTACTTACAATTCAGTCGCTTCCTGCACTGAGCTGCAGTGCAAGGCGAGACGAGATGAGACGTGGAGGGAGAATATAAAGAACAGGCTCTGCTTCGTCCTATTTTACTCTGTACTCAGAGACAGATATGGAAAACTACAGTTGGACTGCTTTATTAAAAGAGGACTTAATTTAAGCATGAACTAAAATAGTCCCAGAGCCGAACCATGCACTGGATATCTTCCTCCGTCGCAGCTTTTCCCTCACTCTGACTCCTCCTCACCAGGCAAGATTAGATGCCACATTTGTTTAGTGTAGGTGGGCCAGGCAGGGCAGCAATGCTACGGGTCATTCCCAATCTCCTCTTCTTCTTCCTCCTCCTCCTCCTCCTCTTCTCTCTCTCTCTCTCTCTCTCTCTCTCTCATCTCATTCTCTCTATATCTCTGCACATGCTTCAGCATCTAACAGTGCCAGCCTCCAGGCTTGTTCCCATGGCAACCTAATGAAGTAAATGGATGCAGGAGGATCCTCGTTTTCTGCTTTTCCCATGCCTGGAAGCTCTCACATTGCCTTGTTTAAAACGATAAGTGAGTGCACAGGAGTATTAGCACTACTTATTTTGCTTCTAGAGTTTGAGAGCAGCACAGTCGTGGCCTCAAAATGAACTCCGCCTCCACTTTAAATGAAGCGTGTTATTTAATGTTTCCCCAAGTTATTCGAACGTAATGAGTAGTACATTTAAAGTTATACTTAAGAGAAACACGTTTGCCCAGACTATTTTGGTGCCAAAGTATTCTTCTTCTAAAGTTAGTTCCTATTGTCGCAAATAACAACAGCAAAAACCCGATATTAGGTCTGTAGAAGTTGCTAGAAACTGCAAGGAAGTGCACAGTTCTATAGAATGTCTCTAAATGCAGTAGTCCTTTACCATGTGCACAAAGCTAGCTCCAGGAAGATATGGTTTACATAGTTTGGAGTGGAAGATCTTGAATGGCATGCGACAGACCTCGAACCACAACCCTACTGAACACTTTTGCGATGAATTGGAATGCTGATTGCACCCCAGGCCTCCTCACCCTTC
Source organism: Silurus glanis (assembly GCA_014706435.1). Classification (NCBI taxonomy): domain Eukaryota; kingdom Metazoa; phylum Chordata; class Actinopteri; order Siluriformes; family Siluridae; genus Silurus; species Silurus glanis. Next base: position 311,525 of record JAAIIK010000109.1, on the reverse strand, counting down.
ATCGTGACTTAACTAATGCTTGTGTTTCTGAAAGCGCAAATCGCCACAACCACACTCCCATTCTTCTGGGAAGATGTTTCACTAGATTTTGAAGTTGTTATACCAGCAAATGGGTGTTGATGTGACACGAGTTGTTAGACAGGAGTCGTTGTGTTAAAAAAAAAGTAATGTACGCGCTATAATTTGTTCTACTTTTAAACCACCTTAAGTTAATAATGAAAGAAAAATGGCATTTTTTAACATCATGGAGGAGACAAATAAAAATAACCACAATAGCAAGGTCATTTTTTTCAACATTTTAATGTAACTACATAGTAGTTGGATATCTACTGGTATACATGATGTTCAAGACACAGGACAAACATTTTTAACTCCATGTTATCATAGTGTTTTACACACACACACACACACATATTTTACTTTACTCTCTTTACAGTGCAACAGCAGTAGTATGGTACAAGACACATATGACAATAAAACACATTATCTTGCTCTCTTTAAAATTCAGAGATGGGTTATAGGATATGAGCACATTTTTTCTAGAAAGGCCCAAAAGCTACAGAACTTAAAAGCAGAACCGGTTGCGCACTTTATTTCACAATACAAACGCATAGTAGCAGTAACTTTTTAAACTATGCAATAGGCAATTGTGTGTCAATTAGAAGAAACTCCTTATACATTATTTGAAAGTAATAGTAACTTCTGTGAAAACATCTAGATGCACTTGGTTTGAATTATTAATACATATTTGGGCTTGCTGTTACAGTGAAAATTTAAATAATTGGATGATGTGATGCATCGTTGATCTTATACCACAGCAGTTACATTTTATACTGTGTAACGTACCAGCTATCACTTTTGCACATTATCTCTCGTTACAACAGCTGTAACAATTGTTTCTTCACAAGCGTTTATTTTCTTCTCTCCCAGTGGTAAGAATCAATTTGGAAAGGCAAACTCCTGTCCTGAAACTCTGACACAATGACGCCTTCACTAAATCAGTAATCTGTTCTCATGTGGACAGTCCACCATACAAACCACTAGAAAGGCATATTGTATAGAAATGATAACAGTTGTATGAATACATTGAAAATAAATGCAATTTCTGAATCAGGATATACTAAAAGATGTAGAAAATTATTCCATATCAATTAAAATATTCAGCAGAGGTGTGGAAAAATAAGTCTAATTATACAATTTAAGAACAAATACCACTATAGTAACCCTGGAGTTTACCCAAGGTCATGGTGCAAGTGTCAAACGTGTGGTATTTACCACGTTATCATGTACAATCCTTTGAATATATATTCTCCCACTTGGTCTTTAGATGTGGCATCTACCAATTGGTAACCAACTGGTGAAATAAAACACAGTGTGGAAAAGTCCAAAGGGGTGAATACTTATGCACTTAACGCAAAATAAAGTGCAATAAAATTTTATTTTTTATTTATTACATTGTTACTGCTACACAAAATTATTTCGTTTGATTTTTTCATCACAATATAGTCCACGGCTATAACCCATCTCTGAACGTTCTCACGTGTATTACTGGACAACGTTGAGCACACGTTTGTTAAACGATGCAAAAGATTAATGGATATTTAAGATGTTATTAATACATATTACACTGAGTATTGTTCCATATTGAGTATAACCAATCATTATTAGGGCATACAGGACATATGGCATAGTTTATACAGTATATCATGGAAATCTTAACTCTGGAAATGGCAACAAGGACATTTTGATTACGGTTCCAGACATTTAGGGTGTTTTAAACGGCATTCAATCTGATGTGGTGCAATCACTGCTGCTTGTTCAAATCCAATGGCTTGGGTTTTGCGAGCGCTTAGAAATGGGTCAATCATTCTGACTCGCTCGGAGTTGTTAAAGGAAAAAAGTTTTTCCTCAATGATGCAGTCACCCAAAATTATATAAGAAAATAGTGCACAGAAAACACCATCCTGTATTTTTTATTTTTTTTTTACACAAGTTTGTATTATCCATGTTGCTTTCATGCCATCTGCAATATTGTGTCAATAGAAAAGAGCGGATTTAAATAATTTATTCTATAACTGTAAAAAAAAAAAAAAAAAAAAGCTTCAACAAACAGAACATCATGCTACTCTGAAACAGAAGGTTTTGGCCCTGACAGAGCCCTGATCTCAACATTGTGGAGGTTGTTCTAGGAATTTTTCTGGCAGATAGAGAAATGCATGTGCAGAAGAGCTGGAGAAGTTTTGAAACGCAGAAATAAACAATAAGCTGATTTATTTATAATCAACCTGCACCAACCTGTGAAAATGAGTTTAAAAAGGCATAAATTCATTGTTTAAATATTGATCAGATTCATTGTTTATTTGTTATTTACTGCCTTTTATATTCCCTTTAGATATTTTATATCAAATCATTTTAAAATGCATTTTAATGTTTACATTTAAAGCCATTTGTTTTGCTACAGGCTGAATTTTGTTAAGCGATTTTACATGTCACCAATAATTTTTTTAATGAAAGCTTTGAAAAGATTAATTTGGAAAGTATGCTTTAAAAAAAAAATTATTTATCAATTATTTAAAAAATTGTTTCGGGTGTCAATAATTTAGCTTTTTCAAAGTATTATCCTGTACAGTAAAGGGAAAGTTTATCTTGATTGTTTGAGGGAATAAAAATATATCTCACTTAACCATGTATCCTCGAGGATGCCAAAAAATCTGGAATTGTCTGCATAACGTGAAAGACATTAAAACAAATTTAAGACTTAGTTTGTGTGATTCCTTTGCAAAAAGAACATTTAAAAACTTTTCTAAAATTTACCTCTTGGGTTACTGTGAGAGAAAATGGTTCAGTGTGGGTTCGTTGTATGGGTAAGGGTTCAGGGAATCTTTTCTGAAAGGAAAAGGGTCCTACATAAGCATTATAAAGGGAAACATTTTTACTGGTAAATGTTTCATATTATAAATATATATTTGTATACTCAAAGCAATTTTGCAAGAATTAATTTTTAACTGTTAATTTACTTTTGGAAACAAGTAATATTCTATGATCATTCTTATGCAAAATGAACAATTCTATAACAATTCTATAATCTGTTTGGTGCAATCATTAAAAGGTAACATGTATAACCCTAAAGGGCTTCTTTTCAGCAAATTACCTCTGACAGAATTACTGTAAAATATGGTACACTATCCAAAAAGGAATAAGTTAATATCAAATTTAATCTCTTTAGGCTAACCTTTAAAATGTTTTATGAAGAACCCTGAAACAAGTTTTTTCTGCCTGGAGATTTAACTAGAACCCTATTAGAAAGTTACAAATCCAACCAAGACAGGTTCACATTACGTCATTTCATTTAGGAAATTAGGATTCCATTTCAAGATCATGATTTTATTTCAAGTTCAGATAGAAAACATAAATGTGTGTCCCGGTTTTAGGATAAACCTCAACAGGGATTGCGTTGAAATTTGTTTATTTTTGCCATTTCTTCAAAAAGCACTATGTTGGCTCTGTGTAAGTCTCAACGTACAGTAGGACCAGGATCTGAATATGGCTCCTGATTTCTTTCAAAACAATTAAGCAAAACCTTCTGAAATATGGCTTCGTTTGCAGATCTAATCAACGCAGCTAGATTGTTAAACTTAGCATTTTGGTTTATTAAGTGACATATGTTTTTAATATACAGTCCATGTAATTCTAATGACCAGGTAAAAATCTCTAGATGGTGTTTCAGTTTACACAGGACAACAATCAACAGATATACCAATATTTCATTTTCTTAAAATGTTTTTCAAAGGAAGATGAAAGCAATGGAATATTACAGCATGAAAGAAGCATACTTCTTTCAGTGCCTCCATAACTAAGTAAATATCTGGAAGCGTTACAGTTAAATATCGCAAATACATTTAGATAGGTCATTCGATTATACATATTCACACATGTCTGAAAGCAAAAATAAATCTATGTTATATATATATATATTTTGACCATACTTCACCTCAGCTTCTTAAACCATGTAAAAACTCTTATTGTCCCTCAATTCTCATCTTTGGCAGATATGGGCCTGTCCACTAGGTAAGACTGAGGGCCAGCAGGATGTAGGAGGAAATGTATTTTTAAAGTGCAACGTTTGAGCTATTCTTTCCTTAACTGGATCGCTCACTACGCTTCTATACTGTTTGTTGATTTTTTTTTCGTCCTGGGAACAAAACAGGAAACCACCGAATGGATTTCGTCCTTCCTTAAACTCCCGAATTTGACATGATTTTTATTATGCAACCTGCAACTTTTCTTATATGCAGGATACAGATTCGATAGAAAGATTCTTAAATAGGCTTTCCGTCACACTAATTTGGCACAATGAAATAGCAGCAAGTCTCTTTTTCCTTTAAGAATATTAATATTATCTTATGATGATACTGATTGTAATCTATTACTGTTCAAGGACACCAAATAGTAAGAATTTAACCACAAAGTTCAAATACTATGGCTAGATTCCATTTTCCCCATCAATTGATCTATCGATGGGAACAATCAGACGTTTTATTTGTAGTGCAGGTGTGCTGGATTATTCTGCTCATCCAAAGACGCACTCATTGTAGCTGTACTATAGCTGGTGTCCAAACATTCTCACAGTCCAATACATTTGGTGTGATTTCCGGCTCATTCTTCGCTCTCCTCATCATCGCCTTTGGTACCTTTGCTCCAGCGCTGGAAGCAGTGCACGGTGGAAGCCAGGAAGAAGCTGGCCATGATGGCCGCTACGGACACGGAGATGCCAGAGAAGATTATGATGAGGAAGTCGGTGAGGGTCAGGGTGATCTGACACTCCCGGAAACTATCCTGGGAGAGCTGGCTGAGAGGCACACGGCGGCCATCGGTAGGCAATGAGCACTCCATGCTGTCTATACCTGCAAGAGAACAGAAACTAATGACACTTTTTGGTAAAGATTTGCATAAGTAAATAATGTTGCAAGCTACTGTGATGTATCAGCACCAGGCTGTTTGATTCAGCTGCAAGTGTGGACTGTAATATAGATCAAAACATTTCTTTCGAGTAGAAACACCTTAAATATGATGGAATCTGAGATTATCATGTAAATATGATAAAATACATATGACCCAAGCCATCCTAATGTGTTGTAGTCCTCTAATACCATAGGACACTGTTGATTTTGAAATATTTTTTTGCAATATAATAATATTGCATTATACATATCTGCAAAACAGGTATGTCATTAGCAGCACCTATACACAATCGATCCTTCACCAGCCTCCATTCATTCTGTTCATAATGAAAATCTTGGTTTCATGTAACCAGGAGACCGTAAGATGCAATCTTCTCTATCCTGAAAGCTCTTACTGAACAAAACAAGAAGTACTGCACTGGACACTCCTATTAAATAGACATCTCACACTACTACATGTAGAATTCGTTACACTTTGAAGTTCAAGTAAAGCATCTAACTTACAAACACTTGTTTAAACTAATATTATCGAAATAATAATGTATTAGAATGAGTGCATTAAAATAAATAGTGTGTGTGTGTGTGTGTGTGTGTGTGTGTGTGTGTGTGTGAGGTCATCTGAAGTCATTTTAGAATTTTCAATTTACATAGATTAAACAGAATTTGTTTTACCATCAGATTCAAGTACATTTTAAAAAGTACACAATGCCTTCATTGACTTTGTTCAAATATACGCTCTTAGCATGCTGATCAGATTTCCTCTGTCAGAAACATGAACACTCATTTCTTCATTACCATTATTTTATTTAGCAATAAAAAAATGACAGCACCCAGAAATAACTCAGGATTTATGGCAGTGTTGGTGGAGGGAAAACCTTGACCAGTGTTAGAGAGAGAGCGAGAGATAGACTATAAATCTGACAGCAAGAAAGTGCTCTTGAATTCTAATTAGCTATAAAACAAATGTCGCTGTTCTCCTTGATGTCCCTGCTCTGTCACTCCAAAACACTATTAGAAAAGATGTCATGGGCTTTGCAGAGTTGGAAAGTGCAAAGCCTTCCTGCCCTGGTGGCCTCCCATATATAGATCATGTGATGGTGCCTCACTGCCCTCGTCAAAGTCTACACTTTGGTGGATTTTTGTTGAGGCTTACAAGTGTGACTTTGGGACAGTGCCTGTGTTTTTGTGCTGTAGTTTAATAGCAAAATAATCAGAAAGGCACAGACATAGTACATATAAACAAATCCCTTACTTAAATAGGACTAAAGAAATATTCCTTTTACATTTTCACTTAAGTAGAATTACATTTTTTTTAACATACTTGAGTATTACAATTAAAAGTAGTGATCTATGAGGGCTATATTTGAATACTAGATGCAGTTCGGTGTCTCTTGCACTTCATACCTTTTTAGCAGATAGTTTTCATTAATTACAGACACACAGTGAGTGAAACCTTGCTCCACACACACTCTTAGCAGAACTGTTTAAACTTATGGTCTCGTAAGAAAGTCTTCTTGAACACAATTAATGTAGTTACTTATGAGGAACAGCATGGAGTACTGAATTGTAGTGTAGTAAAAAGTGAGATCTTGCACATTAAAATGCAGTTTACCAAAAGAGAAATACACAAATTAAGCAGGAGATACTTGACAGATTGACTCAAGTTTTTTTTTTTCTTTTAATATTTTCCTGCATTCAACTAGCAGTGTTCTTATGACCATATATTGCTTTATCTTAATGTACTGCTCTTTCTATTTCCATTAGTAGCACCTCAATTTAATTCATTTATATTGGTATAACAGATGTGAGACATTGTCCAATCTTAAGAGATAAAGCATTTATAAAAACAATGTATAAAGCTAGGTACTTATAATTGTACATTTTTCCCTAATGAGCAAATAATGAGTTGGGGGAGTGGTAGCTCAGTGGTTAAGGTGCTGGGTTACTGATCGGATGGTCAGGGGTTCAAGCCCCGGTATAGCCAAACTGCCACTCTTGGGCCCTTGAGCAAAGGCCCTTAACCCTCTGTGCTCCAGGGGCGCCGTATCATGGCCGACCCTGCACTCTGACCCCAGTTTCCGAGCAAGCTGGGATATGCGAAGAACGAATTTCACTGTGCTCTAATGTATATGTGACAAATAAAAATTGAGAAACTCTCCGAGATGGCATGAGGAAGAAACCTTGGGAGGAACCAGACAACCTGACCATATATAGCCATCCACCACCCTCAAAGAATAAACCATTTGGAGGGTTATTACTTGTGTATACATTAGGGGTGTAACAGGTGTAAAGTTTTTTGGTACAGAGCTTTTGGTTTGGTACACATGTGTACCGAATGCAATCCTTTTTACCTGTGGAACATAGTTTAAATCTGTGTTTTCTCAGGAAAGTATTAAGTGTCTGGCCGCAAGTTTGTTTAGACTAAGCCTCGCACTTGAGCATATTGTTATTATTATTAAACTTGAAAACATACACAATAATGTTAATGTAGTGTCACTATGGCTACTCACTCAGAACAAGAAATAAGATTTGTTTTGCTCACGCATGGAAACCTTAAAGAATTTATTGTGCTAGCGTAAGCTGCTAATCAGGAAGTGGTTAGCGTCTAACACTAGCGTTATGGATTCTTTAGTGTTTTATGTAAAGCTTCAAGAATTTCTCTGACAGTTCCACATATCAGGGGAGTGAATGAATGAAGGATGAAAGGAATGAAGATATTTGTTAAAGTATGCCAAAATTAGAACAGTTAAGTAGATCATATCTTTATAAAATAAAAAAAATTTTAAAACACACGCACACACTTCTATACACATACAACAAATATTAAGTATTTAATTTTTCCATTTATTACATTTTATTAAATTAATTTAATTTATTTCAATTTAATTGATTACTCAATTTAATCAATATAATAAAAAAAGTATATTGCATTAATTAGATTTATTCTATTTTATAAAAAAAGAAAAAAAAAAAGAAAGAAAAAAACAATTATTTATAATAATATATTATTTCACCAAGCAGGCATTTTATTTAAAATGATTTTTAATATGTAAACTGTTCAAATGTTGATCATGTGTTAAATAACAAACTGTGTTAATAAAAAATGACAAGCAATATTATGTTTTGCATCTCTTCGCCGTAACCGTACCGAAATTGAACCGAATTGTGACTTACTGTAAATTAATGTTTACTAGTGTCAGGAGAAGCCAAAATAAAATTGAATCCTTTGATCAGCCATACCATTAACAGCACTGACAGGTGAAGTGAAGAACAATATCCGGTTACAATGGCAGCTGTCAGGGGGTGAGATTTAAGGCAGCGAAGGAACTGAGGATCTGAGTGACTCTAGGGACTCTTATTGGAACACTCCGCAAGAGCCGCTGTTTTGGAGATGCTCTGAAATTGTTCGATTTGCATCAAGTTTGAAAAAAAGCATAAATATAAATGCTGTTTGTCTTGTTGTGGTCGCTCCTTGCTTTATGTGAAATCGTGGCTCAATGTTTTTGCATGTAAGCAGAAAATGAACACTTGCTGTGACTTTGCTAGTGGGAATACAAGGTTATGATCACTGCTATGGATTTTTTTTATTTTGAAGACGTCACCAAAATTCTATGAAGACATTTGGATCACCTACATAAAAGAATAAAGCTGTAAGCAGATGGTAATTACACTTTGGTAAATGTCAGCAGAGCTTTTATCAGCAATCGCGCTAATGAGATCCGTGGGGAGCAAAAAGCATGTTATTTCTCGTATTTAAAAAAAAAAGTTCACAATCACCAAAATTCAGCCTTAATGATTTCGTCTGCACATTTATAAGACAGCATATCTGAGGTGATGGGCTATACTTAAGCATCAACCAAATTCACAGGAGGCGAAAAAGATAAACGGTTTCTATTTATATTCCCAGAGTTCTCTCAGGTCCGGACTCATTTTCCTTTACTACGATAAAGCGGTGGTCTTTGGGGCTTTTTTTTTTTTTTGCTTTTTTTTGTTTTTTTGTTGTGTCTATGTGTCTCTAAATTCTGAATAATACATTTGCATTCAAGAGACCCTGACCAAAGTCATTGTTTTAATGGGGTCATGGCCTAATACATTTCTAGATAGAAGAATATTTCTGCCCTCTATGAATTGAAATCCAAAAAATGGTGACTCTGGGATTAATTTTGGACTCTGGAAAGATGAGTAACCTGCGAGCAAAAAAGTCAATCAATTCATGAAGCACAAGTCGTAGATCAGGAGTTCACGAAGCATGTCTGAGATCAGTTCAGGGCAAAAATAAAAAAAATGTACAAAACTGTAAATCTTGATTTTTCTATGGAAAAATAGAAAAGAAATTCTATTTAGTATATTACACACAAACATGCTATTTATACAGTACAACAGACAGATGATGTAATCAATCTCTCTATCTCTTCCACAGAAGAAAGTGGGGCAGCTAATATTATTCAGCACACAGGAAATTTTCTAATTTGGCAGCCTAATTGAGATTTAACAAGTGCTGAGTGAACGGTTATCTAATTCTCAAGCACGCTGGAAACAGTTTGAGGGTTTTTTTTATTTTTTTTTATTTTACTATATTAAGTCCTTGAAAGGAACTCGAGCAGAATTTCTCATGTTGTAAAGTCCAACTGTTCACAGTCCATTTGCGTCACTGGCTGCTGGACATTAGCTGGGATCAACTGAATAAATGGCATTCTCTGAAAAAACAAAAAAACAAAAAAAAAATAAAAGACCTTTTCTGGTAGAAACTTTCAAAAGATTTGCACTTTATTTTCATAGATAAAATGAACGATAATGTTGATCATAAATCTTTAACCCCCGTTGGTGTTCTGCACTCTCGACAAAACCAGTCAACTGCACCAAAGATTGAGATTTTCTTTGGAGTCTGGATTTCCTGCGATTGGATACAGTTGAGATTTTAAAGAAACAGACTGACTTCACCCAGCAGTGGGTCCATAATGAGTCATCCAGCATGCCGTCGTTCTGCCCTTTTCCAAAACTTACACAAAGGACACAGATAAAGGGCAGGAACAGAAACATCATTCCCTCATGTACACCGGTGTCACTCTAAAAAATCCCTCTTTTTAATGTCAAACCTACAGTTAGGAATATATTTTGTTTTCACAGCACTGGAGTCGAATCACTCCCCTGAAGAAGACAAGCCATCTTGAAAAAAGGAAGACAAAAGCTACTCGATCATTTGTACCTTGTGTGAAGGTTATGTCGGACTTGAGTTAATGAGATGAAGCGATCAGGCATGTTCGTTGAAGAGACTCCAATCACAGTGGGCCAGGACAAGCCGAACAGACGTTCGGGATCTCCCATGCGTCTCTACTAGAAAGATTGCACTTAGTATAAGCAGGGAAGTAAAGGGAGATGGTATATTAAAAACAGCTCATCTAGAAACTGCAGCCTCAGAATATATTAATTCTACCCAATATATACAGCTAATATACTTTAAATGAAAATAGTCCATTTCAGAATGAAGCCTCATGCTTTAGACAAGGAGCTGTTTAGAAGAAATAAGCCTTTCCTGAAAACAAGCAGATCCTCAACTTCCCCAAGCGTCATTAAAGATCAGTGTATTGGCAATAGGCTGAAAAAAGCAGACTACATTATTACATACCCCAAAACCAATCTGATAATACCAGGGTATTTTACCCAAAAACTGTTTGCTTCTGCCAGGGGGTTATAACAGTAATCTTGTAGCAAAGGAATTACAGCAAATAATTTTTTTTTTAAAAAGTTACCAAATCAATTTTGCAAAAAAAACAAAAAAAACAAACAAAAAAAAGTCTATAAAACATTGTTCTGTATTCTTTCTTCCTGCACCTCATGTGGACGATGACGATGCAACATGCATTTACTTTTCATAGCTCGAGATCATACATTTTTTTTTTTTTTTAAGATAATTTTTGTGTATATCATAGCTTCAAACATGTGTGGATTAAACCATTAAACAGACATAAACCCATGGAAGGTAGGAGAGGATATGCTCACGTGTCATACTCGCAATGTGAGAGTGTGATGGCGGAGCATGACTCACATGCATCAGGAGGGGTTTCCCTCATGCAGAGGACTTAATGGCAGTCACATTGTATTTTCTCAAAACAGCAGCCAAACACATGCACGCTCACACATACGCATTCTGTAAAGAAAAACATACACACAGAAACGCCAGGCAGTTTCAAACCATGGCTGATAAAATATTATATAGATAGATATATAGATAGATATATAGATAGATATGGTGGCAAAATTACATTATTTAGTATTACAGCATTCACTGCAATATTTACAGATTATATCTATCAATATTGGCACGGAAAGGGGGGGATGATATTAGAATGGTACATAGCATTATTTGAATGTGTGTGTGTGTGTGTGTGTGTGCGTGTGTGTGCGTGTGTGTGTGTGTGTGTGTGTGTGTGTGTGTGTGGGCGGCGGGGGGGGGTGGGGGGGGAAGCGGGGGTAATAAAGTAGTCCTGCTGTGGCACATCACTGGGACATTCTGATTGCTGTAAATGAAATAATCAGTGAATGGTAATTGGATAACCCTCCATGGAGAAATAAACACAGTGACCCTGTCACATGAACCGCTTTTTTATGCACGCCTGGGCCTGTATGCAGTCTGGCTCAGACTACCACAGAGGAGCGGTGACGCAGAAATTCAGCCTGTTCATCTCCCTCATGAGTGCGGAGCTACAGTTTATTATGATCAAACATCGAACTGGTGGCTAAAGATTCAATCATGATCTGAATCACAAGCTTGTGCTAAACTTTTGCTAGTCCAGTGTCTGATCGACATTGAGCTGCTGTTGGCTGAGAGACAAGGACAGTTTAGAATAATACATTCGGTTTGTCTGCGTTTAACCTGAACACAGGGCAGACAGCAGCGGATCATGTTTACACACTTTTTCCCATTAAAAGATTCATGGCAGTGGCTAGTGCTAAACTAAAGACCTCTGGGGGCTGTTTATGGCCAAACTAGCACATGGGATACGCTGCACAGACCTTAGTTCTGAGTTGCATCAAATACTTTACAGACCTGATCGCTCCTGAAATATGACAAATAAAGGATAAACAAAAGTTTGTACCAGTGTTATTTTATATTTCTCCTTTATATTTCATAACATTTCCAAGCCAGAGAAATACATTATAATGCAGATATGTTGCTTATTTCACCAAAATACAACTAATTTTATATTCTTCCTACAACCACAGGACTGCTGAATGCTCAGTTCTCGGTTTCGGTTGTAATTTACCTCACAGGTTTATATTAATGTGCTCATTCTAGTATGTTATTAAATCAAGAACAAATCTGCAATAATCAAATAATATTAACAAAGAGATGGAAAAAACATTATGAAACAAAGAAAAACTTTAAGAACTGATGCTGGAGACTTCTTCCATATGTAACAAACATCTTCTGACATAAAACCTTAATTATAATAGTCTGGTGTTTTTAACTTTAAGAAAGGATAAAAAAAAAAAGAGGCTGGGTTAAGCGTTTATATTGGCATGTCATTGCAGACATTTTGCTTAGTGGCGAAGTGTATTTGATGCCATTCCACAAGAAGACTGAGCCAAAGTCTGCATTTATTGTAATGAAACACAAAGGAAAAAACAAAGGGTAATTTGTCCCCTCTGTCTCCTCTTTCACATCACTTCCTTTTCAAAATGGCTATGTGCAGGAAATGCCCAAGCAGGTGCAATTCATTACAAGGGTAAAAACAAATTTATCAAGTAAAACAAATAACAAAACCAGTGAAAAACATTGTAACCATATTATTCTTTCTTTACAGCTTCTACAGCTGCTATAAACAAGTGATAACAGGAATGAATGCTTTAATGGGCATTAAATATTAGGGCTATAACTATCTATTTTAGTAATCAAGTGTTCAACCAATTGTTCCAATGATTGATCGAGTAATCGGATAACAAGTACTTTTTCTTAATTGAGAGCAATAGTAAATATACCAGGTCTCTTAAAATGAACAAGTAATTTGTTTTCTTTTTTGAAAGATTTTCATTTTATTGCTGAAATTGCATACAAGAATATCTGAGAAAACTAAACCCATTAAGTGCATTTACTAAATTGCAAATACAAATATATAAATAAAAATTTAATAAAATTATTAAAATAAATTTCAGATTACTACTAATAATTATTATTATTACTACTAATAATAAAAATAAATAAATAAATAAATAAATAAATAAATAAATAAATAAATAAAATGCACTGTACAGTGTTTGTTTTAGTTTGAAATGATCCCAAATTTGGAAACTTCGTCATGTTCTTTGGACTGAATCTTACAGAAGCCCATTTTTGCCACATAAAAAAATAAAAATAAAATTTCTAGAGTTAAAGGGTTATGCTGACTTCTGTTTATTCCTCACAATTCTGACTTTTTTTTCTTACAAATAAAATACTTTATTTCACGTAAATATCCAACATTTCTGGTGCATTGTGGTATATATATCCACTATGCTGGTTTTTAAACTCTGGATCTTACTTATTTCTACATAATGTACCTTATATGGAAACCAGTACTAGCTGAATTGTTGGACATTTGGATTATGTTTACAAAAAATCGGATCTTACTACAGTTAAAGATATTTTTAATCCATTAAGCCTGGATTCTGCAAAGAGAACAGGATCATGGTGTGTGTGTTTGTGTGTGTGTTTGTGTGTGTGTGTGTGTGTGTGTGTGTGTGTGTGTAAAAGAGAGTGAGAGTGAGAGAATGAGCACAGACCCATACAGACCCAGTTAAGCACCACAAAGCAGACCCAGATAAAAGTACAGTTTGGGTCATGACCACTCTTGCTCTGCAGTCAAAGAAGTCTTGCAGAAGATTATGCAGAGATCCTTATCCTGTAAATGAGCTAAAACCCTGTCCTGCATGCCAGCTCACACTGTAAAATCTAATCCCAAACACAAATAGACACACAAACACTATACGTTTACGATGGACGTCTATAAACCAGGCCATATTACCTCATATTCTACTCTGATGTTTAGGAACTGCTTTATCCTTGATGGAATCAGGGGAGATCTGAAAGCCAATCCTAGGATCATGAAACATGTGATGGCACAATACACTCTGGAATGGCAGCCCTTGAAAGGTGTCAATGGGGCGATTTAGTGTTTACCTACTGCTTTGAGACAATGTTCATTGTCAAAAGCGCTATACAAATAAATAAAAAAAATGAATTAAAATATGGCAGATACAGGGAGAACATGTGAACTTTCACACACACATGAGCTTGCGACCAAACCTAATGACTGGAATAAAATCTATAAATCATCATCATGACCCTCATCTTTGCAAAACCTGTGTTATAATGAGTTATCAAATTCTGTAAATATGTCAACATGTACGGTCACGTAAGAAAATTCACAAGCTAATGCTTAACTTCGAAGTGCGTGTTTTTTACCAGGTACATCAAGTGACTTGTTCTTTTACAAAAATAAATGGTGTCAGTAATTTACCAAGAGTATCGCATTATCCAAAAGTGAGTTTTGGCGTTACATGTATTATATAACTTCATATGGGTTAGTTTGCTGTAAGAGAATATCATATACTTATGATTAAGAACAAGTTCCTTCTTAGTCCTGGAATAAGCTTTATAGTCCTATATATTATGACAGAGAATTTCTCTTTATACTCATGTATATTATAGCAGAATCGTCATTTTGCCCGAATCCGAAAATCCATCCTTCATCATGAACGGCAAGTCAGCTCAGGAAAATGAGCAGTTTTTTGAGAAGAGCTATCTGAAGTTCAGATTTTATCTTAACTGGAGGTTTCAAGAGGGTGATAAACTTTCCCAGGGACATGAGAGCCAGTGTCGTTTTGATTTAAAAACCGCATTCTGATTTAAAACTCCATCATCCTCAATGGCAAAAGCGGCCAACACACACGTTTTTCAAAACCTGAGTAGAGATAACCAGGTCAATATAACAAATGTATTTTTTACATTTGGAAAGAAAGCAGTTATTTAGAAATATTTATACATTCACAGTATGACACCCTTGAGATATTCAGGACAAAAAATATTTTTTATAATCATGTTTTTGAAAACCACGTGTAAATTATCACTTGGATCATTTCCCTGTAAAATAAAGATCCATGTTCCATTTTTAATCACAAGCCATGGGGACGTTTTTTTGAAGTGGTAGCGTTACATTTCCCTTCTCTTGAACTAGGAGCCCCAAACCTGTTTCAGCAAGACGATACCCATGTGCCCAGCTCAATGGAGATATGCTTTACATGGGTTGGAGTGGAAGACATTGAGTGGCCTGCTATAAAGCTCTGACCTCAACCTTCTTCAAAACCTTGGTCAAAAGTGGCTCATTACTCATTACAAAAAAACAAAAAAAAACAAAAAGGAAATGTAAAACAATTCAATTCTTGCTTTTGAGGTCTGGTCATCATCAGGAAACCCTTTCAGAAGATGCCCTAGAGTCCATCCCCCACTCCAAATCCCATTTGCTCAGGTTTGGAAAGGTCACACTAGTTTATTCTTTTCATGACCAGTTTGGCATTCCCCCAGCCAACAAACAACCCCCCTGTGACGCCAGTGATGCAGAAATAGACACTGAGGTGTGATACAGCTCCTTAGTGTATCTGGGAGACCGAGCATGCTATGCCAGTTGGCATGTATTCCAAAGGGATGACTGTTTACAGCTCCTGGGATGCTGCTGTTAAAGCTGCTTATGTGGGAGCCTTGTTTTCTTTATTACACCATGTAATAACCATTCAGTTGACTGCAGTAACTAAACATCCATAGGTAATGCATTTGTAACCCCTTTCTGGTAGTATTTGGCCAATTTACCAGTTGCTAAAGGAAGCTTTCCTGCTCACTACACAGATTATCCCTCTAGCCCAACCCTTGGCTCAAAACTCTCTAGGAAGTACCAAAGACAGCACAAGGTCAGGCTCATGTGTAAACATGCTGCGAGGCAGGCTTCACAAAAGAGTGTACTGCCAGTACCAGCTCTATACTGTTTGCTCATCTCATCATATGTTTATCTAAAGTAATCTACTGTATTTTCATTCACTCTCAAATATTGTTCCTGGAAAATAATGTCCTTGAGACATGAGCGTCAGAAAGCCAGACTCCGAGTGAGCAGAGTAAACAGCTGCCCCTTGACGAGAAATGACCTTGGCAGAGAGAACGTGACAGCTGGGGCCAGTTTATTTATTTATTTTCCAACTTGTGCTTGTCATTGTAATCTTCTAATGGTTTTATTTGGATGGCTTCCACTTCGAACATACGGTATGGGTTTGCATGTGCAAGTACATTTATCTAGCAGGCTTTTGGTCATGCGCTACATGAGCTTTCCTTTTCTGGTATCAGTGACTAATTGTTGTAGATAGTAATTACTCTGCTTGTATTCTGCTCACTGGGTCAGGTCTCCACATAATCAGATTTTGTGGTTTTGTAACTCACTTCATCTTCATCTCTTACAATTACCAATGCTCGCATCTGGGAAAAGCATTATTGCAGGGCTTGGAAATGAAGGTTGTCATTTCCTTGCAATTTAAAAGGAGTTTATTAAATATTCTTTGTATGTTTAACAGTGAAAGTATAAAAACATTTGAATCAAAATACTCATAAAAAATTAACAATCCATTACTGGCACTTGTAAGTTGAAAGTATGTCTTGTGCTGTTATATCACCAAGAAAATGAATTTCTATCATAAAAGGGAAAACTAGAAGTACCTTTCATTTGTATGTATGTATGTATGCATATTTGATATATAATCTCCCCTTTGCCTCATGCAGGATCATCAATGATGTCCCTTGTGCTGAAAGGATTCATCGCATTGCCAAGGAGTCCAATAATGATGCATTGATGGTGCTGGGGACTACAATTTTTTATTCATTAGTAATAAGTTTGTGATAATATCCCATCCAAGGTGTTTTCCTATGTTGATTAATTAAAATTAAGTTTGGTAGAAAGATAATGGCCAGATTAAGCCCGGTCAACTTCCTATATACATTTCAATCTCTCACTTTCTCTATGACTGATTAAGTTGCCGCACTCAGTGCCTACCAGTTAGCAACGCCTACCCTAGTATCCGTAGTGTGGGAATTGCTATTTAAAGCGATGCAAAAGCACTCCACAGAATTCCAGCTGAAGTTGTTTTTTTCACAGTGTTGCCATCGTACTTCATGTCATTTATTTGAGGACGTGGTTTCCAATCAAAAGACCAATGACTTAAAATGCAAAAAAAAAAATTAAATAAAAAGAAATGCAACTGAGTGTCAGGAGAAGCTCAGTAGTATTTCTGCTGCTTTTACACTTGCTTTTAGTTTGTTTTTATAGAACTTAGTTTCACTTTGTCTTTTCTGTAAACAGAGTGTGACACGTTTTGTAAAATGTTTGTGACATGTTCCTGCAATGTAAAAACGTACTATGTGGCTATAGGTGGTGTAGTGATTGAATTACAGTCAGAAAACGTATTTGCATGGTTGACATGATTGATTGAAAAGTCTGGAAATTACAACATTATTAAATTGTCATAAAAAAAAAAAATCACTGAAAAACAATAGACTTGGTTATGGTTATGCCAGATAAGTGCTCACATTACAACAAACTATTATGTAGCTCACCAAAACAAAAAACAGATTGGCAAGCTTTGACAGTTTTTTGGCAATATAGATTTTTGAAAACAGATATAAGCAGCTTGCTTATAACTGGCTAATACACATACAGACCCTGGAGGGGAGAAACATTTGCTTGGCATGACTGTCGAGAGTATGACGTAGACAGAGCACATCCCCATGTGGAGTGGAATGCTAAATATGAGATAGGCTGAGAATAAGGGAAACATGCTTTACCCATAGGAGCCTGACTAGATGCCTTACCAGGCTGAATATGCCCTAGACTGTGTCATTCTGGAACTTCCTTAAATGATGGGTACAGATAAAAATTAAGACCATAGGAAGGTATCCCATTTTAATTGAGTTATTATAAATAGGAAATCCTCGACTGAAAGATGTAAATAAAAGATGGAATCCTTCCATAAATGTTGATTAAACAGATAACATTTATCACAGAATCTTAAGCACTTACCATTTGGAAGCTTGTGGCTGTTCTCAACTAGCCAAGCGAAAAGGTTGGCAAAGTTACAATTGCACACCCAAGGGTTGCCCTCTAACCTGACGACCCGCAGAGAAGGCAGCTGGCTCAGTGCGCCAACCTGGAGACTGGAAAGGGCATTGCGCTCCAGTTCAAGTTCTCGCAGTGAAGTCAAGCCCCTGAAGGCATCCTCATTCACCATGCTCAGGTGAGGGTTGTTGCCCAAGCGCAACTTGATGAGGCTCCGGGACTCGCCAAATGTTCCTTTTGCGATCTCAGTCAGGTTGTTGCTGCCCAAGTCTAAGAAAACTAGCCTGGAAGAGGTACTCAGTGTTCCTGGTTCTATGTGTGAGAGGGAATTGTTCCGGAGATCCAGATACACCAAGTCACTGTAGAGTACAAGAAAGTCAGAGGGAATGCGCAGGATCCAGTTGTTGGACAGCAGCAACCTGCGCACATCCAGCGGGATCTCTTCTGGGAGGCGAGTGAGTCCTCGGCCGTTACAATCCACCGTGTGAGGGTCCGGGCACTTGCAGGCAGCTGGACAATTTTCTCCACGTGTCAGCAAGGCAAATGAGATAAAGGCAAGAAGAGGATGGACCTGGCAGACACATGGCAACATGGTCAAGTGGGTGTGAAGATAGAGAAGGGACTAGAGGGTAGGGGGCAACTGAGGGGCACAGGGAGGGTCAGGGTCAAAGAGCAGGAATTTAGGAGAGGGAAAGGGGAGGGGAAAGCACAAGAAAAGAAAGAAGTCAAAGCCTGCATGGAAGCATCCTGCCCTCCTGGTGATGAAATGTTGAAGGAAAAAAGGTCTTGCCTTGAGAAGCAAGAGAGAGATGTGCAGGCTGTATTTCCAAGAGACCATACAGGAAGCAGCTGTAGAGAGAATACTAGGCTACTGGCTTTGATGAGTGAAGGGAGGAGAGAAACTGTGGGAGGGAGTGAGAGCACAAAAGCGCGAAAGAGAAAGGGGAGGGGAGGTGAACCGTATGTAGTATAAGCGGAATTTTAAGGCAAGCCAAGAGGTAAATGAAAGGGTTCTTTTCGTCATCCTCTCCGTCATTTAGCCGCCGTCGATCATGCATGGCAAACGGACACAAAAAGACCAAGCTCATGTTGTCTCCTGCATGCAATCCCTAAGTCCTTCCATTTGTCAAGCAGCGTCATCCCCCACTACTGATTGAGCGCCCATCAACATGAGCACAAGCGCCTCCGATACAAGCGTCACGAATCGGTCACGATCCTAACACAAGAATTCCCCCCAGTTGTAAGACGTAGTCCACCTTTTGCTCCAGCTTCTGCGTGGTGTGAATCGAGTTTTAGCCAATAACTTGCATCTCGGATTTGCAGCTCTGTTGCTATGGTGCAGCCACAAAGAAATCCTCCGCATATAGATTACACTTGCATAAAAATCTTTGTGCTGCTCGGCTTTTGTTTTGCTGCCCTCCTTGCCACGGTTATGATAACCGGTTGAGTGAAGCACGCACTCAACATGTGATGTCACTTCCTTGTGAAAGGATATGCCAATCATTTTCTCTCAAAAACATTCCTTAAGGCATGTACCTGTCATTGCATTGTATTCCTGTACTATGAATACGTTCCCCAAGGAAAGAAAAAATTATCTGAAAATAAATATCTAATAAAAACAACCAAATCAGGACTAAATAAGATTTAGCAGTGTTTGTATTAATTAAAAAATTAATAATAATACAATTAAATAATCCAGCAGTACTACGCTTCCTTTTTTTCCCCTTTTTAACAGAAAGCAGTTAACTAAAATTATTACAACTCATAAAAATTATTGTGAGATCATATGATTCACACTATAAATCTTTTTGAAGTGGAACCTCTTGAACTGTGCGAATAATTATTCTATTCAATGATTATTAAAGCTGTAAATAATAAATATAATTTTTATTTTTTTTATATTACTGGGGGGGGGGGGGGGGGGGTATTACAAATTGACTAAAATATTATTCAATCCTGATTTCAGATTACTCCCTGTATGAGGTTTGCATGTTCTTCTCTTGTCTGTGTTGGTTTACTGTGGGTTCTCCAATTTCTTTCCATTGTCGAAATAAAAATTCAAGTAGGAGTATTGGTTACAGCAAATTGCCCCCAACTGTGACTAACTGCATGAATGTACTGTGTACTCGGTGCCCCGAGAAGAACTGCCCTCTTATACTTGCGCCTAGTGTTACCGAGATTGGCTCAGAACGCAGGTGCTGGACACTGACCAAGACGAGATTTCAGAAGACAAACTAATCACATTGCATTTAGCATTTCACTTTTAAGTGCATTGCAAAATTGTTGTAAGAAACCACATGAGTTCAGAAAGTGATACCATGAGAAAGCACAATAAAGTAAATTTGGGTTATTTTACCTAAAAAATAATGCAAAGTGCAGCACAGACTGAAAATCTACAGGACAAAAGCAAACCATAGCAACAAACCAAAAACCTGCAGTGCATCGAAAAACACCAGGGACTCAAATGATCATAGATATAAATACACCAGCTAATTTAATAAGAACAAAAAAAATCATACAGACAAGACAATTATTTCATGTTCACATCAGAATGAAGAAAAAGTGATCTCAGTGATTGACTATGGCATGGTTCTCCTTAGTTGTGCTTGTTTAAGTACTTTAGAAACTACTTATCTTTTGAGATATAGTGCTTTTTGACTGTTTACACAAATTGGTGTTAAAAATAAACGTCCAGTGAACGGCAATTAGGCTTCTGAAACAATTTGATTTTGTGTTTGTACTTGATTCGTCCAAAAGCCACTGGTATTTGTATTCAGGGGTTAAAAATGTTGGGCTTTTGACAGGGCAGGTTACGTGTTTAAATCCCAGCACTACCAGATGGGCCCCTGAGCAAGGCCCTTAATCCTGAACTGCTTTAGTGTATAATTGAGATTATTATAGGTTGCTCTGGATACTCTACCTCCATGAGGGGTGAAAAAGCATCTCATAAAAATGTTCTCTCCAAATCCATGCAGGCTCATGTGTATTGTGAAAATATGTTTTCCCCCAATCTTCCACTGTCAGTTTTTGGTCTCTTGAAATAAATTAATTTCATTTCATTTTGCTTTTACAGATTTAATCAGTTTCTCAGTCAATTAATCAGAGTCAGAGCCTTCATGTAAATGCTGCATATGTACTCAGTCTAAATGATGTATTTTTCACGCAGTGGCCCAGACAAGAAAATGGAATTAAAGGAATAGACCGATGTTGTGCCATGAGTCAGAGGACGACAAGTGTAGTAGATTGAATTGGGACGAAAATGTCTATGGCTATAATGGAGGAAAGCTGGCATGAGGAGAACAGCTAACAGGTTATGACCTTAACTGGCCTGGAATGATTCAGTTAGATAGATCCAGTTAAAAGTAAAAAAAAAAAAAAAAAAAAAAAAAACACCTACAAACACCCCAATCATATGGACTGTGTGCAGTAAATCATAGCGGAGTCATGTTTGTTTACAGGGAGCTCATATCTGGTCCCTTGCGTGCTTCATTAGCCATAAATCAGTTGTGACATGTTGGGAAATGAGAAGCAGGAAATGATTTTACAGTATACTGTATGATTTATGCAGTCGAATGAAATAGTTTGCATCCCTACAGGGGATAAAAGAAATGTTTTTACAGTTAGAACATCAACTGAAAACTCAAGTACATCTAGTTAATAAAATGGAAAGATTCACATGTAGATCACTTTCAGAAATTGATTTAACAAATCACTATGAATATCTTGTCATAGTGATTTTTTATATATATATATTTTTTTACACAGTTTGTTACAGCTAGTAAAAGATTCAAACTGAACCTTTATTATTAGATATTGTTGGTCATGCTATTTCAAAGTAAGGGAGCATAAACTTTTGCACTCAGTTGAAAATTACTTTAATATTAAAGTTGCACACTTCAATAGAAACAGATTACTACTATTGGATTTATATTAACATAATATATTAACAGTATTAACAGCATAGCAGTAAAACCAATGCCTGGATTTAACATGAAAATATATAGACACTACAATGTGAACACTAAAAAAAATCTTTATTAATTTATTCAATATTTAAGGATAACATCAAAGGGTGGGGTAATAGACTATGCATGATGTGAACATAAAGACATTGTATTGATTATAAAATGTATTGTAAAACTGTTGTATACAGTAGCTTGCAGGAGAAGAAAAACAAGTTCCTAAATAAAAGCATTTGCTCTACAGGAGTTGTTACTACAGATCCCAAAATGTTTTGGAATAAGGGCATTAATATTAATATTTGACCAAATCAGATTTGTGAATTTAGCTGCACTGCCAAATAACAAAGACTATATGGCTGTAATGTTCTAATTTGTTTATACATCTTTCTAAAGTTGTGGCTACTTGATGATGGAGAGCTCGGGTTTAAAAAGAAAGCCATGAAAGTGTATCTGGAGCAGTGCATCTGCCTTCCATAATTGTCTGGCCTCCCGAAGGTCCAGTTCTCGGTTGTTGCTCCATAGTTAACTGTGCGTGTATAAAATTAAGTCTCCTGCACTTTCATCTCGACAGACTGCAGCCTTGTTCAGGAATGGAAACCTTTGAAGAATCCCTTAAATTAGCCTCGGAACGAGGTCTTATTAGCATACAGACTTTTAACAGTAATTAGCATTGAACCAAAAACAAACAAATAAGTAAATTTTTTGTAGGAGCTAAACTTTAAAATAAAGTTTTAAAAGAAAATCAATACTATCATATTGGTGTGCACGTTCTAATGCATCATTTCAATGGGCACTTTTATAACAAATGATCAATTTACTTCATTTTCCCAAGATTTACCCAAAATTTGGGACAGTTGTGAAGTTATTCAACGTGTCAGGAAGGTCTTCCGTTATTGTGAGTTTTACAGAAGGAAAATTTCTTCTGCAGTACTTAATAAATAATGTTATCCATAAATAAAAATATATAATTGCTTGTAAGTCAGTATACATGGAATCAATTGCTTCAGGATTGTTTATAATAAAAGAAATGCCAAGGTGGTATTTTAAATATAATTTTACATCATGGCATCACACCAGTCCAATTATGATGGGTTTCACTGAACCGAATATTTTATTCCTCAGGTATATAAAGAAAATTCAGCTAAGAAGTGGTCAACCAAACCATTTCCATGACATCAAATGACCACAGGATGTATATTTTCTTGCACAATCTATCATATGGTGACATATAGGCTGGCTATATCTATCATAACCTAGCACAATATAAGTGAGACTGACTCCCTGCAATCAAGCCTCCAAGGAACCAATTTGCTGTTTGATAAATATTTATTGCTGTACTTGAGGACCGATTGTCAGTTTTCTCGGTGTGCAAAGGCTGAACAAAGAACTGTAGGGTCATTAAACCAGGTCAGACTGGTGACCTTGTCTGCATACATCACCAATATTGATCCAACATCAATCCAGATCATGTCTACACCCATAATACAGAATAAATTAACCACAACCAATAACTGTAAAGATGGACAAGTACAAGGTAATCACTAATCAAGTGATTTTGAAAGGAGTGTGTACATTGTTTAGGTTACAAAGAGTTTCTATACTCATGTAACCCAGTCAAGTCAAGTCAAGTTTATTTCTATAGCGCTTTTCACAACAGACATTGTTTTAAAGCAGCTTTACAGAAATCAACAGTCAAGGTGAATGGTGTGCATTTATCCCTGATGAGCAGCCGTGGCAACTGTGGCAAGGAAAAACTCCCTTAGATGTTATGAGGAAGAAACCTTGAGAGGAACCAGATGCAAAAGGGGAACCCAGTATGTGTCATGTAACCCAGTGACATAGCCTTTAACTAACCACCACTTTTATGCACTATGCGCTAGACATTTCTTTTCCATTGGATTATGTTTTTTTTTTTTTTTTTTTTTTCTTCATTTTGTTCACATTTGCTTTGTTTGTAAATTGTTAAATGTTATATTCTTGTTTTTTCATGCCTCATGCAAATGTAACTTTATATATTTTGCAAATCAGTACTTATTGTCCTTGAGAGCATTCGATTGCCTTTCGAATGCAGTTAAGGCAATTTTTAGATGAGAAAATCTTCAATAACAAAAACTAATGCTGCATTAATAAGTCTATGAAATTAGTAGGCTGGCCAGGTAGCTAATTAGGAAACAACAGGGAGTCCTGAAATGTCAGGAACCAAGGGGAATATATTGAGCAAACATTTTATATCTGAATATGTTGAGCAAAAGCAAAAACATCATACACTAGATGGGAAAATGTGTAGAGTGTATGGGCAAATCTAAGTTGTAAATTATAACCATAAATTTCAGTATACACAAGTATATATGGTTCCTGGCTTTTCTATCTCTGTTCTTTATATTGATTGCTCCTCAAACATTAGCAATTCTAATCATGTTTCTTCGAATGCATTTAAAGAACCAACTTAGCATGCCTGGAGGAACTACAATTAATAAATATTACATTCAATATTTCTTCATCTTCAGTATATATATTTTTTAAATAGTACAAAACATAGCTCTCTCCTGCCTCAACAAATGCCCACAGACCCTATAGAGCACTTTGTATATACATATACATATATAAAGGAACCTCAGCAGGCATCTCCATAGGAATAGCGAAAGAATTAAGTAGTTTGCACTGAAAGAAACATAAAAGACTTTAAATTCAAGGAAAGAGTTTTTGATATGTGGGGGAAAAAAGTATTTAAATAAAATAGCAGTTTAAAGGGTTCCTGTTCTTACAAGTTACATAAATGAGTGAAACTGTGCAAAGATATATAAGTCCAGAAAAAGAAGAACATGCACGACAAAAACTAATTCTCAAAATAGTAGCATAAACGTTTCCAAATCATTCGTGTCTTAACTGGAAACTGTGGTCCAAATATAAAATGACCCATTTTTTATGTACTGAAAAACTTTCAACTTTCTTTAGAACATACCAACTGTAGATTTTCTACTTAGAAACAAAAATAGAACAAATAATAAATATTTTTTTTATTTATATAATAACATTTATATTATGTTTTTATTTTTATTTATATGATAATAAATAATTATTCATAAAATTGAATTTGAATAACTTCTACAAGTTATCTCTAGTTTCCTAGTATTGTGAATTTCCCTAATATTTGCATGAATATCTACAGAGCCCTATGTCCTGTAAACTGACTCAAATATTACTATATTGAAAAATCCAACAGGGATCAATAACACCACATATCTATAGCCCCCAATAATCTGAAATTTGAACTGCTGTCAGAAAAAAAAATCAGGATAAAATTCTGGTCAGTCAGCCTAGAAAATAAATAAATAAATAAATAAAAAGGTGTTTATCTTTGGAGAAACACAAATTCTTTCCTCGGTTCATCCATAATGTTATGAGCGCTCGCCTAAGGGGACCAATAAGTCTGAAATTTGTTCCACACAATGGAAAAAAGAATAAGGTTATTTTATACTATGTGTAGTGTAACTACACTTCCCATAATGGAAGATAAAATTCCCTCTCCCACACACACCCACACCATTAAACTACTTCAGCAGTGGTTTCATTAACAGCAGGCTGAACTTCCTTCACTTTAAATGACTTTAAAATGGATGCAAAAAACAAACATTCTTTACGATGGTTGAGGCAGTAAGGATTTGTTTTCCAGCTAGCATTGTTTGGTTACATTTTGCCATTGCTATTTCAATTTGTATTCCTCAGTAGCATGTTACATTTGGGGTTTATCACCATTTGCAGCCAAAGCATTGCTCTCAATGTGCAATGTCTCAAACTTTTTCAGAAAAGTTCACTGATCTGTTTCATACAAATGCAGATTACAAATACATACCTACATTTACATTTGTCTGGCTAACTAGCTGAGCTAACTCTAGACAAATGAGGTATGCAAAGCTTGACTAAAAATGTTTGTGTGTCTAAAGATACTTGACTTCTCAATCTGAATGTTTTTAGTTTTGTCTTCTCTCTGTGAATGCAGGATTTTAACATTTGCATATATTCATAATTAGCAGGATAGTTTACAAAGTAGCAAACAAATTAACACCTGATGACATGTGTAGTTCTAAGACCTGCCAATTGTTCAAATATTGAAATACTTGATTGAACCAATCATCTAATGGAAATCATCCAATTGAAAAAAGAATATTGATGTCAGGTAGCTCTGATAAGCTTATAATTTCTCATGCCATGTGGTGGTGGTGGTGGTGTTGTTAGCTAGATCATTCTTTTCCAACAAAACCAGAAATATTTTTGTTTTTATTCTATATAAAATTGTTGGCACACAACCACTGTACTGCTAGATCAATATCCACAATTACTTCATATAAAATATTAATGTTAGGTTAAATGGGGAAATTAGCATTTGTACCATTTTCATAGATAGCACTTGCTAAGGGAGATTGAGTTTAACAATGTAGAGATGGTATTCTCTTCAGGTCTTGGCACATCCACTCTGCTGGTGTCATCTGCTCTAAGGTTGTAAATACCATGCCACATATATAATCTACAGTGGTTTGTAGTCTGATAAAGGGCAAAACCATCCAACAATACCCAGCAGGAGCTGATGAGTGAATGGGAACGAGAGGTGGGAGGGCTAGCCGCTGAGAGCACAGAAGTGAAATGTTCCCCGGATGCAATTAAAGTTCTCGGGACATCAATAAGTAATGAATGTCAACAGCAGCATGTTGTTTGGCTTGGGAGGGTGCTGGTGGCCCACAGTCTCTTATGTCCAGAGCGTTTCGAGAAACAAGTGGTAGAAAAGTTTGCTCATTAAAAGCCTGGTCTGAGATAAATTTTAATGATCTAAATGGTTCTAAATACAAATTATAGCACATAGGTTTTTGAGTCAGCATAGTAAAGGACAAAGTCTGTTGATATGTCATGTCCCTTTGGAATGTGTTCGACATTGAAGATGTGCAGGCAGTTGTCATCTTAAGCTGCAGTCAGATGATTATTGGATTTTTTTTTAGCACACAGATAGAGGAAGGATTAGTCTTCATGCAAGGGCACCTGTAGTTTATGCAATAGGCAGATCGAATTCTGATTTCAGCAGTGCTTCAGCTTTAAATTGGGTATTAATATCATGCTGTATAATAACTTATTTACTCTGTAGCATGCAAAAGTTTGCACACCCTTTTGGATATAAAGATGTAGGCAGATAGTGTATCAAAGTACAAATTGCATGTGTTGTACCTGGGGAAATGATCTACTATTAACTTTTACAAAATTTGTCAATATTTTATTACTATACTGACTAGTTTATGCAATTTGACAGTGTATGGATTCCTCTCATTTTCTAATGTTTTCAATGTGACTGTGTAATAGATTTAGTTATGCTTGAGATCCATCAGATGGTATTATAATAGTGGAAGAAACGAAAAAGTCTATAGTCAAACTCATATACTCACTGTATACAGAGAAGGGAAATCTTTCCACCATGAAAAATATTCCGTTTAGCAAAAATTTAAAAAAAAAGTCTGTTTGGTATTTGCTCTTTTGATATTTCCACTAATCCAAAGATTGTGAAAAAACACTATATAGGCAAATGTTTGTCGACACCCAACCATAATGTGCTTTTTGAACACCCTATTCCACATGTAGTCCCCATTTGCTGTTATAATAAGCTCCATGCTTCTGAGATTTTGAGTGTGATTGTGAAGATTTGTGGAGATTCATTCAGCCACAAGTAAAGGTGTTAGTAAAGTCAGGTAGTGATGTAGGTGATGTGAGGAGGACTGGGGTGCAGTCAGTGTTCCAATTCATCCCAAAGCTGTTCATTAGGTTTGTGGTCTGAGTTCTATAGCAGGCCACTCAAGATCTTCCACTCCAAACCATGTTAAACGTATCTTCATGGAGATCACATACGTCCTAAGACGTCTTACACCCAAAGACGTCCTTTACAATTGTGTCCCTTCAACTTTCTTGTAACAGTTTGTGGCAGAACCATATTTAGCTGCAAAAGTCAGTTGTGCCAATCATTTTATGTAGCTCCAACACCAACATAACCTCTTAAACCTGAGCACAAGCCTAAATTAAATAAAAGCATAAATAAATAAATCTGATTTTATATTCAGAAATTATATGAGCCACAATTGAGTTCGCTATAAGCCATTTTCAGGACTTCTGTCACCACGGTGCCAAGAGGGATGTTTTATTTCTAAAATACGAAAAACATTTCTCTGCAGGCCCTGAGCCTCTATCAGCTGTGCAATTTTAACTAAAGTGCCTCTGTGCTTGATTATGTTGGCAGTATTTGAACTGGTGAAACTGCATGTAAAGCACTTCCTTTAATGAGCACAACAAAAAAAAAATCTGTGGAACGTTTTATTTATTTATTTAAATCAAATAGTGCAACACATCAGCTTTAATACTGTCTTGGGAATACATAATGTGGATTCTAGGCTTGCTTGTGACTAAAGTAAATGTGTCACATCTCACCAGGGGGAAACCAGGTGCGCATCATGATGTTCTTAGTCGGTACCTTCAGAAAAAGGGAAGGTAAGAGTGGCCTGCCTTCCTTAATACAGAACTAAAGCAAAATATCAAAGCCATCTCTCCATCTCTCAGATGTTCTTCATCACGTGACCACCATTCTTTCTTTTTTTCCAGACAGAAGAGCCAGTGAGATTGTGAGACGGTGGGCACAATGTTTTTCTTCATTCTCAGAGAAACACATCTCAGCCTGGTTCACACTTGTGCTATTAGAGGAGCTGTTTATGGGAGCGTGACAGCCAGGCGATGAGAGGACCGTCAAAGTGAAGTTGACGTTTTCTCAGCACATGCCAGCTCTTGGAAAATGTAACATACATCTGCCGTAACAATTTTATGGCCACATTTGAATCATATTTGTAATATTTCTGTTTATACTTCACGATGCTATCACCTGGTTTATACGGTCAAGCTTAAATGTGAAATGCTTTACAGGAAAATGTGCTTTCATGCAAATCAATTCCACAGAATCAATAAACATTATGATTTTATTTGTTTTTGGATTGCACATATATTGAGATTGGCTGCTTAATATACTGTACCACTGAGATCCAGAGTTTTGCTGAATTTATTAAAAAAAAACAAAAAACAGAAAGCTTCCTCTTTGTACTTTCCAGACAACATTTACTGGCCTGATACTGATTTAGTGAAGTAGCAAATGCATGCACAAGGTTTATGCGTCATCGTCAGATGGAAAAGGATTAGTTTTAGCTACTGTTTTAGGATCCGTGTGAATCATCACATCATTGCAATAGACGGACAGAATACAACAGAATAGCAATTACTGTAAGCAAGCAAAAATAAAAAAAAATAAAGGCTTACAAATCTTATATTTGTTTAAAGACATCAAAGAAAAGGGAAA
Source organism: Silurus glanis (assembly GCA_014706435.1). Lineage (NCBI taxonomy): Eukaryota > Metazoa > Chordata > Actinopteri > Siluriformes > Siluridae > Silurus > Silurus glanis. Next base: position 282,103 of record JAAIIK010000109.1, on the reverse strand, counting down.
TATTTGTTGATTATAAGTTAATTATATTTGCTAGGATGTGTGCAAAACCTCCGCAACAAACAAATAGCAATGTATTATTATATAAGGTGATCTATAAAGTAGTCGTTTAATATCTCACCTGCTTTTGTATTGCTATCTTAAATAGCACGTTTAAGAGCCTCAATGAAAATATGTGGCACCTCATTTATCACACAAGTGGATTTATCATTGTGCAGTTCCAGTTCAATTCCCAATTGAGCCGAGGAAAATATTATCAGTAGATATCATGAAAAGAGACCTGCATACTAATAAATAAGAATGAAAGGGTCATATTTTGTATTCAGTTCCTGAAGTGTTGAACTAAAATAAATCCGCTAGTTTATCCTTAAATGTCAACAGATAAACCTAAAGATTTCATTTGAGTGGGGAAAAGATTTGATCGAGTTCCAGAATGTTCTGTGAGGTTGTTGAAGGCAGGATGAAAGAGCACTTAATAAAGAGTCTGCCCTGTTTATACAGAATGCTCTCTCATGGCAGACACCCTAAACAAGATTCTGACAGGCTGGAACGTGGAATTCTTGTGGAAATGTCTTGCCTACTGTAAAGGGGTAGAAATACTAATGGGCAAAAGCATTTGTCTGTGAAGTAAGCTTGTGAGACCTTATCTGAAGAAGGTGAGACAGCATAATCCCCATGTAATAGAAAGCATCGATCTAAAAGTATGTTCTAAAATAATTACTGACCCATATTGCAGTTTTTTTGTTTTTGTTTAAATGTACAGTAGGCAGGAATCAGTTTAAGAAGTGACCCGTGATGAACACGACGAGCCAAAGGACAGAGCTCAGAGCTGAAGTGTTGCTGAAATGCATGGGTTTTCTATATCTAGAGGATACACAGTGAAACAAAACAACGTTCCCACAGGACCAAGGTGCTCCATAAAACAAGATAAATTAACAAAACACAGAACTACACAAAACCAACTAGGACACTAGTCTTTGGACACAACTTAGGACATTACAAAAAGTACACCATTTAGTGCAAAACAGTACAGTGTTGAGTAAACACCGCAATACTGTAGCTCTGACTAGTATAATAAGAAAGATTTGTACTTGTGCAGATTTATCTGTATGAAATAATAAATACTGTACATGTAAACAATGAAAGTTTTAGCAGCAATTGTGCAAAACATCAATTTTGTGCAAAAGTTTTTGTGTGTGTCTCAGTTCAGTCTCTTCATGATGAGAAGTCAGGTGACTCATATAAAGGAGTCTGTTATGGTTATATATTCTTGGTCAAACACACACATATATAAA
>JAAIIK010000109.1:247448-268646 GCA_014706435.1 Silurus glanis | reverse complement strand
CACACAGGCTACGTGGTATCACCGAGAAGCAGAAGACGACACCAAATATGTCCTTCCTGTTCACAGCTACTCGGTTGGAGCGGTGATACTGAGGAGAGACACACTTGAGGGATAATGTGATGACATTTGAGCAGTGTGGGATGTCGGCACCCTGCTCCCAGACCAAGAGCTGAGTTCTCTCACCAGGTGATGGAGAACTCCAGTTCAGGGAGATAATCTCTCTCACTCTTTCACAAACACAAGTTTGTCCTGAGACACTGAATGAAGCTCATTTCTAGGCTGCCACTCTACAAAGCTTATGTTGCATGATGAGCTAGTTTAACAGGTGAAAAAAAAAACATGGGGGAAAGGGGGGGGGGGGGGGCTTAGATATATTCTTTTTGTTTAAAGATCTCTTACAACTTGTTTTTTTTTTTTTTTTGCATGTTTTTGTTTTTTTTTGCTTTAAAAAAAAAAAAGAAAGAAAGAAACAATTCAATTAAGGAATGCCATGTGAATGGTGTTCCCAGGCCATGTATGTGTGTATGTGTATGTGTCTCATTTTGGCAGGGCGACAATTATCTCATTCTTACCATTGAGGTTTAAGGGCCTTGCTCAAGGGCCCATCAATGACAAGGGGTGGGGATTTGAACTCCCAACCTTCTGTTCAGACTATCCTTCTTTTCAGGGTCAGGTCATAAGAAAAGAGTATTTGTAAATAATTGTTGAAAGACTTTTTGCTCACCAGCAGCTTTGGATCATAGACATGGGACAGGATAGCATTATTAGCCCACAGGATAATATAACCCCACAAGGTTGTATCTATTGAAATGTTAGAGTAACCCTGCAAAAAGAAGGTGCAGTCAGTAGAACATTGTTAAATCACTGATTGGTGAGTCAGTCAGATTGAAACATAATTTAAAGTGTTTGGCGTTGTGAAAGATTAGCATTTGTTGAATAGATTATACTGTGTTGACGGTGTGGCTCTAAACCGATGGACAAACAACAACAGCCTTTAGTTTTCAGTTCTTTGTGTGAATCTGCCTTATATTTCTAGCCAACATTCTGGGTCAGGAAAAAAAAACCAGGGGAAAGGGGGGCCCGGATGTTCCTTATTTAAATATTGTAGAATATTTCAGTCTAGACTTCTCCCTGGTGGCCAAATGGGAGAATGCGCTCCCACCTGCTCACCTTACTGACAAATGACCAACACGAACTACTGTATACGTGTGTGTGTGTGTGTGTGTGTGTGTGTGTGTGTGTGTGTGTGTGTGTTTTTATTGTTTTATTTGTTTTTGTTTGTTTATTTATTCATTTTATTTATTTTTTATTAGTTCTTTGATTAATGAAAGTCTAGTCTGTACTGTTCAGTTCATTTTTCCGATTTAATGCAGAAAATTTAAAATGAATAACTTAAGTTAATATTTATTATCGTTTTAAATAGATGCTTTTGAAGAGCTTGTTTTTCTTTAGTGGACAATCAAAAGGAATTGTTTTAGCAGATCAAAGTTCATATTTGCATTGTCAAGAAAACACTTCCTGAATCTACACACCTGTACAACGTCCGTGTATAAAGCTATAAAAGATATATACTTTTGTTAGATTGATTTCCTTTTCTCGTTAATAAAATCTATAACCAATATAAAATCTACTGGTAAACAGTCAAAGTAGTAGTAGAGTTTAAAAGAAGCCTTGTGAAGCAAGTGGACATTGAAAACAGGACACAGCGACATCTGGTGGCCAAATGAATTGCAGCAACTATACATTTTGTTGTTGATTTCATTGCGAAATACAGAACGTCCCGAGCTTTTCATAGCATCACGTTACCTTTAATTCCCTTCCCTGCCATTCGGGTGTCCTTTTTGCCTCAGCTTTGCCCACTGCATTGTGAGTTATGGGGAAGCATATTTTTAATCCCTCTGAGATGATGTGGTACCTCAGCCAAACATCCTCTCTCAGCAACAGCCTTCACTTGTCATATTGTCCATCTATCATTGGTTTCGAGGCCTTCCTACTAGACATGTTTAGAATAAAAACCACTTCTGGTTTTGCATTGTGTGATGTCGTCGCTCGTGTGGTAATTTGACACAACTTTCTAAACACGAACCCTTCGATTCACCTCAGAAAAAGATTGTTGAACGAAAAATCAGTTATTTGAAGAATATGATGATGATTATGATCAGGGGATTCGTGCAAGTTAGAGCAATAAAGGGTGGAGATGGAAATGTGTTGACTAGTGAGGAGAATGTGTTGAGAAGATGGAGGGAGTATTTTGAGCAGCTAATGAATGAGGAAAATGAGAGAGAGAGAAGGTTGGATGATGTGGAGATGGTAAAGCAGGAAGTGGATAGGATTAGTAAGGATGAAGTTAGAGCAGTGATTAAGAGGATGAAGAGTGGTAAGTCAGCAGGACCAGGTGACATACCAGTAGAAGCATGGAGATGTTTAGAAGAGAATAAGCAAGACGTGCAGACCTGCAGTAACTAGGTTGGATTGCATCAAGGATCGGCTCTAAGCCCTTTCCTGTTTGCAGTGGTGATGGACAGTTTGACGGATGAGTAGTAGGAGTAAGACAGAGTATGTGTGTGTGAATGAGAGTGAGGGCGGTGGAGTGGTGCAGTTGCAGGGAGAAGAGGTGGAGAAGGTGGAGGAGTTTAAGTACCTGTGGTCAACAGTGCAAAGTAATGGAAAGTGTGTTAGAGAAGTGAAGAAAAGAGTAGGATGCTGCATGGTTTGGAGACAGTAGCATTGACTAAAAAGACAGGAGGTGGAGCTGGAGGTAGCAGAGCTGAAGATGTTGAGGTTTTCGTTGAAAGTGACGACGATGGACAAGATTAGAAACGAGTTTATTAGAGGGATAGTGCATGTAGGACGCTTTGGGGACAAAGTGAGAGAGGCCCGATTGAGATGAAGAATCTCAATCCTCAATAATCTAATGCGAGCAGCCAAAAGAAGAAGATGAATTCTATTAACTTGATTAAAGACATTTTACTGATTTATTGAAACAAAATTTTAAGATTTAATAAATATTTTTTTTTTCTTTTTTAGTTTTTCCGTATGCACATCTGTTAAATCTGTCATAAAATAAAAAAAATCGAGTCTAGACAAATTAATACATTTATGCCGAATTAATGCATTAATCAATGAAACAGTAATGTGACCTTGGTGTTGGGAGAATTTAGAAATTTTGGGATGTCATGTTTAGGATGACTGAGGTTGAAATATAAGCAGGGTTTATGTTTTGGCTGAAGTGAAATTTTTTTTTTTTTTTCCTGGAAGTATATTATTAATTGAAAATACTGAGATAACATATAAGCAAGATAATATTTGGAAATAATGAGTTACTAAATCAAAATAATGACCTAAATAAATGACCTAGTGGTTTAGGGCTTCCTTACTGTGAAACTAATAGGGACTTGTCTGTATCAAACAGGAAGCTGACCTCAAATAATGACATTTGCTTTATTCTTTATTTAAACACTAATGCAACTTATATGTTTATTAATAAAATATTTTATATTTTCATAATCATCATTCAGTACAGCCTACACATTAAAGCATCTGAGCCTCCTCAGCAAAAACTTCTTGCTAAGTCTTTTCCTATAAAGGACCTCAAAGTTGTATTACTTGTCCAGTTTATTTTTGATTTGCACTCCTAAAAACTTTTAGGTATTCAATATTTCCACACCCTACATTTACATTTATGCTCTTATCGAGAATCACTTACTTATCTAATGTATTCAATGGAGCAGTTGAGCGCTAAGGTTGTTTTTCTGTGTCACTGTAACCACTGGCATGCTCATTAGGGATAAACTCATAGGTACTGATTGATAAGTGTACATTTTATATTTGTAATGTATTTATTAATGTAAAACTGCTTTGGGACAATGTCCATTGTAAAAGCATCACACAAATCATATTGATTTAAACTGAATGGTGAAGGAATAACTTCAGCAGATTTTAGGAATTTAGCAAAACAGTTAGCAAAAGCATGCATTAGATTTGCAAACTGATTTGGTTAATCTAGGTAAAAAGTATTATTTTAAATATAATATTAAAACCAATTTTTCCCCATTATAAAGAATGATATTTATTTGATTTGTCCTCATTCACCTTCAGCAAAGCCACATGACAGATGTTGGTCTAAAATAATATACCCTGCTCAGAGTTCCTAGTACATTTCCTGTTGACATGATCATGGTATTTTTTTTTCTGCACAGTGCATAACCTTCTTTCACCATAATATTACAACCCAAACTTTATATTATTTTTAAAACTGAAAGTACCAAGGATCTGGTACTCAAAACTGGTCCTGGTTTTCCAGAGAAATTCTCAGACATCTGATTCTGTGCAGCAATACAGATGCCAAGGAAACATGATAGACAAGCAAAGCAGAAACCAAATTAATACCTCACGCATTTATTTCTTTATCAGTTTTGGGGATCACAAATCGAAGGCATCTGCACAATGCAGGTAAATCTTTTTTTACTTGAGCATCACATCCTGGAGCTTGTCACCTGATCAAGTCACTGTACATGTTTACTATCCACAATGTTGTCTGGGCTAATCGACCCATTATTATTAATGATATCATGCTGCTTTGTACAATTGAATAATTTTTTTGTTTGTGCAATTAGACAGATTTATTTGGGAGGAATCCACACAAAGCCACTTAGGAGGACTCATGGAAGTGCATCATAATGTTTTTTGGAAAATAACATGAAAGGAGAAAATATTGTATTTCTATATCAAGATTGATTGTGTCCCTATTGTTCATCTCAGGGGTCTGCCTTTTACGATTCCAGCTGGAGTGAAATACACTGGATAAGATAATGATAAAATTGACATCTGGAAACCCAAAAGGAGCTCTGGATAAGGGCATCTGCCAAATTCCCTAAATGTATTTGAATAAATCTGAGGAACTTTATTGTATTTACATACTTACATTTTTTTTGATGTACTTAGAATCCTTCCGTCTTTAATTCTAAAGCCACCCTCTTATCACCATGTATCCATCATCATGTATCCACCATCACTATTAGACTCTATCCATGTCTAAGCGTTCTAATTTATAGCACAAACAAATCAGAGGACTGAAAAGCGTTGCCAGATTGGTGTGTTTGCTTCCAATCTACCGCAAGATGACAAGTGTTTTTTTAAGAACTTACTTAACTTGTGAGTCATGACCTGGCAAACCCAGTCAAAATATGTTTTATTAAATTGTTCCTGGTTTATATGGTTCCCTCCTACCAGCTAGTTCTCCAATTTTCAAAGACAACTTCCATCCATATACCTCGCAAAGCAGCATAACACACTGAGGAAAGTTGTTTCCACCTGCTTCGGCATACATGAGCTCATAGACATCACATGATTTCCTACTGATGATATTACTCGCTTGGCTGCTGACCACAGATGGCTTTAGCACCACCGGGGTTTTTGAGGTCACAGTCTCTGGGCAAACAATGGGCAAAGTGCTTCCGTTGCATCAGTCGAGCACTCTGTGTTGACTCGCTCTTAATACAACAAAAAACTCAACACAACAAAACCATTTAATGGATTCATGCAAGAAAAATCTGAACTTCACAGAAAGTACAGTGTTCTCAATTGGTTAATTCTTTTCTTGAGATGATTATTTTAATGAAAATGCTTCGTCACGAACAGATCATGGCACGCCGATGTCACCATGGCGATGAGAGGAATGAACTCCTGGAAGTCAATCTCTCGATCTCCGTTCTGATCCAGATCAGAAAACAGCAAGTCGAGGATACTCTTGTCCTGAATATTCTGCAGAAGAAAAACAATAATTTATTAGGAATATGTATTGTAATTATAAAAAAAAAATTGCCTTTGTATAACAACTCCTAACACCCTTGAAGTTGAATAAACACAGATCTAGTGGAACTAGATTGGATCTTCCCAGAAAAGTGGAGGTATATACGTATGATTTTCCTTTCAAATACGTTTTTTTGTTATTTAATTTTATTATTTTGTTTTTAAGAAAATAACTATATTACGACTGTACTTCTCAAAACAGAACATATAACCAAATTGCACTTTTCTGCTGTTTTCTGTCTAATCACATGACAGCCCAATCCCATTGGTTAAATAAATAACAAAAACATGAAATTAAATGTAACAGATTAACTGCACCAAATATATGAATGTCCTTACATAAACGTGTATAGTTTCACTTTTTGGGTTTTTTTTGTTAATAATTTTGGTGTTGTGGTACCACAGTGGTTAAGGCTCTGTATTACTCATCGGAAGGGTGTGGATTCAAGCCCCAATATCACAGTGCTGACACTGTTGGGCCCTTTGAGCAAGACCCTTAACCCTCTGTGCTCCAGGGTGCTGTATCATAGCTGACCCTGCACTCTGACACCAGTTTCCTAACATTGCTGGGATATGCGAAGAAAGAATTTTACTATGCTTTTATGTACATGTGAACTTTTAAACTTAAATGTCCAAATCAAATCAGCTCTGAATATAAGCACTGTGAATATAATAATAGGATAGGATTAAACACGTATGTTAGCATACATTTAAATGGTTAGTTGATCGAATAAAATGATCCTGTACTGCACTACTGCACTCAAACTGTATAAATATACACATATACACTTCACTCTGGTTAAAAAAACTTTAAGGACCATATATATATATATATATATATATATATATATATATATATATATATATATATATATATATATATATATATATACATTTATTTCTATTTCTATTTTTTAATAACAAAATTGAGGTACGTCATTGTGCTCGAACCTTCTTCAGTGTATGAGACAGATTGCCTCATACTTTGCTTGCATAATTTGATAGTAAAAACCATGTCCATGAACCACAAATGGAAAATCCAACTGATTTGAATTACAGGTGACCCATTCTTTTAACAACCAGTCCACACATTCATAACATCTCGAACACCTTACCATGACAAATTGGGTCATCTCGTTGTTAATAAGATTCTTCAGGTCGGCCTTTTTCAGCTTACATTTGTCTCTGGAGTACTTGTGGAAGGTCTCCACGATGGTTACCATCGCCTTCTCAAGATCTGATGACATTGTCCTGAAAAACTCTGAAATGGAAAAGGTTTTTCGGATTATATACACACCGCATATTTCATTCATGCAGTACTTCAACATGGCTGTCATAACCTGTCCTAATCAGCTGAATGATATAGTAAATGATATAATACCAAAAATTGTCATCCACCTTAAAGATTAAAGATGACTCAAATGATCTGATCATGCACTCCTTTTAGAATATACAGCTCATCTTAGCAATACCGTTATTGTACTCAATTTTTTATTCTATTCCTAATATAATAAATTACCTTAAGAAGAATGTCAGACTTTTTGGTCGGAATATAAAGCGTCCTTCTCTGTTGCAAACACCACTCCTTGTGAATAAGACGACTTTACAGAGATGGAATTGAGTGTGTGAATACGTATTGATTTTTTTCATCCTTGAAAGGCCAAAATGTGGTAACTAATAACAGCCAAATGGAGTTTGGTGGGTAGAGAATCGAAAGCTCTTTGGAGAAATAGATCCCATTAGCAGAAGTTGCACTGCATTTGGTCTTATTACACATTTTATTCATCAGGCAATTCAACAGATTTGTACATTTATTTCTGGTTTTACATTCAAAATTAAGTAGAAAAATAAATAAATAGTCCTATTAGAGTCAATAAATATTCAACACAATTTTTTTTTCCCTAAATAAACCTGTTTAATCTGTAATTACCTTGTTTTTTCTGTTCCGTGACACACATGAACTGCATACATTTTTTCATGTTAAAGTAGATCTAGCTTCTTTTTTTTTTTAACAAGTTTTACTTCCTGAAACAGTGTTTCTATAGTCCTTGTTTAATGTTTATTAAGCTGATATTGTGATTCATGTTAAAAGATTCACACATATGGTTTTGGGTTTCAGTTGATTACACAGGTTATGTGTTTTTCATGTGTATTTTAAGTGAAATATTTATAATAGCTTTGAGTCAGGCAGGAAAACAAAAAGCATAAAAGCGTGCAAAATTCCTTGACAAAATAAGAACAAAAGAGTAAAAAACACCTCCAACAGGTCGAACCAGACACAGGAAATGATAGTGTCTCTCCTTTTTTTTTTTGTGGGTTAGAGTTCAATGTCAAACTGTAAGACTTGGCACAAGTTGTTTCGATACAGGTATTCACAAAAACCTTTCTAAAAAGAAAGAAAAAATTTTAATCTACGGTCGCACATAAAATCAATCAAATTTAATTAAAGCAGATTAATATTTCGAAGAGTCATGTTTAGTGGTTTAGGGCTGATTTATTTTATCGAGTGAATTTACAAACACTACATTTATAACACAAATGAGACTGCCTTTAAAGGAAGAAGTGGTAGCTCAGTGTTTAAGGCTCTGGTTTATTAAATGGAAGTTCAGGATTTCAAGCCCCAGTATCAACAGGCTGCCACTCTTTGGCTCCTGAAGAAGTTCCTTAACCCTCCGAGCTCCTGGGTAGCTCTCGGTTACCGTCCGGAAGGTAGGTGGCTCAAGCCAGAGTATCACCAAGCTGCCGCTCCTGGGCTCCTGAACAAGTTCATTGACCCTCTGTGCTCCAAGGGCTTTGTAATCATGGCTGATCCTCCGCTTTACCCCAGCTTCCTACCATCACTGAGATATGCGACAAAGGATTTTCACAGTGCAGTAATGTATATTTGAGAAGTGAAAGCCTCGACAATGCATGACAATGTTTACTAGCTAAAGAAGTGTCATGTCATGTAATTTGGTGAAGTCCATAACCCCATAAATGCATGCACATGTTGCTAATGAAAAAAAGGCAGAATTGAATACATTCATTGAATTTTTTGTTTTGACATTTTTTGTTTGGATGGTTTTATTTACATTTTTCTTAATTAATGGCATTAAATACTAAAACTGTCTGATCCAAGCAGAAATGTTAATGAGAATCAGAGCGAAGGAAAAAAGGAAGTAGAAAAAAACCAAAAAAAAAAAAAAAAAAAAAAAAACCTACCACTCTGCACATTGCGCATGCGTCGGAACCCGCGCATGCGCAGTGCCCCGCGGACGCAGGACTCCGTCTACAGCAGAGACGGGGTGTCCGCTTAGTCAGATGGAGGCTTTGATAGAGGAAGTGCTCCCGCGAACACACCTCGAATGAGTGCACCGACCACCCCGAGTGCACGGATTTAACCAGGAACCCACTAACAGCCGGTGTTTTCAAGGTGAGTATCAGCTTCCTGGATGTTTTCTATCTCATGTGTACGAGCTTCATTACTCTCCATTCTGTTCTGGTTTGGGGGGGGGCGACAGATGCGCCTCCTGGCTTACAGATGTTTTTGTTATGCGTGTGTATGCATGAGTGATCAGTATTCAGTGTCACGATCATTTTCACTTTAGTCTCCAGGTTTTATGGAGTAAAGGTGTTCTCAGACTGTTCCAGCATCACTGAGCAATGCAAAATGTGCATTGTTTATTATATTTGCATTGTATTTGGATGCAGCTGGCTTGTAGTAAGAGCTCAGATTGTGGAGGGAAAAACATTTACCCAAATATTGCTTCATATTGACACTGTGTGGTTCGTAAATGTGCATATATTCACATTGCATTGAAAACAGTGAAGAAAATAATCAATATTGGCCCTGAGAAAAGGCCAGAAAGCAGTTTTTCTGCAACAATCTCAGCTTTTGTTATTTCATAAGGAAATCCTCATTTATGGACTTGCTTCCTCTTCCTTGCAAGCCGCCATTCTCAAACTAGACCCTCAGGATGTACTTTTTTTGCTCTGAGAACGAGTTTCTTATTTTATTAAAGCAGTGGTGTCAATCTTGATCATAAACAGGGTCAAAATGAAATACTGGGTCTAAGCAGAGAACCAAACACTGTCAAGATTTCATGAATAGGATACAGTATACAGTGCTAAAATAAAGGTATAAACAAAAGCAGTACATTCTGCTCTTCTGCTCTTATTTGTTCAGATTCTTGGCATCACTTCTTAGCTGTCAGTTTATTAAAGTTTGGGGTTCGGTTCTTTGTGGCTTCTCTCAGTGAGATGACTGCTTGGTGTGCTTTTGTTCGTCTTCAGAAAAAAACGAAAAGCTGCTCACACAGATATGTTCTTCCAAACATGCTGATCATTTTAGCAGCGTGTAGGTAGAAATGGTGCTTCGTTTCAGGGATGAAGTGTAGAACCTGTGCAGCGCCCAGACTGTTAAACTTTGCAGTTTATAATAGAAATATATGATTTCATAGGCTGGATAGAATGACTCTGTGGGTTGGTAGTGGCCTAGGGGCTTTGAGTTTGACATGTTGGCATTAAATCATGCATTTGAGGTATGTGCCAGGAAAAAATGTACTTTCTTGGTTGATTTGGTAACCAAGTGCCTGTTCTTCTATAAAAAGCTTGTATGATGTAAACTCTACATGAACCCAGTTAAAAACGTGTGTAATCGTTTATGCCATTGTACTGGTTTGAAGAGTAACTATTTCCATCTTAGAAAATTTTAAGTTAGAGCGCTTTGCAATTTCCAGTTTCTCAGGAACATAAATGTATTTTTTTGATTTACCTTTAAGCAGGGAATAAAAAAAGATTTTGGGAAGTAGCTGTAGTATAAGAGGAATAAAACACTTCAGGACATGCTGTTGTTGGAAAAGCATTCATTGCTTCCTATACTTCCTATCATTTTCCTATAAAAGCACACAAGGCTTGCAGTTCTTCTCAAGGTTTACTCTGAGATTTCTTCCTAACTCTTCTGCAGGATAAGAAAGGGATATCAGATTTCTATAAATATAGTCTATGACTTCAGCTATTAAAAGGTAGCTTTGGAAGTAAAAGAAAAGGACAGCAGTGTGAACAGCACAAATGTCATTTTCTATACAACTGTTCTTTCTTAATTTGTTTAATAAAAAATATGCAGATGTGTAATCTCTCTAGTACATATTTCACAGCACTAATTTAGTGTAAATGTTACATTTATGATTCTGGGTTCTCCTCTGTATTGTATAAACCACAACCAGAAAGCCTTAAAGTTTTTATAGTGGGTAAAAAATGAAATAGTGTCGTTTTTAAAGTCGTTTGTAAATTGCAAGTGCAAATTATAGTTATAAATAATGTGCAAGTTTGTATTTCCCCAGTTTCTTTTTATAGGTGTTTTCTAAAGCTACAAACATAACAAAATATTTAAGTGGAAATGGCAAGTCCTTGGAATGGAGTGGAATAAAAATGCACATGTTTATATTCTATTTGAAAATATATGTTTCGTGTTCATTATGTTATGATGATTAGGAAACAAATGTCTTGTTGGACCGAGGTGAGGGTATGCAAACGTGTGCATTTGTATATAAGCCACATTAGAACACGTGTCTCTGACACCAAATTCTAATTTTGGTGTTTGCCGTTCTGAAAACATTATTGGTTTTGTTTATTTATGGACAAATGTCGACAGATTTTCGACATCTGGTCAAAGCTTGCCCATATAGGAAGGAAAAACTAAATCTCAGCACATACCACAAGCATTACTCAAAATACTTCCTCTATTAAACTCTAATAACCTTTTCTATCTGTCCCAGTTACTGTGATATTTTTATGCCCTGTATTTTAACAGCCTGACCTGATTATCCCATTCTAAACCACCTGAAGCTAAAACATAGAAAGGAAACAATCAGCAAAAAAATAATAAAGATGTAATAATGATAACTGACCATACAATAATATAACCAGCAACCATAAGTTACAAATAGTAACAATGAATCGTCCTGCACATTTCTTTCAATAGAAATGAGTATAAGCCAGTAAATTGTTTAAAAGTTTTGTTGCTATTAAAAGCCAAGTTATGCATCATCGTCAATGACAAACCCTACTGCAATATACCACAATACTCCACCAACATGAGTTACAGGAAGTTGCATCATTTTTTTTTTTTGATGAGCACAATGGTTAAAAGGTCAAGTACATTTTTTAATAGCTGATGTACAATGTAATGGCTGTCAGTAACTACTGACTGCTGACAGAAAAATCAAACCCAAATTATATATTCAGAACTTTTCTAACATTCGGTTTCAGCAATGGCGAATTTGCTGCGCCTGCTCCTGAGCGTGGCTGAAAAAGCCGCCAATGTGGCGAGGGTCTGCCGGCAGGAGGCGCCGCTGTTCGAGCTGCTTGTGCAGGAGAAAACTGGCACCGCCAAGAACAAAAAGTTTGTCCAGGACTTCAAGACTCTCGCTGACGTCGTGATACAAGAAATGATCCGTCACGACGTCTGTGCGCAGGTGCGTTAGCAAACATTCATCCTGTCCAGCATCTGCCACCTGGATTCTCATTTCTTGGTGTCTAATGAAAACTTTATGTTACAGTTTCCAGAGTTGAACAACTTCATTTACGGAGAGGAATCCAACAAGTTCGAGAACGGACTCGGTGAGTGATTTATTCTCTACTAGTTAAGTGTCTTTAGCTACGATCATAGAGATGACGAAAACAAAGTACCGTGATTTCCGGACTATTAAGCGCACCCAAATATAAGCCGCACCCACTGAATTTTACAAAGATTTTTATTTTGAACATAAACACACCGCACCTGTCTATAAGCCGTGTCTACATTGAAACAAATGAACTTTACACAGGCTTTAACGAAAGACGGTGTCTGTTACACGGCTTGTATTTAAACAGTAGCCTACCAAGAAAGTCATTGTTCACTGTCTTCCTCCTTCCTTTCACAACAATTTCTCTTGAGAGTTTATCTTTTGGCGTCGTCGTGCGTTTAAAAATCACCATCGGTGAAGCTTTTCTCCCGATGCCGTGCAGCTCAGAACACAGGTGAAGTGCGTTTTTTCATGCCCGGTTGTTTTTAGCGTGACGAATGATTCGCATTTCCTGTAGACAGAGTGAGCGGGAAAAAAGTAGCGGCTTATAGTCCAGAAAATACAGTAGTTGTATTCAGATTATGAGAGGAAAGCGCTTAGAATCAAAGTAGTCTAATCTAAATAGAAAAGGTTACTTGTAGCCAGAGTACTGTAATCAGATTATAAAAAGATCTTAGAGTCAGAGTAATGTAATCAGATTATGGGAGGACCGATTTTGGAATCAGAGTAATTAAATCCGATTATGAGAGAAAATATCTAGGAATCAGACTACTAGAGGAAAGAGTTTGGAATCAGAGTATTGTTACCAGATTATGAAAGGAAAGAGCTTTAAATCTGAGTAATGTATCCAAGTTATGAAAAGGAGGAAACTTTAATGGTTATGTAAGAGTTATGTAATCAGATTAGAACATTTAAAAGTACTTGTAATCAGATTATGAAAAAGCGGAAGTGGTAGCTCGGTGGTTAAAACTATAGCTGTCTATTCGGAAGTTCAAATCCCAACGCAACCAAGATGACACTACTAAGCCCTTGAGAAAGCTACTTAACCCTCAACTGCTCAACTGTTGGAATGAGATTATTGTAAGTAGCTCGATAGTGGTGCGTCGGTAATAATGGTCCGTGGGGAAACACAATGCTCCGTGTGTAGTTACATGGACTAAACGAAGCATAGAGGCAAATTATTTGTATTTTGTATTAAAATTATTTGAGATACTTGAGGAATCGTTTTAGTCGCAAAAATGTAACAAATAACAGTACACAATTTAGCAAAACAAAGAAATTTACAGTACCGTAATGTATAAAATGTACAGTATGTGGCAACGGGTGTGTGCACGGATGCGCTCTGTTTTAGTGTCCGGCAAAACGGATAAAAAGGAGCGAGACAAGAGCTGAAATTAGGCTTTAAAACAACAAACATAGAAAACTCGCACTCTTAACACCGAGACAACTGAACTCTGTCAACCGCTGGTGAGAGTAAGGCATCTCACAAAGCAGGAGATGCGTACGTCCTAGCAGTGTTCCAACGTATCATACAGAAAGGTATTTGCCACGAAAATGTCAATATTTTGACTATTTTTCCGTATCGTTATCGTAAGATCGAAAAATCATAAGTCGAACCCTCTTGGGGACTTCCTGTACTGTATATTCCTAGATTTTCTTCATGCTTTTATAAAAACGTTATAAAAAATTACAATTTCTTTGTTCACCACTTATTAGTTAGAATCCAAATTAGATTTTTATCCACTCATGACGTTTGATATTAATTACAATACAATAATCCATGTTTTATTCTAAAATTGCTATATGATAATGTAATAGTAATATATAATGTACTGTATACCATTGCCAGTTGTGACCAGACACTGGTTTTTTTTTTTTTGTTTTTTTTTGTCATCCTTTAGGAGAGAGCGTGACCGTTACTGTATGCCCGAAACAAGAGGACACTACTGCGCTGTTGGCCAAAGTGCTGGATGGAGACGGAACGGCCGCGTCCCTTCTGGCTGAAGCCATCCATCAGAAGCTGGAGCTACAAGACGAACTCGCAGAGAAGCTGCAGCTCCCTCTGAAACCAGAGGACTTGGCCATCTGGATCGACCCCATAGGTAATGAACGTCTCCTTTATGCTTTGGTTAATATTGTTTTCAAGTACAGTGGACCTGATCAATTTTAGATAAAATATATATAATTTAGATTGAAATATGATTAAATCTTGATATATTTAAATATTTTCTTAATCCTTGTGCTATTAATGCTCTTTTTGTGCAGATGGCACAAGTCAGTATATTGAAGGAAAGGAGCGTGAGCTATCAGATGATGAGTTTTGCCCCTCGGGTCTTCCATGTGCTCTTGTTCTTATTGGCGTTTACCTGCGTGCCACAGGAGAACCCGTGATGGGGGTCATCAATCAGCCATTTACACGCAAGGACTCAACAAGCAAGGGGTATGTATGTGTATGTGTGTATATATATATATATATATATATATATATATATATCATGCATCATCACTGATGCACATACATCATTTAATACAGGGTTTGTTTTTTATTTACCAAATATTTGATTTGGATCACTCTTTGTGATAAAATCACATTATACCATAACAATGATGAATTCTTGAATCTGATTGGTCAGAATGGCTGAGAAGGTAGTTTTAGTTTCTACTGAAGGGTAAAACTCAGACTTTAACAAGATATGATAGGAATTTAATACTTTTTTAAGTATTTATCGAATCTGCTACAAAATCTGTCATTTCTTTCTTTTTCTTCTTTTTTATTTCATCTGATTCACTCATTGGTTTTAATATTTTGCTGTTTCTATAGTAACAGCTAATTCACAATGACTTTCAAGGTGGAAAACTCCACAAATTATAAACGGATCTACAAAACACTTAGCTCTTTTGTAAATGTTTGAGATGAAGAAGATAGTTGTTTATTGTTTTTGGAAGGAGAATCCAAGGAAAGTACTCGGTATGCAGACCGTTTCGCTTTTGCACTCCTTGGTAACAGAATGAGATGCGTTTGCTTTATTAACTTTAAGGCAAAGTGGAAAAAGAAAGCTTGTGGGAATAGCTATAAATATATTTCAAGTAAATGTTTAGTTTGGGTAAATTGTGTGTAAGAGCAACAACAAAGATCAAGGGATTTCAGTGTAACTGGAAACATGACCAAAACTGCCAAGTAAAACTGTCAAGCAACGGACACTGGAAACAACAAAAGCTACAGCCTGGAAGAGGTCGAAAACGGTTTCAGTAGCAATCGAGATGACCGCAAACTTATTCGGATGTCAATTCAAGAACCGTAGGCTGACCACAAGTGACCTTCATATCAGTGGCAAACTGAGTCTGGGGTAAAGTGCACGGCAAGAACGGTTCGAAACAGGCTTCTACACGCAAGGCTGAAGTCATACAAAGCCAGAAAAAAAGCCCTTCATCAGTGAAGACCCAGGCTGAAGTTTGCAAAGGACAACAGGAATTGGACTGTAGCGGACTGGAGTAAGGTCATCTTTTCTGATGAGTTCAATTTACAACCCACAGTGTCAAATATTGCAGAGGGTCAGTGATGATCTGTGGGTGCTTCAGCAAGGCTGGAATTGGACAGATTTGTCTTTGTGAAGGGCGCATGAATCAAGGCAAGTACAGGGTGGTTCTAAAAGAACATTCGCTTCCTTCTGCTAAGACAATGTTCCCCTAACTCAGAGGATTGGATTTTCAGGACAACAGGACAGTGCGCCATACCATACAGCCAGAGCAATCAGAGTCTGGATGGAGGATCACCAGATCAAGACCCTGTCATAGCCAACCCAATCTCCAGATTTAAACCCTATTGGAAACCTTTGAAAGGAATCTGGATGGTCATAAACCATCAAGCTGAGCTGTTTGCTTTTTTGCAAAAACAGTGTTATAAAGTTACCCAACAGCAATGTGAAAAACTAATGGAGATCAGGCCTAAACACATGAAAGCTGCAACTGCAAGTCGAGGTTATTCCACCAAATACTGATTTCTTAATGTTATTTAGCCAAAGCATTGACACAATTTGTTTACAAATTATTTGCATTTGGTTTTATTTGAGTTATTAAAGTTCTGTAAATACTGCATGATCTTGGGTTAGTTTGATGTGTTGTCATTTCCTTTAAATTTCCTTGCTCAAGGACCCAACAGTGACAGCTGGCCAATCCTGGGGTTTGAACCCCTGACCTTCGGATCAGTAACCCAGAGCCTTTACCATTGAGCTTCCATATCTCAAAGATATGTGTGTTTGTGTTCATTTGTTTATTTTTCCTCGCCTGTGATTGTTTAAAGCTTCTCATTGAAGGCAACAGCCGGAATTGAGAGTGTAAAGGATGGAAGGAATCATCAATAATAATCAAAGCTTTCTGTTTGACTTCTAATGTACAGTACTGCCTCTGTGTTATTTTTACGATACAAACACGTGAAGCGCTTGATAAACACTGTATGGAGATGAGATGCTAGTGAACAGTGATCCGGCTCACAGCATGGCTCATGGTTTAGCATGGTTTTATTGTAAATCTATCACATTGTGCCTTGTCTTTGCTTTTTAGATGGCGTGGTCGATACTTCTGGGGAGTTTCGTATGAAGAGATCAACATCTGTTCCTTCATGCCCTGTCAGCGGCCTGATGTGAAAACCCCTGACTCCCTCTCGGCGGTCCTGAGCTCCAGTGAGAAGCATGAAGTGAAAGAGGCTTTATCACTGCTCTGTGACGGTCAGCTGACCTACGCCTCAGGGGCGGGGTATAAGAT
Organism: Silurus glanis; assembly: GCA_014706435.1. Taxonomy (NCBI): domain Eukaryota; kingdom Metazoa; phylum Chordata; class Actinopteri; order Siluriformes; family Siluridae; genus Silurus; species Silurus glanis. Next base: position 251,529 of record JAAIIK010000109.1, on the reverse strand, counting down.
TCTGTGTGTAATTCAGGGCTTGGTGGATATGTATGTGCTCTCAGAGGGCAGCACCTATAAGTGGGACTCGTGTGCCCCCCATGCCATACTACGTGCCCTCGGAGGGGGCATCTGCGACCTTAGCCAGTGCCTTTCTTCAGTCAGGAATGGCAACAAGGACCTCAGGGCTGAACTGACCTATAATAACCCCAGAGCTGGGTGTCAAGGGGTGGATAAGTGGGCAAACCACGGTGGTTTGGTGGCATATTTGGACTCTGCAGTTCTGGCCAGAGTGGTTGAAGCACTTGCTGTCAAAATATGATATAATATATATATATTTTTTTTAGATGTTTGTTTTGTTTGGATGTTTATTTTAGGGGTGGGCTGGTTTTATATCCTGTATTACATTTACGTTAATTTGTTGACACATATTTATGCCATTATATTTTTTTTATAGCATTAGACATGTGATGATGTAATATTTCAAATCAGGCTGCCTGAGTAGGCAACAATTTCAGGTTGCATAACTAATAACTAATCATTCAAAGCTTGCATCCAAGCTAGCAGGCACAGGGTGCTACGAATTCCGACATACGTTCAAGCCAAACGCTTTAAAATAACAATAATTGTAAATGCAATATTGTGTCGTCATAAGATGATTTACATTCGAGGAAATGTGATGCTTAGTGTGTATAGAAAAAAAAATATATATCGAGAAACATTTTCGTTATTGAAATCCGTTAATGAAAAAAGAAATGCAGACTCCAAGAGGAACTGCTTAGTTATTTTATGTACATCTATATTATTTTATTCTACTTATTAGCACGACAAATTTCCAATTCGCAACTTCTGTTGTAGCCAGTATGCAATATTCTATTTTGTAATGTCCTGTACAGTTTACAGTTTAAGATGCAAATATCATATATTAGTGGTTTTTTTTAATTATTATTGTTGCATATTGTTGTCTGCTTACAATCGTACACTCATGTACAGATTTCTGCCTCTGTCTTTAATACCTCTTTAAATGACTGTAATAAATCTACATATTTGAAAATTTTGTTGAAATTAGAAATGTGACATGAATAAAGATATTATTATGATTAACATAATTACAATCTGATTCAGTTCCCATGTGAATGTTGATGTGGCTTTCACGAAGCCCCTATGGTACCTTAGTGAATTCGTCTAGACATTATGTCACCTTAATACAATAATGTGTTTTTAAATTTTTATTTTTAAATGTTAGTGAAAACAGTTAAAAATTGAATTCCTAATGTTCCTGAACATTCGGTCACCGCTGCAGATTCCCGCGAAATTTTAAGAGAATCCGCAACTTTCTCTTAGTTGGGTTCCAAACGAGATCCCGCGAATTTTCCGAGCCATTTTCAGATCCATTTCAGCAGTTTTCTGAAAGTTTGTTTAGAAGTTCAGTGCAGTAGGAAGGAAGGATGTGTGAATGTTATCGCATTGTCTTTTAAACAGACCTTGTCTCAAAACAGCTTTACAGAATTTAACAGTTAAGGTGAACGGTGTGTATTTATCCCTGATGAGCAGCCGTGGCGACTGTGGCAAGGAAAAACTCCCTTAGATGTTATGAGGATGAAACCTTGAGAGGAACCAGACTCAAAAGGGGAACCCATCCTCATTTGGGTGACATCAAGAGTGTGATCATAAATCTTTCAACAATACAGAACACTGGAGAGTGAGAACTAACATGAGTACTGGAGTATAAGATTATAAGTAATGTTCTTTCTACAGTCTTATACAGTCTTTATGGTTATAAAACTAGGAGCTACTGAGCAACTCATAAAATAGCTCAACATTTGTGATCATCACAGATCCAACACCAGCTTCTCCATGCCAGAGCCTTTAAACACTCCAGGAGGTCCAGTGTCCAAACTCCACACATGAAGTGGGATCCAATTGGCACTGGTACGTCTCTAGATGGTACGGGATGTTTGCGAGTTCGGCATCTACTTCTTGAAAGGTCCATAATGTTCATGAGGTGGGAAGTGACTGGGGTTGGAGCAACCTCAAGATGCCTCGGGATGGGGAGAGAAAGAGAAGCAGTGGAGAGTATTTAGCGTAGCTGCTGTTCATGATATTATACTAGCACTATACTAGATATTATACTATAGCACTTGATAATGTGCATGTGATCAGATTTTCTGGAGCACAAGGTTATGATATCACATATAACCTTGTGCTCCAGTACATCTGATCAAATGTGCTTGTTAATATTATGAACAGCAGCTACGCTAATTCCTCTCCGCTGCTTCTCTCGCTCTACTCATCCCTAAGCATCCTGAGGTTACACCAGCTACAGGTGTGTCCCACTTCATGAAGATTATAGACCTTTAAAGAAGTACATCCTGAAACATCTAGAGACGTAACAGCGCCATTTGGATCCCACTTCATATAGAGTTTGGACATTGGACCTCTGAGTGTTTAAAGGGTCTTGCATGGAGGAGCTGGTGTTGCATCTATGATGATCTCAAAGTAGATCATCATAGATCATAGAAAGGACATTACTCATAATGGTCCTCATAGTAGTTCTCACTCTCCGATGTTTTGTATCATTTTAAGATTTATAATCCCTTCCATTGATATCACCTAAATGAGGATGGGTTCCTCTCAAGGTTTCTTCCTCATAAGATCTAAGGGAGTTTTTTCTTGCGACAGTCACCCCAGGCTGCTCATCGGGGATAAATACACACAATTCACCTTAATTTTTAAGTTCTTCAAAGCTGCTTTGAGACTATGTCCATTGTGAAAAGCGCTATAGTAATGAACTTGAACTTGAAATTACGGATAAATGTAAGAAAATTACTTCAACTGTCTGTTTCGAAGTCTATTGTTAAAGGCGCTATGAATTGAGACTGCTGCCCTCTAGTGGAAACATTTTGTATTATCGCTAATACTGTATAGGCAACTATAAATGTAATTTCAGCTTGAACCGGTAGAGGGTAGTCGTTTTCAATGAGTTGTGGTTGGACCTTACAAAATCCACCTGAGGTATATATAATATAATTAATATAAATAATTAATATAATAATAGTAATAGTAGAAGTAGTAATAATAATAATAATAATAATAATAATAATAATAATAATATGTAAACTGCCATAATACGGTTAAAGACATTCATAATTACCAATAATTAACAATTTTAGCTGAAAAATGTAACTATATTTATTTATTTACCCACTGGTGCATATTTGTGGGAATGGGGATAAAGGTCTCTATGGACAATCCCAAGCCCAGCTGCAAAAGGAGGAGGGAGGGTGATGGGCTAGCAAACCGACCTCATAACTAAACTGCTACAAAAACAACAATTTAGCCATCAGGCCCTTGTTGCCCAATGCGCCTCCTGATGCGGGAGGCCAAAAAAAATAAAATAAAAACTGCTGATATACATGTTCAGTGGTCAAGGCCTTCTCTGCTCGCCTAAACAATATCAGAATCACTGTCTTACATTTTTTCCATGAATATATATTAAATTATTCCCAATAGGATATTATTTTCATTTCATGGCTTTTCTCTCAGTGTGCTGCTTCCAGTAGTGAATGTTTATTTTGTAGTTTTTATCCAATCATATTTCATTATTGTTAAAATATGCCTACCTTTTGTACCGATTGGCCAGGCAGAGGGACCGAGCTGGGAAGGATGTACTGCAAGTTAGAGCAGTAAAGGATGGAGAGGGAAATGTGTTGACTAGTGAGGAGAGTGTGTTGAGAAGGTGGAGGGAGTATTTTGAGCAGCTGATGAATGAGGAAAATCAGAGAGAGAGAAGGTTGGATGATGTGGAGTTGGTGAAGCAGGAAGTAGATAGGATTAGTAAGGAGGAAGTGAGAGCAGCGATTAAGAGGATGAAGAGTGGAAAGTCGGTTGGACCAGATGACATACCGGTAGAAGCGTGGAGATGTTTAGGAGAGATGGCAGTGGAGTTTTTGACCAGATTGTTTAACAGGATTTTGGAAGGTGAGAAGATGCCTGAGGAATGGAGAAGAAGTGTGCTGGTACCGATCTTTAAGCATAAAGGAGATGTGCAGTCTTGCAGTAACTACAGGGGAATTAAGTTGATCAGTCACACCATGAAGTT